>CM042139.1:97624060-97734060 GCA_023376005.1 Doryteuthis pealeii | reverse complement strand
CAAAATAAAGTAAAATTAAATCATATGCAAGGCAATAAAATTTGCGTCGTTGGAAATTGTAATACAAATATATGCCCAAAAGATTGAGTAACACAATTGTCAAGGGACACCTTCCTCCTCAGCTGCGAGGGACGACAACCTCCTGCGCTGACTGACAGAGCACTACTGGCTGTTGATTGAGACTTGTTGGCTACGCTTAACTGCCAAAATCCGTCTTGATATATAACTATATATATATATATATATATATATATAATGTAATGCTATAACTTATATTTATTGCATAATAACTAAAAAAGAAGACATAAGTCACACAATATTAGAAATTAACTCTTAATGCATATACGCCTTTATGTACAGTATGTGTACAAAATGTACAATATGCATATCTAAAAAAAACTAGAGGTGATGAGTAAAAACGGATTTCAAATCTGAATTCAGCACCCCCAAATTAGGTTAAAACTGCTATTTTTTTTGCCTCAATTCCTTTGTAAACCAGTGTAATAGGTTGTTGCGGTGTAAGAATTTATATATCCCAACTAAAATTATGGCCGTCCACATATAGAGGTACCCGCACAGATGTTGCATAATCTATGCTGTTGCATAGATTATTGTCAACCCCCTGTATTTCTGAAGGGATGGCCCTTTTCATATCGCGGACGGGACTTTCCATGGAATATTAAATAAATAAAAGTTTAGATAAATAATATGGTGTTCTTGATTGATGAATGTCTTAGCAACAAGCCTGACCAAGAAGAAGAAATGCATCAAAGACAAACAGCCTTATATATATATATATATATATATATATATATATATATATATATATATATATATATATATATAGTTTTATAGTTTGTTTAAAGCATTGCATGTATGTTTGGTTTTGAGATTGATTTTGAAGGCTCATCATAATGGGAAGGATGAAAATTTACCAAGTATCTATTTTATTTAACATTTGTTCTAAAAGTCCAAGTCTAAACCTAAACCTAAACCCGTAGTTACATAGTCGTGAGTGAAAACTAACTCATTACCTAAAACGATAACGTTTATATACAATTTTTATGTTATGATTGCGTGATTTGCCTAATGTGCATAATGATTTAACAATTCTGGGTTTATTAAATAATTACAAGCTGCAATTGATTTCTGATAGTATTATTTTATTTCTTAATTTTTTTACTTATATTAATTATAAGCCTTTTTACTTGTATGCGAGATTTCAATTCTGAATGACAGTTTTTTAACGGTTATAAGTTGGAACACACCCACCGCGACATTTCTTCATTATAAAAACAAACGAAACAAAAAAATGGATATACAAAGATTAAATTTATTTGAGTTTTATTTCAATTGATTTCCGTACAAAAATTAAACATAATTTTGGCTTTAGTACGTTTGAGAACAGAACAATATTAGAAGCCAAATAAATTGTTAAATTTTATGCAAATTAAGCAAATCATCGAGACTGAACTTATAAAGATTGTTTATAAACTTTTGATTTTCTGGTAAGGAACTAACTTCTCCTTCCACACACAAACATATAGAGAGAGAGAGAGAGAGAGAGAGAGAGAGAGAGAGGAGAGAGAGAGAGAGAGAGAGAGAGAGAGAAGAGAGAGAGAGAGAGAGAGAGAGAGAGAGAGAGAGCTCTCAACCTCACACTCTGATCTAAATCCTTAATTAACATTATTGTACTTCGGTAATATAATGGACACTTCTACTTGCATATAAATGTGTATATGAGCACACACATACATGTATATACATATAGTAAGCAGATGAGAATAAATGATCGTTATATATATATATATATATATATATATATATATATATATATATATATTATATATATTCCTCGATTATTTCCGCAATTCCATTGTGTTCATAACTTCATTATTTCTTAAGATCAGAATAATTTCAATGATTAAACATATTTATCCACCTTTCTATTATATTTTAAATATATTTCCAGTAAGCAATGCGTTGATATTCGTCCAACTTTTTTACACTCATCACTAAACTGGCTAGTATGGCTACGTACGTTTCGGTGAGCTGAAATCTATACATTATTTATATTCTGTGTTTTACTGAAATATCGAACTTTTTTATCTGATACTGTTTTTTTATGTTCACTACAATTACATATTATAATCTAGTCTGGAGAGGATGATACTGTTTGAACGTCGATTTAGATTATTATTATTATTATTATTAGTAGTAGTAGTAGTAGTAGTAGTTGCAGTTTTTAACACTATCATCAGCAGGTGGTCTTTCAAAGAAGTCTGAGAGACAACAAGTATTCTGAGTATTCTAGATGATCTAAACAATGATGTCGGCTGGATGGTATCAATTATTCCTCGAATTTCCAAATCATCCAGTTTTTTCCTCAAGCCTTTGGGTACTGTTCCATGGTTACGACCGAAAATTGGTATCACCTTCCCACTCAGTTTATCTTTTCAGTCATATGCCCAGGTTCAGGTATTTGTCTATTTTTGCGTTTTATTTTATTTTACTCTGTAGAACGACATGTGGCAGAAGATGGGTACTTTTTTGTTACTTAATTCTAGGCCATCTCTTATCTTATGTGCGTGTTTCTGGTTTGTGCATGCACCATTTGTTAGAAGGGTCAACATTTAAGTTCTCAGTGGTTCCCCTTTCCCATCCAATTATTCTCGCTTTCTGACAGTTCGCTGCTTTCTCTTGTGGGGTTAAACAGTTTTCTCTCTGTTTACATACATCCTACAATTATTATTTTGTTTAATTATCAATAAAACTCACTTGTACAGTGGATTTTGCTGTGTCAAACGAACACAGAATGAAAATGAAGAGAGGACACAAAATTAGACAATACCTGGACCTTGCCCCAGTGCTAAAAAAAATGTGGAAAATGAAGGTGGCCGTGGTATCAATCGTAGCTGGTGCCTTTAGATCTGCCCCAAAGAACATGAAAAAAAAAAGAATCAATGAAATGGTGATGGAACAAGAATCGAAACCATTCAGACCGCGGATATTTACAGCAGACCTGGAGACCTGAGTAGACTTGATGTCACTCAAACTCCATCGAGGAATCGTTAGTCTGAGTTGGTATGAAAAACACATAGGGAGTATAATAATAATAATAATAATAATAATAATAATGAAATAATAATAATAATAACAATAGTTGAATTGTGATTGTCCGTATCCTTTTATAGCTGGAGCATCTGTTACATATTTCGTGTTTTTGACCTTTGTCCAAATGGACAATATTCTTTACTTTTTTCCTCTCCAATCGCATGAAATGTCAAGGCTATTTGATGAAAGTGTCACTTGAACAATCTTTGCATTTTCTCTGAGTGGATTTCCTAAGTAAAAAGATCAATAAATTCCACAATTCATATCGACCTTCCTCCCGTCTGGCCACTCGAACCCATCAGATCAGTCTGATCAAGATTGTACCGGACAATCAATGGCTTCTTTTATTTATTTTTTTTACTACTACTTATGTATCTTTTTACAATATATGGTCGTTTGGCAGCAAGCCAATATTGGAGTGAGAATGTTATCAGTTCTCTTAGCGTTCGTGGCGATATACTTCAGGGCTAAACTGAAAGTGCGCTATTTATGCTCGAAAACATTCTTTATTTTATTTATTTTATTTTATTTTTTAGCTTAGAATGGCACAACTTAGGGGATTATATTTTATGAGCGCTTTTGCTATATTGGATTGAAATTTCCTATAATTGTCGGCGAGCTATTACGAATAATACAAGTATATGTTCTCTCAGAAACTCTTACTTATCGGCGTCCATTTCTCTAAGTGATTAATAAGTAGTTATAGTGGGTTGTAACCCTTATTCCTGATCCAATGTATGTTTAATGTACACGGTTGATATTGTTTTAAAGACTAAAGAGCTCCAGACAAAATCTGCTACATTACCAACTCCTATATGTGTCGATACTTCGTCAACTGATAACATAATAAGGAGTTTCAGAATTGATTCGACTAATACAGAACTCACTGGAATATGTGTGTTGCATTTTGAGGAGACAAATTTAAAGAAAATTAACATTCCATTTATAGTTGATTGGTAAATAAAGCCCCAGGTTCTGCACACACTGAACGCACCATGTATATTCAAACACACACACACACACACATACACACACACACATACACACGCATACACCCCCTTACACACCCCTTACACACACACACACACACATATAATATATATATATATATATATATATATATATATATATATATATATATGGGTGTGTGTGGTGTGTGTGTGTGTGTGTGTATATACATATATAGTTTTAGAAAAAGGTTTTCTCTCTACCAAGGTTTCGGTGTTCAGGTTAAACATTATTCAGAACTAAAAAGTTTCGGTTGCTACATTTTATCTATACTTGCCTGCATGGTAATTAGTCTGTTTGAAATTATCCTGATTACCTTTTATGTCTTTTAATTATTGCGTATAAACTTTTGTTTCTAAGTCTAGTCATTTGAATTCAAAAGTTGTTGTCTGTATGTATTTACACTTCAGTCATGCCAAAGTAGTTTGTATTTCTATTTGTTATCTATTACTCCTTTTATTCCACCCTACTTTTTTACTTATTAACTTTGTCTCTATCTTATTTGTGTATACTATTGTGATCATTTTTTTTTTATTTAACCTCAGAATTAATGTATTTTGGTAGAATATATGGTTGTATATAATGTTTTCTATTATAGATTCAGAGAGAATGTTATCTTTAATACATCAATAAATTATGGACCCTACGTGTACACTTCCCTAAAAATCCATGTCTATTGTTTAGAAGTTTTGTCTTATCGAATAATCGAATTATCGTCAACTTGTCTTGTAAACACAAGAGGCAGAGGTCATTCAAGATTCAGAAAATATTTGACTTAAAAAAAAATTCCACTCTAAAATTTTGTTGAATAAATTTAAGAATATCTTACCTATTTTAAGTTATCACCTGTAAATAAAATGGTGGGTTATACCACATAATCCTTCTATTTCTCGTTAGATATAGAAAAAGTATTATTATATATATATATATATATATATATATATATATATATATATTGTTGTTGTTGTTGTTGGCATCCTTCCGTCTGCGAAAGATGATGGAGTAGATGTTTTTGTAGCTTGTTGTTTTGGAGGATGTTGCCTAAGCAGTAGATCTCCCATCTACACTTTACCGCTGTGATCCAAAGGAAAGGATAAGAACCTATGCAGTTTGGAAACGGCAGTTTTCGCAGGTGTAGCTGTGTTGCACTGAAATTCAGCATTACTCCACCTTAGGGATTCCGGCTGTGGATTTGTTTTCGGGGTGTACTTCCCTCCCCTTCCACGGTATTATGTAAGCTGTTCAGCGGCAATGGTTTTATAACAGACTCTTCTTGGTTGTAGATGGATTGATAACCTGGGCCAATTTTGGGGTTGATGCATGTAGTAAGTAAGCCAATCTTATTCCTGTCAGTGTGGATGGTCCTTTTCTCCCCTTTTCCAGGTCCTGTTTTTTTGTGATGCTGGTCTTTACTCACCTTCATCACCAGACAATCGAGTCGTACCTGTTGCGACTGCCAGTTTATTTGCTTCTTAGCTATCTAAGTTTTAACGTAGTATAAGTCCATGTCAGCTCCATTCCAAGGCTTATAATTTGACTGGATTTTTTGTTGCTTTTGCTGGTATCTGACCAAGGAATGGAAGGTGGGGTTGGTGTTTTAGGGTAATGTGAAGTCATTTAGAACGAAAAACATGAAATAGATTTATATTTATACATGACTCCGTAATGAAATGTATTAAGAATAAAAATGACTAAAGAATAAAAAATAATAAAATAAATACAAAGTGTTTCACATTTCTTTTAGCAGTAAAAGTAAATTAGCTTTAGGCAGTAACTGCACATGTCAGCTCCACTCAAAGCCCAGGTTTTGACTGACATTCTTTCTTTATTTCTCTCTCTCCGCCAGTATCTGACCAAGAAGGGGTAGGTGGGGTTGTTTTCCCGGGCAATTTGAGGTCACTTAGAACGATATATATATATATATATATATATATATATATATATATATATATATATATATAACACTAAAAGTGGAGGAATCATATGTAATTTTGGAGAATATTTTATTAATGAATAAAATATAAAATAAATGGGGGGGGGGTTACACGAAGGCCTTTTCAACCGGTACTTTTTCAAGTGATACACCGGTGACGAAAAAAGTCAGATTGTACAAGAATTTTGTAAGAAACGAATGGGGGTGAGCCAGAGGGGGGACAAAAAAAAGAAAGAGGGGGAAAGAGGGGGGTATGTATGAACCCTAGGTAGAAACAGGGTTGGAAGTGTCTCCCAATAAATAGAGGGAGTGCTTTGGGGTTTGTTTGCACTGAGTAGGCCGGAAAAAGGAGATGTAAACAACTTCAAGGATGGTTAAATGCTGTTTTGACCTAGCTCTGTGCAAAATAGAGAAGCACTCATCTGAATAGTCCCTTCTACAAGCATTTATAGAGAGGTGCTCGGCTATGGACGAGTCGAATGCTTGGGAAAGCCTGGATGTATTATTATTCATAATAATAATAATAACACATCCAAATTACATATGATTCCTCTACTTTTAGTGTTATACAAATTCTCTTGTACCAAAAACCTATTTGTATATATATATATATATATATATATATATATATATATTATATATATATATACATATATATGTGATAAAATACAAATAAGAAAAGTGTATTAAAAGTTCTCAATACCATCATTAGAAGAGTCGGTTTGAAACCGAAAATATCAAAATTATGTTCAAGCTCTCATCATTTTTTTTTTACTTAAAGTTTTATGTGTACCACACAATCGTCAGACAAAAAGGTGTGGTTTGGCCTGTTTTTTTTTTAAATGTCATATCAGCTTTCCTTAGACACTTAATGCAAAAGCCATCCTTTTAGAATAAGAGTAGTGGTATAATTTAACTAATAGTTGGGGATGGGGAAGTTAATACCTTTCCCAAGTATATTAGTCCGAAAGTGTTCTTAACAGCGCGACTGGAGTTTGAACTCATTCACAACCATGTCGCAGTCCAGCAGGATAGTCACTAAGGACTCTCTCTCTCTCTCTCTCTCTCTCTCTCTCTCTCTCTCTCTCTCTCCCTCTCTCTCTCTCTCTCAATTGTTCTGATACAGCCATCAAAAACACCGTAAATTGTCGTAGGACATTAAGTGAATGGCATATTGATGAGACAGAGACCCTTTCTGCATTTTCTTCAGTCTTTCTGGTCAGGCTTAGAATACGCCAAGTAATCTATGCTTCCTCGGTATGAGACTAAACTGAATCAGGTAGTTTGTTTCCAGTTCTGGAACTCTTCGACGTTATTTCTCCGGGTCCACTTTGACTCGGAGTAGATGTCGAGAGAGCACATATATTTTTATGAATTCTTAAAACTATGTAATTATCTGCATATTATAATAAGAATAGTTTGTAAACCAACAAGAGTTAGCATGCCGTAAATCGAACCAATCAACTAACCAAACAACATATATTCCATATTTTCCTCAATTTTGGGTTATTCCATAATACATTTTTTTGCATGTGTTGGAAAATGCATAATAGCATTAATTTCAATAATTTACTCTTGTTCGCTTTAGGTATACCTAATTAATAAAAAAATATTCAGTCATTAAATAAGACATATTTTGCGTTTAATCTGTTTATTTACTGCTAAAAAAAAGATGGTGAACATCCTCTGTGCTAAATTCTCTCTCTGTTTCTGTCTGTCTGTTTCTATCTGTCTCTTTCTCTGCCTCTCTCTCTCTCTCTCTCTCTCTCTCTCTCTCTCTCTCTCTCTCATATATTATATATATATTATCTATATATATATATATATATATATATGAGTTATTGAATCAATGAATCCATTTATGTAAAGTGTATTTTGCAATGATTTATGTGTTCAACCAACTTACCTATCATTACTGTACACAAATCCGTATATAATGCATTATGAATAATAACAATATTTACTTTTCTTTCTAAGAATAATTCTCCCAATTATTTTTGTATGATACTTATACCAAAGTCGTTGGTACAGCAGAACCTTTTTCCGAGACTACAACCAGCCTTGCGAGAGACATGCAATGTTAGTAAAGTATACGAGAATAGCTCACTAATCACGAAGCCTCCCGAGGCGCCTCTCTTATGTGTCTCTTGTAAGAGAGGTATTGAGATACTCTGAAAATATTGTTAGTGAGTTTGATTTTCTGGAAGCTACATACGTCTGACTGTATTTTAAACTAAGTTGAACACACGAAATAACTACATGGTATAAGGTGGAATATTTAAAAGTAAAATAAAACATAATCAATTGTAGTGATACGTGTCTGATTTGTCAGGAATAACAAAACGAACAAGGGTAAATGTATATCGTATCTGATGCTGATTGAAGCGCCCGTCTTGTAATGGTTATGGTCGTAAGAAATTGACATGGTGACACGGGTTCAAATGATGAATGAGGGTATTTGCATTTTACATAGAACTGCCACCCTTGGAAAACTATTCTTCATCCATTTACGGGTAAATAGTAGAATAAACTGGTAGGGAAAACTGGTAAATGCCGTCGTATCCTGTTCGTGTGGAAGGATTGGGTAAATAAAATAATCAGAATTGGTCAAAAGTTTAATGGATAATTGTACTAGAAATGAATAATTATTAACTGGTCTTAGCAGTCCGAATGGCATACTATGAAATTAACCCAACTGATGATTGATGAAAAATGCAATTCCTTTTTAAAATCCCTTCTCACCTCTTTCACCACACACCACGGTGGATCATTTCCATTGAATCTTTAGCAAACTGCTTCCTTCAGGTTATCAGTGGTGCCGAAACCTGGGAATGAACCAAGGACCTTCAGATTTTCAGTCAGTCGTAGTCGTCGTAATTGCTTTGCTCTCCCAGCAGTTCTAGTCTTCCCACTAGCACAATCCAACTATATCCTCTCTTCCATTCGTTTCGACAGCCAAAATGCTACTGCAGACTTTTCCCACCGATCTGGGAGAGCAGGTCGCTAAATATCCCATTGCTGTGTTTCATCCGTGTTCCTCACTCTGAATTGCACGTTCGACATTCATCAGCACGCGTCAATCCTCACGACGAGACTCCACATCCGGGCCACTCTACACTGCTCGTGAGGAATTTCACCAGCATTTCAGCAACGTAGAGGTGACGAGTTCAATTTCCGTGGTCACTCGCCACACCCCTCCCCCTCGCACACGCCACACATATCCAGACTCGTTTCGTTCGTAGGGGCTGGGAATCTGCTCGTCCACAGAACCAATTGATAGTTCTTTTGGATGCCCTTTCATTTAGGTATGCCTAACCGTTTACTGAGTTCTGCAAGAACGGTATTTTGACTGTAGACCAATTTGTATATATAGGCTACTCTTGGTATTTGATTTAAGAATGCAAATTACGACGGCATTCTGTATATTTCACTTCAATATTGGCTTATTCCACAATACATTCCTCTGCATCGCTTGGCCAAAAAATGATACTATTTGTTTCAATTCTTTTAAGCAAGTTTGCTTTATGAATCCAAAATCGTCATCAATTAAATAAAACCTATATTGCATTTTATATGTTATTAAGTTTAGTTACTGCTTTAAAACGAAACAAATGGAACATCCTCTAAGTTTATAAAATTCTACTAGCAAAATAAAAAGGCCCTCTTCGGGCAATGTAAAAATATTTTTTTTGAAAGATATTGCCTGAGAGGATGGGAGCTGAAAATTCAATGTCATAGAGTGTGTACCATAAGTATGTAAAATCTTCAAATTTATTAAAGGAGTAAAAAAAAAAAAAAAGAGAAAGAAACAAAGAAACAAAGACAATTTGAAATGGAAACGGTTCCGATAACTTTAAATATTATATTAGAATAAAACAATCTAGATATAGATATATAACGCCGGGCATCTATTTATTGAAACAATGAGGATTGTCTAACGTTGCATGCTCACATTTTGAGTATATTTATTCTATGTTATGACGTTGGATTATGTGTTGGGTAATGTGACCTAAGCAGTGACGCAGTTTTTGTTACAGACAAAAACCGGAAGCGAATCTCTATTATTAATAGATGTTTTGCCAGTGATATTAAAAATAAAAAAAAATGACGAAACCAAAGAAAAGGTAAATAATTTATGTTGCAAAATATGATTGGTTAAATAAATCGAAAGCTAGTTTTATCCGGTTTGGGAAAATACTGTAAATAACATTTTGAGGTTTAGGGATTGTATATATTTTAACACCTACTGCTAAAAACTTTGTTTACTTTTTCTGTAATAAAAAATTAAATTCGGAAATTACAACAATTCTTATTTTAATTTTTCTGAGATATTGAAAGCAAAACCATGATTATTAAAACAATGATGAATGGATGTTCCCATTAATAAGCTGAAACATTTTAAGAGTATTTACATTAGTATATTGATGTTAAAGGGAAACTTGTTTGATTTCCGTTTCAGACTATTGGTTTGACTTGCTCTGATTTCTTTGTTTAATGTCATATCAATTTGTGTGTTGTTTTTTTTTTAAATATCAGCGCCATGCTTCTAAGAGACCAGAAGTAGCACTATTTAATCTTGGCTGAGGATGAGCTATTCATACTATTCCCAAGGGTATTAATCAGAAAATGAACATAATAACACAACTGGCGTTTGAACTCACTAAATGCAATGTTGCAGTCCAGCACGTTAGCCACTATGTCACGAGGACTCATTTCTTCAGGATTTTTGTATATAATTATTACCCATACCATAAAACAGAAGCAATTATATATGAAAATGAAGATGTTTACCATGTATTTGTGTATGAGGTTCTTTTTTGTTCCATTAACGGAGATGAAAAGCGAATGAAATTGTAATAACATTTAACTATTTACTTATTTTCTTTTCTTTTCTGTTTATTTTCTATATGTCCACTGTTTAATATAAGCTGTTCAGAAAATTATAAAAAAGAAAATAATAATAATAAATAATAATAATAATAATAATAATAATAATAATAATAATAAATGCCAAATTGCTGCACAAAATAATTTGACCCAACAAAATAGTAATTGTAGACTATGCGTTGACAGAGATGAGACTGTAAACCATGTACTAAGTGAATGTAGCAAACTAGCACAATGGGAATACAACACTAGGCACGACTGGGTTGGAAAGGGGATCCACTGGGAATTATACAAAAAATTAAATTTTGACCATACAACAAAATGGTATATGCATAAACCAGAATCTGTTCTTGAGAACGAAACGCATAAAATTATCTGGGACTTTGAGATAAAACGGATCACCTTATCCCAGCAAGAATACCAGTCCTAGTGTTGATTAACAAAAAAGAAAGAACTTGTCAACTGGTGTATTTTGCAGTTCCAGCAGATCACAGTGTGAAGATGAAGGAAAACGATAAAAAGGATAAATACCTGGACCTTGCCAGAGAATTGAAAAAGCTATGGAATATGAAAGTCAAAGTGATACCAATTCTAGTTGGTGCACTTGAAACGGTCCCCAAAAATTTGGAAAACAGATTGGAAAATCTGGAAATCCGAGGAAGAATTGAGACCACCCAGAATACTGCACTTGTTGCAATAAGCCAGCATACTCCCGGAGACCTGAGGAGACTTATTGTAACTCAGACTCCAGTGAAATATCATCAGCTAACGCTGATGTGAAAAACTCAGTGAAGGAGTGAATAATAATAATATAAGAACTGGAACTGGAAACCCTCGTATAGATGATAAGATTATATAGCCAAGATATAGGAATGAAATATACTATATGCTTAGAACATGAAACATTATTGCTGTAAAACTATGAATATTTATTTTACCAACTGCCACGTGCAAGATGCAGAATAATAACATTTTTCAGCGGAATAGTGCTGGTTTGAATTAAGCGTTTTCCCTCGCCTATACTGGCTTCCATACCAAGATTAAAGAGCTTGTATTTCCTACTATCAGTATTAGCGTGAAAGTTAACGCAAACTGCTTCGTACAGAATTCGAACTCGGCTCTTTGTATCCCATACCATAAGCCTCCATTTAGGTAACTATTTCCGAATCTTACAAGCGACTTTTAAATTTTGTTTTGCAGTTTTCAAAAGTGTCATACTTAAGCGAAAGAAGAAAAGAAGTGTAAACATGTCTGTAAGAAGTTTCTTTTTTCACTAGATGCTAATATGAACACGTCAGAAATTAATTACATCGAATCCAACATGTTTCATTTATTTAAATGTCATTTCAAGTTGATGTTTTTTTGCGTTTTCTGACAGTTTTAATGTAACTATTGGCTGCAATTTGACATGCGGCTTGTTGATGCAGCTAATTAAACAATGACTACGATTAAATGAAAAAAAATCGACAAGATGAATAATTATATTAAAATCTATTTAGATGTGTTGTTGCGACCTGATCGATGAAACTCTGTACTTAATGTCCGAACGAGACAAGTAATAAACAGAAGAATTGAATTAGAAACGAAATAAAAATTAGAATTTCAACTAACTTCGATATTACTGCAAATTAGCGCACGCCAATATAGATGAATGTCCCTAGTGTGAAACAGACGACAGGCTCAGTGATCAATTAACATTTCTCATGCAATATATGGAGATTATTGGAAGACAGATCGCGATGTACCTCCTGACGATCAAACTTAGAGTCGAAGATATGAACGATGCTTAGTTAATTACTTTTTGCTCGGGTGTTCTTTTATGCAGTTGAGTGGTTCATCATGGGAAGGGTCTTAAACCCGAGTCATGCTGATAGGGCATTATGATGGGGTATAGTGGTGGGACATGAGGGAAAGACTGGTTTCCTTTGAGTGGGATTTAAGGGAGGGTGATCTATTGTATCAATTTTGGTACTTTATTTCTTTTATAATATTATAAATATACCAATATATATATATATAATATATATATATATATATATATATGTATATCTATATATATATATATAAGAGAGAGAGAGAGAGAGAGAGAGAGAGAGAGAGAGAGAGAGAGAGAGAGAGAGAGAGAGAGAGAGAGAGAGAGTTCAAAGAAGTAAATTTACTAAATTGCTGTAAAATTGCCCAAAAAGTTACATGTCAAAACCTCTAGAAATTTAGAAAAAAATAATGCCAAGAATAAAAATAAATTTTAAAAACAATAAACTTAATTCTAACGATTCACATTCGAAACAACACGGTTACAAATCCTAGGTCACCCAACTTGGTGTAATTGTAGCAATCTGAATTAGGAAACCATTGTTAGTCACTTTGATTATAATTGGGTACTCCATACTTGCGGTATTGTGCCACAACTAAGCTTCGCTTAGTTAATAATAATGCAGTGATAACTTCGATTTAGTTAACGTGTCTATAATAATGAAAAAAAACAACTTTCAATGCCAATATCTATAGAAAGTGCACGAAATTACTGTGTGGGAGAACAATTCCAGGAATACTTAAAGGTTATAATAAAACTACTTGAAGAACCAGGTATTATTGAAGTCAGTTAGCCTACAGCAGCTAAGTAGAACTTATTCTTCACGATGGTGAGTATCATTGTTTCTACATCTCCCCTCTCCCTCCCCCGCGTGCAGGCAAGGCTCTACGAGGAGTGAGCTGTTCTTTAAGGCCTGTCCTGTTATGCGGGAATAACCTGGACAAGGCTCGAGGGATTTTCGATGGACGAAGGCAGGTTGATGTATCAGTGCTCACTGTGGGGTGTTGAATTGCTGTATGCGCATCATTTCTGGGAGATGTTGGGAGATATCTGTCATCTTCCTGAACACTTCCCAATCAATTTTCTCATCATTGGAATTTGTTATTGCTTGAATGGTTGCCAATTTCCGTTGGCAGCATCTATATTGTCCGAGAGGTGGACATCTTTGGAAAGAGGGTTGTGTTGGGCATAGACTCAGAAGAGCTTCTACTGTGGCCACTGGGTTGCGAGAGATAGCATCAGCACCTTTATGCCACTTGCCTGGGCAATGTTAGATGGTGAAGAAATACCTGAGTGATTTCTCTTTAAGTTTAAAGAGGCGTGGGTTGTGTATATTACTAAGGTCTCTGTCCTAAATATTCCTGTTAGTGGCTGATGATCTGTTATACTATTACGTTTGGGCAACCATAATGAATATGTGGCATTTTTCTAGTGCCCATGCGATTGCAGCTGGCTTCGCCTTCAATGGGGGATATCGGCGCTCTGCATCGGTGCAAAACCTGCTGCCTGCAAATACAATGCACCATCCATCAGGGCAGCACACTGGGGCTTCTCCGTGGGGCATGCGCAGTGCCTCTGTAATAGCAAGAAGCCCATACCTTCTTTGCTCCAGTCTGGAGCCAGGCACGTCCACTCTGTTGGTGTCAAAAGTGGTAACGCCCCTTTTCACTAAATCCACAATGATTTGCTTGGATTGGTGAAATGCTTTTCTCAAGATTTTTCATTCCAAGAAAGTGTGTATTTTGTTTTACAAGGTCTCGGAATGGTAGCATTATTGGGCTTAAGGAATATGCCCAAGCTACTTGGTTCACTAGCCAAAACCAAGACTTGCATCGGTGATATTCTTTGGGATCGGGAAGCTGGAAATTGCATTCAGCAAAGTTTTCAGAAGGGGTCACTCCTGATGGTGTTATTTGGAGGCCCCCAAACTGAACAGTATCCTGGCAAAATTGGAATTTATCTTTGTTAATGACAATTCCATTTTTCTCACATAGTGATAAGTAATCAAGGGTATGGTAGAATGCCTCCTCTATGTTTTTGTCAAAGAGTAAAGTGTCGTCGACCACTTTTACTTTACGAGGAATGTCTCGGATTATTTCGTCGTACCTACGTGTGTAGGCGTCGCCGGAGGCTAAGTATCCTTGGGGCATCCTGAGATACATAAAACGACCCCACTCTGTGATGAAGGTCGTAAGTGGTTTGTGATTCATCATCCAGGAGATTGAATGGTAACCATCCACGGCATCCAGGACAGTCTTTTTTGTGTTTGGCGGTACCTGTAATGCAAGTTGGAACGGCGAGCTAGTGTGGTGTGTCTCTCGTTTGCATTGGGAGTTTAGATGCTGGTAGTCTACTGTCCTTCTTGGTCTACCATTTTTTTTAGCGGTGATAACCATAGTGCTAAGTCGGTGCCGTACCTCCCAGAAGTCGCGGATGTCAGGTTCTGTAAAAGAACGTTTGGAAGGAAATCCCTGGTTGATTGTTTTTATCAGAGTTATGTAACTCTGGTCGTTTCGGCCCGATGCGCAGATGTTGTCAGGTGACATGGCAATTTTCTCATCATTGGAATTTGTTATTGCTTGAATGGTTGCCAATTCCGTTGCAGCATCTATATTGTCCGAGAGGTGGACATCTTTGGAAGAGGGTTGTGTTGGGCATAGACTCAGAAGAGCTTCTACTGTGGCCACTGGGTTGCGAGAGATAGCATCAGCACCTTTATGCCACTTGCCTGGGCAATGTTCGATGGACGAAGGCAGGTTGATGTATCAGTGCTCACTGTGGGGTGTTGAATTGCTGTATGCGCATCATTTCTGGGAGATGTTGGGAGATATCTGTCATCTTCCTGAACACTTCCCAATCAATTCGGAATTTCCTGAATTGTTGAGGGGTCATCTCAAAGTGAAGTTGGGGAAGCTTGGCTGGCGGTACCTTAGCATAAGCCGTCTGGGTAGAGGTCTCCTTAGCCTGCTTAAGGATAGACAGGGCTTCTCCCATTGCCGTGATTCCCAACTCTTTAAGCATGGCCCGATCCATCATCTTGAGGTTCTCTCTTGTCAGCTTCTCGCTTGCGAATGTTGTAGCATATCTCCTGGCTGAGTCGGGAGAGATCCCTGCTTGGACAAAATATTCTTCCCAATCTTCAGTTTTAGATCCTGCCCGCAGCGCCATATTGAAGTCAGTTAGCCTACAGCAGCTAAGTAGAACTTTTTCTTCACGATGGTGAGTATCATTGTTTCTACAGGTATCATATATATATATAATATATATATATATATATATATATATATATATATATATATATATATATATAGCAAGTTCTCTACATGAGTAGTATTTGACATTAGGTCAATTTCTTAACGTTTGAAATCAGAGTTTTTCTTCTAGACTGATTACCTACTGGTTATTTTCCTTGACTCTTCTAACAAATTACCATTTAAATTTTAAATTTATAATCAATAGACTACTATCAATTACACTGGTTTACAAAAAAATATTTTTTGTCTGAGGCAAGAATGTGAATAGTTGTTTTTTTTTACTAATTTGGGTATGCTGAATTCGAATTTATGAACAGTTTTTCTCTATCACCTCTAATTTTCTGTCTTTTAAATAGTTTCATTTTTGTATATACAGAGTATATACGTGCTTATTTCAACAGTTGCAGCAGCTTATTACAGATACAACAGGATAGATAAAGAACATTGACGGAATAAATATACTTGGATGACACAATGTACACATTTCATAGTTCCGCAGACAGTTAGAAGTGTGTTTTCTTAGATGATCTGCTGTATTTTGCCTCCGGGATGTCACACAAGAGTATCCAGCAGAAGTCTCCCATCATGCCGGGGTTCCACTTGCCTCGGTAGTTGCTATCCATCTTCGTAATGTCTTGATCGAATCTTTCTCCATGCTCATCACTCACTGCTCCAAGGTTTGGGGGGAAGAAGTTGAGGTGGGAATGGAGAAAATGAATTTTGAGTGACATTCGGCATCCCACATCCTCATAAGTCTTTAGCAACTTCTCAATACAGGCTTGGTAATTTGGCACGCGTGTGTTACCAAGGAAGCCACTACAGACTGACTTAAATGCTTACCATGCTCTCAGTTTTCTGCATAATAACTAAAAAAGAAGACATAAGTCACACAATACTAGATATTAACCCTGAATGCATATACGCCTTTATGTACAGTACGTGTACAAAATGTACAATATGCATATTTAAACAAACTAGAGGTGATGAGTAAACACGGATTTCAAATGTGAATTCAGCACCCCCAAATTAGGTTAAAATAACTATTTTTGTGCTTGCCTCAATTTCTTTGTAAACCAGTGTTATTTATCATTACTATTTACCTAAAGCTGGAAAGAAAATAGTTGGATGCATACATTTTTATGTCTATTATCACTATGTGAAATGGTACTAGCCTCGTCCAGAATTTGAACTCTTGTTGCTTTGTTCATTTCCTACGATGAAAAACATTGCAAAACGGGTGCCTGAAATGTTCATGTACCAGAATATTTAAAAACTTTAGAATCATTCAAGTACTACGAACTTGTACTTTTCAGAGATTTTGGAAAGCATTATTACGAATCCTATAACATGAAGAACGCAGACTAAATTCGTCTTCTTAGAGGTGAACCAATAATAAATAAAGCAACTAGAAAAAGTCACACTGTTCATTATATAGACTGATTATTCAGAGGAAAGAATGTTCATATATTTAATAAGGTCATCTTAATTTTTTAGAAATTGTTATCAATTTTAATTATCAGTAAATTGCTAATGCCTGAAGTTTCCAAACAAATTATCACAAGCAAAAACTGTTAATTGGTAAATTAACTTTGTGACTGCCAAACTATTTTTTGCAAATAATTTAAGACGAATTTTCTCCGTCTTGACATTAGACACAGACAGACACAGACAGACAGACATACACACACACACACACACACACAACAAATACGCACACAGAAACAATCAAACAACCACACACACACACACACACACACACACACACACACACACATATATATATATATATATATATATATATAATATATGAGTGTGTGTGTGTGTGTGTGTGTGTGTGTGTTCGTACCAAATATAAATTTTGTATCATTTAGCCTTTTACCTACGACTGTTATAGCTGTTACAATTTTTCAGGGAAATATGATTAATTTTTAGAATAAAATAACGTAGAACGTATTATTTTTCTGGATTGTTTCTCTTATATTATTCTCCCAAAAATATGCGCCCTCCGCTGTGTGTTTATGTTTCAATACAATAGAATATCACTGTAAATTATAAAGAGTAACAAAACCAAATCAGAACGTATATATAAAATATTTTTATTTTATTTTAATTGATTCCTATATAATTTATTATCTACTGATTGTTACGTTAAAATTATTTTAAACCGAGGTCGTATTATGGAAGAATAGAACTGTTGAATGTTCCCATCATTATCAGGGCTTATTGCTAAAGTCTCTTAATTTAACTATTTAAATGAATTAGACAGTAAATAATAAAATTACAGATACTTCATATTGTAAATGAAATTCTTTTAAGATTTATCGATGAGATTTTCCTTATAATTATTCAAGTACAATCAAAATATTAGAAATCAATAATACCAAGCAAGTATTTATTAAAATCCAATTTGGTCTCACAACGACTGAGATTTATGTTTATGGTAGGCAGAGGTTTAATCTTCTCGCCAATACGCCACATCATTTGCTTCCTTGCAAATATCAGCTAATATCTATTTTGTAATTATGGCAACTCACATGAAAGTAAACGTGTGCCAATCTGCACTACTTAGTGATATCATCAGGTGTTGAATTGGTGAGATTTTTCCATTGTTTCTTTTTAAATAAGAAGTAGCAGTAGGAATGAATGAGAGGAAGGGCTCACAAGTTTATAAGAATGTTATGGGGAATGGTGGGAGGAGAATTGGAGGTAAATTATTGATATTTGAGAACATGTTTACTGGTTTCGAAGTTGATCTTGTTTAAGAGGGTTATTTTTATTTGATGTATAGGGCTTCGAGTATTTGATTTTTTTTATTTGTCTAGTATATGTGTATTTTCAATTAGAATTTTCCGGTAATTAGAGGTGGGTGCAAGAATGTGATTTTAAGTGTTGCATGATGGAGCCTGTATCCGTAAAATGTAGTGCAGTAAGTGCCCGGATTAAAATATTTGGTGGATTCATACACTAATTCCACCCTGATATAAAAAAAGATGGTCAAACAATTAGAAAGGATTGAAAACAACAAAAAACTGGTCAGACAAGGATTGTTCATTGAGTTCAACAATATATATATATATAATATATATATATATATATATATATATATATATATACTAGCTAAATTACCCGGTCCATGACCGGACTAAAAAAAAAAGGAACACCATACAGTGTTTTCAGATATATTTACATCCAAGGGTAAATAGTTATTGAAATTTTCATGAAAGACAGACCATTAATTGATTTTTCATAGAATTAAAAAAAAATAATCCTTGTCGTAACTTGTTTTTGGCTACGTTTAAATTTTAGTTGATTTAACGGTGCAAATATAAAAACTTTTTTTTCAGTCATAATTTTCATTATTTCCGTGAGCTTAATTTTTTTAAAAAATCATCAGGAGTTTGTTTAATGTTTCTTCTTTCGAATGGAAAAAGTTTTTTCAAGATAAAATTAATTTTTATGAAAGTTTCATTGTGTTGAATATAGGGGTGGGGGGTTAAACCAAAAAAAAACCCCAAAAACAAACAAATTACTATATATTTAATGTTGAAATTAAAAAAAAAACTAAGTCTAATTGAAATTATACATTGCAATACTAACACAAACAACTGTCTCAATGATAGATTCAATAATTAATTTCAATGGTGAAGAATAATTAAAGTCCAATTACCGTCGAACTGGGAAGACAAGGCAGCAAAAGGTTGTAACTCAATACAATCCCGAAAGCTACAAAGTCCACTGGAAAATGACAGAGTATACATAAAACTCCACAATATCATTCAAATCAAGCAGTCAAGCAGCCAATCAGAACTCAAGCAATGTAATCACCCAAATCGCCCAGATTTGAGTCCTATTTATACCAGCTGTCTTGGACACTGCTGGAGTTGTTCTTAGCCGCTGTTATTCAAACCAACAGTAGGCTAACTGACCTTTGGTTAATTAAATGTATAGTAATTTAGGATTTTTTTGTTTATTTTTAAGCAATACGTAATTAAAAACAATCTTAAACCCCTAAAACCGTAACCCAATTCGCAAAATGTAAATTCATAGACTGTAGTTAAACTGTCATTGGGTACCACCAAAAAAACTTTCCGTTTTAATTTTCCGACCTAAATCAGTAGTCAGCCCTCTTTATCTATACTGTCATTAGTAAACTATAAACATAAAAATGTTACGCCCCCAACATAAAGGAGGGGTCAAAATTAAGTGACCTGAAAAAATGAGAAAGTTTTGAAATAAAAGAAATAATGTATTATAAAGATCGTTCATAGATGAATAATCACTGACAAATTAGTTAAAATCCGATAATTCCTTGATTTTTGGTAAATTATTTTCTGGAGCGGGGGGCTAAAGTCACTTTGTCAGAAACGCATTTTAGACCCAATTTGGGTCTACCTATGTTATGTTAACTGTTAGTAAAAAAACAACTTTCGACAACTATATGTATGTATTTATTTAGATATTTCTTTATTATTCTGTTACTGTTTGACAAAAAAGAATTTCGTAAATAACTTACAAAATTCACACAAACACTATATACTTATTTAAAATAAGTAAACATAAGTAACCTCATGTTTTGGAGTTATACGTCGACACGTACATACCAGAATCTCTCCTTTATATATATATATATATATATATATATATATATATATATATATATATATATATATATATATTGGTTAGGAGGTTGATTTAGAAGGCTATCACAATGCAGTTTGGAATAAATAAAATAAAAAAATAATAATACGGTAACAATGGTGTTGTGTGTTGACCTGTATTTTTTATTATTTCTTGAATTTTCGAGGTAATACCTCTTTATCAAAAGAATTTAACTGAAGCAGTCCAACTATGGCATTTGAAAATGATGTTATTTTTTGAATAACTGCATTCTCGTGTGAACGTGAATGCGTTTATTTTTGTTTGTACGTGTGTGTATGTTGTAATGCGTGTGACATTGAAAATGCGTGTTGGTTGTGACGTTAAGACTGTATCCTAGCGCGGGATTTTATACGTGTGTATGTGCGAATGAAAAAGCGTATTTGTGTTTTGTGGCCATGGTGATGTATAATATTTCGCGTTGGATGTAAAATCAATTACACACGTACAAACAAAAATAAACGCATTCACGTGAATAGGGACTCATGATCCTAAAGAACAGAATAATGGTGATTGAGAAGTCCTTGAGCTGGCAAATGAGTGTGCACGTGAATTTCAAGGCACCACTTTGCCCCTTACTAGGCTAGTCCCGAGCCCCTGTACATTTTAGTACCGTTTCTGTTCTTTAGGATCATGAGTCCCTACTCACACCCAACTGTTAACCTCATCGGGGGTCTTACGACACTACAGAGATGCAGTCAGCTTATTCAACAACCCTAGAAGAAATATATCTATAAATAGCTGAATGTATGTTTATCTGCACCAAACCATTTCTTAATTTTCTTAGATGTTAGAAAGCTGTGTCTCAGGGTTAATTGCGTTGACTGAATAAGACTTTGACAATACATGATATCCAATGCATGGTATTAGCTAGTGAAAACTTGAAATCAACGGGAGCCCGAAATCCTACTCTAGCCTTGAGTATAATGGTAATGTATCTCCGTCGTAACCAAGGTGAATAGCGTTACTCATCGTTTAATTCCCAACACAAATTGGAATCCCTGATGAGTGGTAGAGCACTGAACTAGGGAAAACCCATCACTAAACATGGCTTTTTCAAAAGCTGAAACAAAAGATAAAAATGGATCTCATGGAAGAATTCGAATGAACAGATAACCGCATTTGCCCCAACATTCTTGATAATGGAATCACTGAAGGATCCTCCTTTGTCAACGATGTCTCCCCTTCCCGTAGAGAAAGTAATTTCCAGTTGAATCAGCTCAAAAATTGTAAAAGAAACGTTGAGGCGAAAAAGAAAAATATATATTGACTCTCTGTTGTCGATGCTCCATTGCAAAAAGTAAAAGTGTATCCCCACGAAAGACTAAATTCCTCTAAGTGGGTAGTGAGAAGCAGTGAACTGGCATTATTTACAATAAAAGAAAAAAAAGCTAAAAATCGCTCTCAGGAATCAGGGAGTTAGAGACATCAAATGAATCCTTATAAAAAGAGAAGGAAGGACCATCGAAACGAATATGTATATTTTTCACCTTCAACACTTTTACGAATCCTATGGAAGCAAAGATAAGCTACAATCTGGAACGAGTGTAACAGTATGTTCCATATCATTTAAGATGCTTCAAATGCCAAAGATATGACCACTATACGGTCCTGAGTGGCTTGGATTTTCCCTACATAAAACGTGAAAGCGTAAAGTGGAAGTATCCAGATCATGCAGAAGAAAAACTTGACCGAGAATGCAGCAAAAATTCTCACAAAATCACCCAGCGTACATTCCTGTGTGCTATAAAAATAAAGATAAACAATAGCGGCAAAACATAAGAGAAACATTACGTTCTATGAAGGTTGTGGAGAGATATGAGAGAAGAACCCTATGCAAGTGTAGCACCAGAATCACATGACAAAATACGAATCAGCCGGATAAATTTGAAGGATCATAATACAGTAACGTTACAATCATGAATTTCACTTGTTCATGGAAAAAGGCGTGGTTGATGATTTATATTTTGAAAATGCACATGGATTAATACCTACGTCATACCCAACTGACGTCAAAACATACAAGTTAAGATAAAATTTACTATGGAACATACTTTCAAATAACTAACCATTTGTATACACCGTAATTAAAAATCAAAACGGTCAAATTATCACAGATATTTACCACAAACCAAAAGACATCGAACAAAATCTCCCTTATAAGTGCCATCAACCCAAAAGCTGCATAAAATTCATCCCTAGTACAGATAATCTACGCCACAGTCACCAACAAATACCCCCATATATTTGTCTCGATATAATTACGCAAAACGTTCATCCAGAGAGAATATCTCACAGCATTAATAATCAAGGAATTCGAATTGGCTGGTAAACTACACTAGAACAATTATGAACCTCATACAACATCACAACAAACAAACTCCAGTATACGTTTCAACATACAACGAAAACAACAGAACTAATAAGAAGAAATATCAAATCAACTTAAAAACAGTGATAGAATTCTAACTTATTAGACAATACAAAAACAGTTAAAAACATAAAGCAACCAAAAAATATTAAAAACAGACCAGCCTCTGCTAATTTGGGGGAAGACAAAACAGAGGTGGTCTCAAAATGCGAAGCAGAGAAATGTTGGTTATGGAATATAATTATAGAAGTAAAATATTATACTTTTGAAAATCTCAAAAAACAACATTACCCAGTAGGATTTATTACCCTCTATTTACCATAAAATGAGTATGTACTGAAATAGTTCCTAACAAATGGCACAATTGAATTAGAAACGATAAGGCGTAAACGACTCGAAACACGTGCTACGCTCACCATGAAATCGAAACAAATGGAGCAAAAATAAACTTTGCGGATCTTTTCATAAAATATTTCTCTTTGTCTTGTTCTATCTAAAATGGTAACACACACACACACACACACACACACACACACATATATATATATATATATATATATATATATATATATATATATATATAATATTAATTATTAATGTGTATGATTGGCACTAGTATACTAGAAAAAGTAATAGTAATCCAACGTACAGTGTTATTAGAAGAGTGCTCAGTATCTGTGATAGAGCGTTGTTAGTTAAATGAAGTGACAAATAGAAGTTTTAGTTTTTATTCATTTATTTGGGAACGATATTACCACAAATGGTTTCTTGCTAAAAGCATTCATGTAAACGAAATAGTTCTATGAAAACTATTTCGTTTACCTGATGAATTCGTTTAGCAGGAGACCATTGGTAGTAATATCATTTCCAAATAAATGAATAAAGCTAAAACTTTTATTTGTCACTTCATTCAACTATATATATATATATATATATATATATATATATATATATATATATATATGTGTGTGTGTGTGTGTGTGTGTGTATGTGTGTGTGTGTGTGTGTGTGTGTGTGTGTGTGTGTGTGTGTGTGTGTGTTTGTGTGTGTGTGTGTGTTTAATTTAATGTTTGCAAAGCCAATGAAAAGTTATTACTCAAACTTCCCTCTCATAATATGATTTGGAGAAAATGTATAAAAATACACACTCACACAGACACTGATAGAGACACTCATTTTTAAATATGTTTTGCGTAATAATATTTTATCACGTGAACACTCATTAGGTTATACAAATGCTGGACCAGCAGCTTTTCAATATCCAACGGTATGATGATTGCCTAATACGCATGAAACTTTTAATAAATCAATAGCATTAATATTTTATTTGAGATTTTAAAACTGCTCTGCTAATTTAGTCTTGACCACTTTTGCATGCAAACATTTTTCATATTCGCTATTCTTCATTATATATATATATATATATATATATATATATATATATATATATATATATATATATATATACTATAGTGTGGGATGTAGTATTATTGGTAGAGTGTTCAATATAAAATAGTGCTGTTATATAATATGATAACATAAATATATAAAGGTTTTACATATCTATTTATTTGGTGACAAAGGAACATTCACGACGATATTGGTTTCATGTGAGGTAATCGTCAGATGAAGATGTTACAAATGCAAAGAAAATCGAAAAAATTGCAAAATAATTTCAGAAAATTCAATAGACATCGGATGTGTATGATTGGATAAAGTGATGTGCGTATGTATGTGGCGGTATTTTGAGTGTTATGGGCAACATAAAGGTTATGTATGCGGGATAACTGGTCACACACATAATAAACTGTTCTATGAATGTGTAACGTTTGATCAATGCGGACTTGTGAGCGTTTGTATTCGCGTGCATGTTCCTTTGTCACCAAATAAATAGATATGTAAAACCATCATATTTATGATATTATATATATATATATATATATATATATTAGTAAGAGAGAGAGAGAGAGAGAGAGAGAGAGAGAGAGAGAGAGAGAGAGAGAGAGAGAGAGAGAGAGAGAGACTCGTTTTGTTTAAATAAGCCTGCGCGAACTCTGTATGTGGATATATTTCTTTTTGTATTCTTCATTTCTATTATGTGAGTATGATAGCATTTTTGGGGTGTTTTTTGGCGTGTATGTGAGGAAGTAATTGCGAACGGTATTGTTTGTGTGTGCGTGTGATTAATTAATTACTACTTGCACCTGTCCAATACCATTCCTTCCTTCAGTGAAAATTCCATGTTATCTTAGATCCTGCCAACATTGCGGAAATATTATCTTTAATTATTACTGACCCTCTCGTATAAGTTACGAAATTCGATTATAATGTCAATTACTTGTGGCGTCCAGCCAAATTCGTAGCGTAGATGCCTATTTTCTGTCCACCAACTGCCGTTGTCTACTAGCCACTTGTTTCAATTTCCCCGGCATGAAAATCGATGTTATATAACTTGTTATATGAAGATCTCTCCTTTGTGAGAGCTGATTTGATCTTCCAAAATTAATATTTAGCCTGTTTAATCATGTTTAATTCAAGATTTTCAATCGATATTTTTGGGAAGTTGGATTTTCAGGTTAGAAATCTGCACGGGATGAGAAGCATTTTATGAATATATATTAATTGGGAAGTGCTGTATGGCCTCGATAGTTGTCAAGGTTCAAAATAATGGCTACAATTATTCGGGAAATAATCATAATGAAATATCGTTTTTTTCTGGTGTCAGAATTGTCGCTTATACTGAGATATATCTACTAATAATAAATAATAAGCCATGGTGCCGCAAGATGTAACATATCTTAAATGATTTAATTCATGTAAAAATTATAATTTGAGAATATATATATATATATATATGTGTGTGTGTGTGTGTGTGTGTGTGTGTGTGTGTGCGTGTGTGTGTTTAAATGTTTGTTATCCCCTTCTTCAAATCCTCACACCTCTTTATAGCATTCCCGTCTGTTCCTCATCGAACCTAATGAAAAAAACTACTTAAAAAGATTAAGCACTTCAAGAGACCTTATAACAGTAAATTATCTTTCTCAAAGTTGTTCATGTAGATAGAGTGGAGTTAGGAACGCATCGATTGAATTTCAATACTAGACTGAAATAGCCTGCATGTCTAGCCGCACTGAATGGGTGTTGTACGTCGAACCAGGACTGTATGTGGATGATAATACATACGCAACTCTCCCCTGGTGGTTTGCGCTCTTTGGAAATAGAATTATCTGATGGCCGTCAATTAAGATCAAATTGCATACCTCTCCTAAAACGGATTACATTCCTAGCGGCCTTATATGTTTTTACCATATATGTAGGTGCGTGGTTAATGGGTAGATTTGTACCAAATAGACTCGTCGACTCGGGTAAATAATAGGGCACACTGGACTATTTAACTTGGTGGTGACCAGTCTAGGAGAATGACAATTCTGAATTCAAAACTGTTAAATTCTGCTAAAGTAATTGACCTTGTGTCGCATTCTTCTCATGCGGAGCGGTTGGTAAAATATATATCATTGTTTATATCAATAAATTCATTTTTTAAAGTGGGTTATGTAGATATAGCAGAGGTAAGACCTTTTTTCTGACGACGAGTGGGTGAAGTTTCGATCTCGGCCTGAAAGAGCCTACAGAGAAAATGGTCATCAAACATTGCCAGATATATTGCTGGTTATCTCCCTATATTTCACAGAAGAAACTATAGTTCACAGAAGAAACTAGGAAAATAGAATATTTTTCAAAGATACTCAATATTTGCTGTTAGAATATAACAAACCTTCTATATAATAGACGCGAAGAACTGCAAATGTGAGTAAAGAGCTGCAGAGGTTAAATATTGACATAGCATCTCTCTCTGAGACTTGACTGTCTGTGGAAGAGCATTTTAGTGAAAAATCATTTGGATAAAACATTGTCTGTGTTGGAAAGACAGTTGGAGTGCGCCGTGTTGGTGGTGTTGGTTTGCTATGAAAGTATGTCTGACAGAGCGTATGAAATGTCCATCAAGTATCTGTGATCATATTATGAAAGTATGTATTCTTCTGATGCATGGTCGATTTGCAATATTTCTGTTGTTTTATGCTCCAACTCTTCAAACATAAAAAAAATTCGCAATTTTGTTTTATGAGACTCCACGCAGCACTATATCGCATATCCCCCGAGGGAAAAATTAATTATTGTTGTGGATTTCAATGTCCATGTTTGAAAATACCATGAAAAACGGTCAATGGTTTTGGCATAGGTTAATTTCAATGGGCTTAGATAGCTGGAACTCGGATCTGAGTTCAATCAACAAATCTGCAATACTTTCTTTTATAAAAAAAACAAACAATAAAAAAAACAGACACAAAAGACGGTATCATGGGCACATGATTGATTACTTTCTCAGTCGCTAGCAAGATCCCTTTAATGTTGTGTCAGTGTGGTACGAAGGGCAAACTGTAACATGGTTTGAAAATTTTTATGTGGTAAATTGTCACTTCGTACTTGCAAAACCTACGAAATTTATGAATGTAAGCAAATTCGTATAAGCAAGAATATACACAACTCTTTCAGAATCCCTCAATAAATAGGCTTTTGATGAGAGATGTGAAAATTTTAATTCTGAAGTTCATGCTATATGTTGGGAAATTTTAGATATTAAAAGAAACAGCAAGAAAAGCCTTCATTAATGAACTTCTGACAAAAAGGAGTATGCTACATGAACGTATTAATCAGGACAAGCCTTGAATTCATTATTCTGATGTTAAGACATTCTGGGAGTATGGAGTAGCCTTGCCCCGTTTATTCAGAAGAATGAAAAATGAATGGTGGGTACACATCTCATCTGATATTCAGCAGGCATTTGACGCTAAAATCTCCAAATTGTTTTACAATATCCTCTATGAAATCATTAGTCCTCATACATTTTTGTTGTTCCGTTGATTTCAGAAGATGATATTTCTCTCATTAAGGAGCCTGCTAAAGTTTTGCAAAGATTACATGAGCCCTTCAGAGATGGCTTTCATAATCCATCAACAAGTGACATGTAATATATAGCGTGAGATCATTATGAGAATGGACCTAATGCCACTTATGGATGAAATAAAATTAACTTTCCAACAAATGTATAGTGACAAAGCACTGGATAACATATCAGTCAAACTATTTAAAGCTAATTGTGAAAACACATTTCCGGTCATACATAACGTCTTAACTGAAAGCTGACCTGGGACTACTATAGCCCAAAATTAGATTAATGGCATCTTAGCGTCATCGTAAAAAGGAAAGGGTGAAAAGTTCATCTACAACGATTATCATGCTATCACCTGTTTATAAGTGTTTGCTAATATGGTTACCATAATTCTCTTAAACAGGCTGTTGAAATACATTTTTGTGGCTGTAATTCCTGAGGTTCTAAGTGGTTTTAGGTCTTGTAGTGGAACATTGGACATGATTCCTTCTAATTGACAAATGCAGGAGTGATGTTTGAACACCAGGTGCCCTTTTATTAAAACTTCATTGACCTATGTCTTCTGATACTGTCAAGCAGGAAGCAGATAATTATTGGGAAAATCAATTGCCGTCCAGTTTTTGTCAACAAAATTAGATGAGAGCACACAGATATGAAGACACGTGTTTTATTCCATGAACAACTGTCTGACGAGCTTCCAGTTGACAAGGATGAGAAGCAGGGTGATATGTTGGCCTGGACACTTTTCTCAATCTTCTTCGGCACTCTACTGTATCATGCTTTTCTCACCCGTGACAAAGGAATCATTTTTGTAGTTTAGGTTCACTAATTGAGATTTTAATCTGAGAAGATTTCAGGCAAGATCTGCAACATTTTGGTTAGGGAAATCTTTTATTCTGACAACGCTGATTTTTTTCTTAAACTCGGAAGTCAATATGCAACACATCATGGGTCATTTATCAAAATCGTTTTCAAAATGGGATCTCAAAAATCAACCCATCAAAGACGAGAGATATGTTAATCCCAGATCCAGGCCCAATATTAGGATTTTGAGTTTAAAATATGTGTGTGTTTTAATATACAACATCGCTTTTTACGTATTTCCACTGACCACAAAGCAGGTTCCTATAAAACGTATAAAATATTTTGAATTCTCATTTCAACTATAATTCATTAATGACCCTGTCGTAAGAACAAACACAGGTAAAAGTCCATGCTTTACCCTATTAAATGGATTTTTCAATTATTGAAAGTCGATCAGCCTATGACGGAAATTTTCATCAATCACAGATAAAGTATAAGAGCATTGGCGTCGTTGTTGCATTGTCTGTCCGTAATAGCCATTGCTTCATTATATGATTGATTTTAAAATGTAAAGTAAATTTTCCTATGAATGATACAAGTCTAAAAGAGTTCAGTGCGATAGTATATATCACTAGAGCGCTATCAACAGACGGCTGTCTTGAGTCAGAAATATCCCTGTGCATCCGGAAAGCATCTGATGCACTTAGATAACTTGAAAAGAGAGTGTGTGCAGATGAAGGTATATATTCACTAAGCAGGTATGTCTTTTCGTCAGAACAATGGACGGTTCTCCGCAGACATCTGATGATTTCGCAAAGTTTTCATCAAAAATGCCCTAGGCTAGCATTCAATGGTAAATGGCAAAGCAAGGTATAGAATACTGACATTTTCAGTACGGCTGAGTACAAATATTTAGTTTTTTTCTATGGCAAATGAAATGCACAGTACACGACCAAGTGCCTATGGAAGTTCAACATCTTCCCAAGCATATGTTTTACAATTAACTGCAAAATGGTAAGCATCCTAAGCACACGCTAAGGAAACGCTAAATAGAAAAACTCAGGAATATTTTTAAATTGCCAAAAGATATATATTCTAGGCTGGGAAAACCTAGCATTAAGAAGATATACATGGAGAATGACGTTTAAAACATGATGTGCCTCCTGAATAGTTGTAGGTACAGCTGGGAAGATGTGCAATGTTGGACTCTCAGGTTAAAACTCCTGTTTGGAGGTGAAATATCTGTGAGATATGTCAACGGGATGCACTTTCTTTGAGTCGAAGGGATACCCCTTGATTCATTTGCCGTAAAGTGCGCAAATATTTATCTTATAATGATACACGGGATTACACAAATACAACTTCTCCATCTACTGCATCAAGTAAAATTTACAGTCAACACTATCTTTGTCTGTCGTCATTTTCTTAAAATTTGTAAGATGACTAATAGACTGAAAAGTAATCTAAGAAAACACTGTTGGAGATAGCGTCAATTGCTGAAAAAACAAGAGACGGCTCTCAAATGTGTAGATGGACCAATCATATATATATATATATATATATATATATATATATATATATATATATAGTAAATTCCAAAGAGTCAGAAAATACCTACCTATGTTTCACCTAACAGATCATCTGGATAATTCTGGCTGAAGAGGGTTGGTGCAAAGACATTTTATGGTTAAAAATGTCCACAAGAAAATTTTTAAAAAATACTCCAAAAGAAGAAGAGAAAAGAGAAATTACAAAATTACAAACTTTTCTAGTACTTTTTAAGAAACAATGGTGAGACTCTCCTTCATACATAATAGGCAAAATTTGTTACCTTGACATGTATCTAGAGCATTTTTCATTATTTCCAATTGTAAAATAGGATATTTTCCTAGTTTAGTTTGTTTATTTCCCACATATTAGTTAAACTGGTGATATGTTTGTACTTTTCCTGCTTGATTGTAATATCTTGTTCAGAGCCTTTTAGTAGAAAATAGATAAAAAAAATATTATTTTTATTGCCATTTAGTCCGTTAGCAGAAACCTCTATTTATATACTGCAAATTCATTTTGGCATTTGACTTTTAGGGGAATTAGGCCTTATTAATACAGTTATACTAGTGTATTCACTATGCTGTTTTTATTGATTTTTAATGTTACTTTTATTAAGTAAGCTGCCAATATTAGGCATGCAACTATGATTTAATTTAACCGTATATTTATTGAATATCTTGTATGGTATATTGGAAGGGAGAAAGTTATTTTTTAATTTCATAAATTATTTCCTACCTAATTTATTAGCTACGGTCATGTTTTAAGGTGGTGTTAACCATAGCATTTTTCTTGTTCTATTTTTCACTGTGTACATTGTGTTATTCATTTGTGGCCCTGTAAACAAGTTTCGATTTATAACCACTATTCATAAATGCCTGTTCCGAATGATGTTTAATTTGGTTAAAGATGTCATTATAAGTTGAATTAATGGACAATCTAAACTTAATGCCATTCTGTATATGTTTGTATACATGTTTTGAATGGTTAGAACCTAAATTAATGTAACAAGGGTACTGATTATTTTTCTTAAAGGTGAGAGCACCGTTATACATATCAAGCGTAATATCAATATTATTGGTGATTTTTAAATTAGTTTGGATGTAATACTATACATAGGGGTCGTACCATGGGACACTCATTGGTTGTAACTGTGTTCCCATGCAAGTCACAGCACCCAAATGTAACACTATGAGTATGTGTCGCGGTGCGGACAACTTATAGGTTGTTTAGTCTCCGGCTTTTTTTTTCGTCTAGTGTAGGACTTTTAATTCTCAGGACCCCTGTCACAGATTATTTCTTCTTTTCCCACTTGTTCGAATCTGTCTATGCCGTTGGTGTGGTCGGGACTCGTCACCAAATAAACATATATGTTATATTGTCGTCTTTTTACTTTGTTGTTTCTATATTATGTGGGACACCCGTGGTTCTGTCTCACATATTTAATCTTATCTTCGTCTATAGTCAACGTATTTCTTCTTACGATTCTGAGTAGCACTTTCTTACTCATGCGTAGCTTGGCAGATTATCTCTTGATGGCTTGTTCTGACTACTTCGCTGTCTCTGGTTTGTTCTTCTTTTTCTTAACTGGTGTCTTAAGATGTTGTCGAGATGCCATAGGTTGTTTTTTGTTTTTTTTTAGTGACCAACTCGAGGCATATATTTTTGAGAACCACCTTTTTATCTAATTTCTTTATATGAATTTTAAACACGCGCGTGCAAGTCTAGTTTGCCGCCTGTCATTACGTCTTTCTATTTCGGCAAACTACCTCAGACGAAATATCTAATTATATTCTCTCATGTTTACACTGCAAAGGAAAGAGGGTTCAAAATTAAGGTTATGAAATGTCAATCAAATCCAGCCGTTCAAACTGCTAGATCCGAATTCACATAATATATTCAACAGTAACTGGGCAACATTGAAGGTATGCCCATTAATTATGCCACATACCTATCATTATTTTATTTTAAATTCATAACTAATTATGAATTTCATATTACGTGCTTCTCAATTTCAAAGCTCTAGTAATCCACGTATGGTTGCTTGAAGCTCATATAAACAAACACAATCACAATTACAGCCTTATTTTTCAACAAAAAATCACAGGGCTATATGTAATACTTGACTAACACGGGCCTTCCAATGAGGTAACATATGTCCCTTGCCTAAAAGTGCATAAGAGATGAGTTTATTATCCGGTGCCTGAGGCGACTCTGAAGGGGAATGCCGTGGGAATCTTAGCAATATTTTCCACCGAGTTGCAGGGGATTTGTTTCCTCAGTGGCACTCTACATTAGACTGGCCTTGTGTCACAGTCTGGTTTGCAAGAAGTTGATAAGTACCATAATTCTGAGGATTTTATTTTTTTACGGCAGGTGATTCTATTTTTTTGTAATAAACAAAAATACATAAAATATCAAACTTCAGAGAAATTTCTTTAAATTCAGGAAAAAAAAAACATAAATTACAATTTTTTTCTGTAAAATTCCCTTTAACAAAATCTTACATTCTCAGCATTTTCCCGGATCAACAGTCAAAATTGTATTTTTCTTCTTCAAAGCCTTCTCCATCTACTCTTAATCTCTCATACGCCTAGTTTGCAAAAATTGCTTGTCTGCCTTTGTCAAATATCCCCTACAAGGTCGTGCATTGATTTACTAAACAGCTTAAGGGGAGCAACTCCTGTTATTTAAAAAAAAATGTTATTAAATTTACTCACACCTTTGTTTCACAATCATGAAAATTATGAAATTTAAGTTATTGGGTGATTTGTATGGACACACACACACACACACACACACACACACACACACACACACACACACACACACACACACACACACAAAGGTATGGAGTTATGGGGAGTGCCTGCGTGTGTTGTATGACGAAAAATAATTAAAGTTTTTAAAAGGTAAATCATTTTTCTACATCGCTGTATTCAATTTCACATTTATCATAAATGAAAGCGCCATTTAAGAGATGCGAGAAACCACGTTGATCCAATTATATCTAAATAGATAGTTTCCTTCTGTGAAACTTGATGTTAAATTATTTTCCTTCTTAATCACCACATATTGCACACTTCTCTTTTGTTATCTATCTTTTTTGCCGTTCTTTTATTCATTAGACCAACCCAAAACTCTTACCTCTTACACATATTAAATGCGCAAATTTTGCCAGTAATTTTAATGCGTTTGTCTTCCAAACAATGCAAAACAAGCGACGATGCTTTATTTACATCCGACTCCGAACGTTCGTTTGTTTTTTTTATTTTGTATATTTCTTTCCTTCATGTCAATGGAATTTTATATTCAATATGCGCAGATGTGCACATCTTGCTTTTATCGTTTGTATCTTATTACGCTGAGAATCATCAGAAATAGAATACATCCATTACGGAAGTGAATGAAATCAGAAGATCAAAAATGATAGGGTTGAAATATCAACTATTTATTTTTTTTCTTTCTTTCTTTTTTATCTTGCTTCAATAAATCTTTTGTAACAAATATTTGTTAGAAAATCAAGAGACTCATTTAATGCAATCCATTATTTCTTCTTTCTGTTTTAATAACATAGATACAGCTGAGTTTGTTTCCGTGAAGAAAGCCACTACTGTGATTTCTAAGATAAGGACTACATTACTTTGTGAATATCCCCTTGAAACATAATTTAGCATTAAAAGCAATCGTGAACACTCGTTAAAGAGCTTTTCTTGCAGGTTACATATAAATGAGTAGTGAGTTCGATCCTTACCATATGCTTCGTATTTCCGGCCTAATGTATATTTAACCCGTGATTGTGTTTTTTGTTTTTGTTTTTGTTTTTATTTTTTAGTGAATTTCATCGTGGTCTTGTGTATAGGAAGCTGTTCAACCATTGTGGGTTATTTAATGTCATATATATCCTTATAGAAGAAAAGTAACCCATAGCGGGGGCATTCCTAGCTTTCCCCAGGGTATTCGTTCGAAGGTGAACATTGAAGTGTCACTGAACCGAACTCGCTTCCCAACATGTCAGAATTGAGCACGTTAGCTAGTTCACTCCAAGGACTCGGTCCTAATAACTTTTGATTTCAGATTTAATTTTCCTTATCTTTATGATATTCTAACAGATATTTCTTGGGTGTCTGATAGGAAAAGGTATTCCCCAAACTGAATGAATATTTATTCTTATGCTCAGAATTGTTTATTCCATTATATACAATAATTTTTCGATGAAAGTCACTGATGCATTTTCTTTTAAGGAACTATATCATGATATCGTACTATTGAATATTAAAATAAGAACAACAATCATGAAATATCAGGAAAATTGGAAAGACACATAAAAGTATATGAAACTAAATCCTCCACGGAAAGAGTATAGTGAACACTGGCATGTGTTACAGTAGACCGCTGCTGCTGATATGAAAAGCTGGGTTTTGTTTAAAAAAGTAACGGTGTATTCTTATTCAAACCACTGCATGTCGCGAGATGTGAATTCCAAACAATGGCTTGCATCATTGCTTGAGGTCACTCCATCTCAAATTCATAGCATGTATCTGTGTGATGTTGTATTCTTTTTAGGTTTCTATTTATTGCACATTGTGTCTTAGGTTATATATATATATATATATATATATATATATATATATATATATATATATATATATATATATACTAAAGCTGAGTTTATCAACCTTCTCCAGCTAAAGGATTTTTTTATTTATGTTATGGACACAATATTTACTTAGATATTCCTTGGTGTTAGCACTACAAAGTCTATGAAAAAAAATTCAGTTTAATTGCCTTTAATTAGGCGTAATTAGCAATTAAGTCAACGACCGACCAATCCCTGTCTTGGAGATTAACTGTTGCTCTTCCCATCTCGCTATGTCAGTAGAGTTACTCTCCTCCCACTCTGTATTTGTCAGTGAGAGTGCCTGTAATAACTGAAAATATCAGCAGTGACGCCCCCACGCCATTACCTATGTACGTAGATTCACCCCCCTTTCATTTCTCCAGGCTAAAGAGAATTTTTTTTAAAAATAAAGTGGCGTAAATCAGGCTTTAGAATAGATTTTTTTTAATTACTTTAATTATTAATTATAGAGTCAAATTTAGCATGATTATTAAACTTACTTTAAAATATTTCATGTTGGGTAAAAAAAAGTAGTTATATATCTAAATGTGATGGGATCTTATTCAAATGAGCAAACGTTGACTCCCCCCATCGTTTAACTAAAACAAACTAAAACAAACTAAAAGAATACATTGCTGACTAACTCCTTGATTTTTGGTAATTTATCTATCTTAAATTAGTGAATCAATCAACTTATTTGGTAAGTAGATAAATTGTCTTTGTTTTTTCGGAAAAATTAAAAATAAATTTAGCTGCGAAATAATTCAAATCAGCTTATTTTGTTTTAAAATCAAGATTTGTGGCTTAAAGTTCGCAAATTTTTTATAAGAAGTATATATTAACATTACCGACAAAAACTTAGTTACCTTAACCCCTAAACCGTAACAGAATTTGCAAAAAAACTTAATTCATGCACTGTAGTTAAACTGTCATCCCAAATAAGTTTTCATTTTGACGACGATTTTCAAGTTTAACCATTTTAAGATGTTTTGAGATTAAAAAATGTACGAGATAAATAATACACACACACAAACAAACCAATGCCTTTTTATTGTAACTAAGTTTTTGTCGGTAATGTTAATATATACTTATAAAAAAATTTATTATGTTTCCTAAAGTTTTTAATAGAAAACAAATCAAGAGTTTATTAGAAAATAAGTTGTTTAGAATTAAATTGTCAGCTACGACATAATTCATTTACTAAAAGAATAGGTAAATGAAATTATTAGTAAGACCTTTAAATTGTCAGCTACGACATAATTTATTTACTAAAAGAATAGGTAAATGAAATTATTAGTAAGACCATATAGGTCTCACTAATAATTTCATACCTATTCCTTTAGTAAATAAATTATTTTCCTTTACTTTAATTGCCATTTACATTTAATTCTACTTAAATTCATTTACATTTAAAAAATTATCTGGCCATATTTCTTATATTATTCTATAGCTGATTTAAGGCGTTTTTCCGAAAAGTTAAAGCCAAACTCGGTTGTATTTGTTTAAAAATTCGTGGCAATACAGTAGGTACCACCAATTTGACCCTGTGAAATTTAGCCCCCCCCTCATATTTAACACAATGACACTTACAGTATATTTAATATTTTCTTGAAATTTTTTTTCCATTCTAAAGAAAAAACATAAAATAAACTCCTGCTGATTTTTTAAAAAATTTTCAGCATACGGAAATAATGAAAATTATGATTGAAAAACAATGTTTTTTTTTGCACTGTTAAATCAACTGAAATTTAACGTAGCTAAATACAAGTTACGATAAGAGGATTTAAAAATTTTTTGAAAAATCAATTAATAATCTGATTTTCACGAAATTTTCACGAAATTTTCCATAAATTTTTACCATTGGATGTAAATACATCTGAAATAGTTTTTTTCTAAAATATATTAGGGGAAATATTTTTTTTACGAGGTCTATTCCCCTCCCCCCCCCTTTTATTTTATGAGAATAAAAATGACGCGTCAGAAAAATTTTTTTCTTTTTTTCTATAAAGATAAGAGTCTGAATAACTATATCAATGAAATTGTATGAATGTATGAGGTGTAGCTTTTTGAGGAAAAATTAATGAAATCGGAAATAAAAAGTGCTAAAAAATGTCATAATATTAATATTTGAAAACTTTTTTTTGCTTTTGTAATTGGTATATACTATATTCTATTAAATTGTCAACAAAAATTTTTTTTTTTAAGAAATTAATTTTTAAGAGATTTTCAATCTTTTGTGTGATTAAATATTTTTATATTCTGCGTGAAATAAATTAAATTTTTTTTTTCCTGCGTCAAAAAATCGAATTTTTCACGGATATTTAAAAATATGAATTTTATAATTCAGGTGAAATAAACATTGGTCCGATACGAGCTCGATTAATATTTTTAAAAGAATTTGTAATTTTTATTGTTGAATAGTAATGTATAATCCTTAGAATATACGGAAGAGCATAGCTGACATATTTGTTTTACAAAGAGACGAGACGCTTCTAAATAACCGAAGTTTGTTCCTGTTAGGCTGACAGTGTTAGCGTGAAAAAAATTATTTTATTTAACTTTTTTCAATAATTAAAATAAAAAGTAAGTATAATAGATTATTTTATCAGTTTTTCTCTTAGAAAAAATATTCAAATTTTCATTCCATACTTTTACTGGTTAATCTTAAAAGGGAAATAATTTGTAACTTTTCTGTCTATATTACGGTCTGAAAATTACCCTTTCGCATGTAATACGGATAGGTTTGTTTATTTTTTAAGATAGCGATGTAATTTTTCCCAATCTGATAATTTGATCTTTGAATTAACTATTTTTCTTTGTAACAACCCTGTACGATCTTTTTTTTACGAGATTTTTGATAAACAAAGTTCGGAAATATCTATTTCCGTTTTATTCAAGATGGCCTAAACGGTTTGGTGGTACCTAAAGACCATTAGGTCTCACTAATAATTTCATACCTATTCCTTTAGTAAATAAATTATTTTCCTTTACTTTAATTGCCATTTACTTTTAATTCTACTTAAATTCATTTACATTTAAAAAATTATCTGGCCATATTTCTTCTTTATTATATTATTCTATAGCTGATTTAAGGCGTTTTTCCGAAAAGTTAAAGCCAAACTCGGTTGTATTTGTTTAAAAATTTGTGGCAATACAGAATAAAAAATATATTTCTAAAGGAAGGTGTATATACATTTGCTCCGCTATTTTTTTTTTTTTTTAGATGCGTTATGCATAATGGTAGAGATGTGCAAACCGCAGACTTTCAAAATGTCCGTTTAATTGTTTAAAATATTTTAAAGCGTCAATAAAAAATGGAAAATTAACTTTTTAATGTTTTCTTTTACGTTTAATATAAAGAACAATTCCAAGTTTATGTGTTAAAAAAAAGAAATTTCTCTTACATAAAACCTACATTTTTGCATTTCAAAGTAAATTGCCGTACATTGCCGTACATTCCCACTCTTTGTTGACAGTTATCGCATCTTGACGTGTGCACCTTATCTTAGTATGAAGGGCTAAACGTATAAAAAATTATTTTATGAAGCAAAACAAATTACTAATTTAGCATTTCCTTGATGCCTCACGATTTAATTCTTAATATTATTGAAAAAGAAAGTTGGGAAAATCAGAATTACAATTTTAGAAATTATTTATAATAAAATTTTAACTGAACAGTAGTATCTGCTTTCTGGATATAAACGGTAGAATTATTTGTTTCCAAATAAAATAATAAATTTCTTCTAACACTGTTTGTTTGAGTTTTATTTTACAGAGTATAATTATACATGCGTCATGGATTCTAACCTATTAACTTATGGACCCAGAAAACAAGCAAGATATTTTTTATACAATATTTTCTTTGATTAAGTAAATACGATTTTGCTGTACATTAAAGAAAAGTATTTATTTTACATTTTATAAATTTTAAAAATCCCTGAAAAATAAAATAAAAATATAGACAATAGGAACTTTTAATATAAAATTCTTTTGAAAATAATCTAACAATTAAAAAACAACAACACCAAAAAAGAAAAAGATACATATTTTTTCTTATTTACGAGATTTAAGTTTCAATGTTTAAGATGCCCTATTTCCAAAACCGATTTATTAGTGAATTATCGTTTTTTTACATATGTTCCATCATTGTCTTTCGAAAAATGTTAAATTTATTTATGTACAAAAAAAAAAAATCTTGATACGGGGAATCAACGCGCGAAACATATTGGTGCATATCGCATTAATGCGTTCTGGCCCCTTGCCCTAAAAAACGCTACATGATGCCTTCTGAAAATTCGAACCGTGCTATTTATGAACTTCCTACCTGGATAAAGAAGAACGATTCCTCATAAATTCCTACAATAAAATAATTGAACCCTCATTTTATGTCTGTGTTTTTGCAATAAATGTTTTATTTTTCTTGCACCCATTATTTTACAATACTAAATATATTTTCTTGGAGATATGTTAGCACCATATATATTTATAATGTGCCTAGACTACATAAGTAAACATCATTAGATATTATAAATAATTATTTTTTAAAAGGCAAGAAGCAGGCAATATTCTGCACCGAATGCAGCATGGAACATCACCCTCTATGTGAACTCCGATAAAACCAAGTTCATGTGTTTTTAAAATTAAGGAGGTATCTCCACGTTCGATGATAAATCCTGGAAATTGGTTTTACAATTAACGTAGCTAGGTAGTAATATCTTATCTAAAGAAAGCCATGTTAATAAATGCATAGTGAAAGGCATGTCTTCCATGGACTATCAGTCATATAGAAATCTGATCTCATTGACAAGTTAAAGCAACAATTCTTCACAATCATAGCTGTATCATTGCTACTGTACAACTGTACCACTTGGACACTAACATAGCACCTAGAGAATAAGCTACATGGGAACTGCACAAGAATGCAGTATGTAATTTCAAAAAAGTTGTGGAAGCAACATCCCATGAGAAAGCAGCTGTATGGCCACTTGCCACTTATCACACAAACAATCTGAGTAAAATGCTGGACACTGCTGGAGAATCAAGGATAAACTCATGATGTTTTTGTATGGAAACCAGCAGACAGGCACCCCAGTGTGGACCGTTGAGCAAAGATGTACATTGACCAACTCTATGCAGATATTGGATTCTGTGAAGAGGACCTCTTGAGAACAATGATTGATAGGGTAGGGTTGGCTAGAGATTGTCATGGATATCCATGATTAAAATCCTACTTACCTTTAATTACAAATTAACTAACCAAGTGACCCTTCTCTTGTTCTTCCTTTGGTCATTTGAAAATGTTTACTCCAGTTTAAATAACTTAATTGGACAGTTTGGGAAAACTTTAAATTAGTGAAATAATATTATCATGTGATTTTTTCCAACAATCTAAACCGAGCACAATGGGTGACCCAACGGGTCACGTCTTTTCTAGTATATATATATATATATATATATATATATATATATATATATATATATAGAGAGAGAGAGAGAGAGAGAAATGGAGATAGAGAAAGAGAGAGATACGGATAGACAGACATGAAGACAAAGAAGACAATAAGTGAAATTGAATTTCATATGGCCTTTCCCCCCCCAAAAAAAAAAAAAAAAAAAAACTTCCCGAAATTTAGAGTAAAGAAAATCCGAATATGAAAGTAGTTTTTAAAATGAACAATACATTTAATGTCAACACGTCTAAGGTTATTTTATGCTTACAGGTAAGGGAATTACGTTCATAGTATATATATTATATATATATATATATATATATATATATATATATATATGTGTGTGTGTGTGTGTGTGTGTGTGTGTGTGTGTGTGTGTGTGTGTGTGTGTGTGTGTGTGTGTGTGTGTGTGTACCAATTTCTGAAATAATTATTTTCACATATATAATATCAAGTATTTCTATTTAATGCAGGTGATTTGCACACACTTGGATGCTTTCAAGTATTCTTATCTAATACTAATGATAATATATTTCCAAGTGATTACCTGTATATAATTATTGTTATTTGCTTTACACACCGTTACATGGTTAAAATAACCAAAAATAATCATTAATAAATAATTCTAGCTTTTGGTAACTATTCTATGAGCAGTAAAATTATAGTCAGTGGAGTGGCTAATTAGTATCAGCCGGACAACTAGTGAGTATAACCTCTTTTTATTAGCTATATAAGGGAGATTTGCGTCTTAGGTGTGGTGCGAAATCTACCAGCAGCTCCTCACTTTACTGCGCAGATTCAAACCGTGCTACTCATGCACGAGGACCAATATCGAATCCGGGATTTTATGGTTCGTAGGCGCATGATCCAAGAATTGAGGTAAACTGTCCCAGTAAATATATTCTCTATAATGTAAATTATATCATATCAAATACGGATTCCTATCGAATATGGATAATTTTGAAATATCTATTTGACCCATGGGTATGAACCTAACATATGCTACTGCTCTGAGTCAGAGAGGACGGGTATAATAACAATGGTGTACTCCAGACTGGAGCCTCACTATCTGATGCAGTTTAGTTTAATATCCAGAGCATCCTTTTTTTATTGGGATCGTATCCCTCTAAGGGATAGAGTCAGCTTGTTCTAAGTTTCACTGACAGGAGTGAGTCAAATGTTACCTAATTAAATTTCTACAAAACATCTACAGCCAAAAAGTAACCCGCTGTTTGATTCTTTATTTTGTCAAATAACTTGTCGCTTTAAAATGTCTTTACTTATTTACCGAGTGCAATCATTGATGGAAAAACGAACAATTCTCTTTAATATGAAACCGCTGTATCAAAATAGTCATCATTCTGAATGAATTTCTGTTTATAAAATGGTTGGAAATGTTACCACCTGTGCTTAACTTAAATAATTCCTACATCTGAAAGCAATTCCCCGTAGATTCAGAAAAGCTAAATATCTGTGTCTAAATAAAAATTGAATAGAATTTGATTGAAATGTTTAAACACACATCCAAAACGCTATTTATATCCAAATACTTACTACGATAGCTTTGTTCGAAACAAAATCATGCAACGCTGAAAACACTGTTTCACGCTGAAGTTAAGTACCCATGAGCCTGTCCAAAGTAAATTGGGTGACTACTTAAGAAAGATTGGGTACTGTAAACGACCGGGGTCCTTTGTTTAACAAAATGACTTGATTCGGCATTAAATGACCCGAAAAAGGCTTTATTGGCCATAAACAACAGTTTAACACAAGGCAAACCTAGTGCTGGGATAAGTGAATGAGATGTTTACACAGGCTGCCGCCCACGGGTAGGATATGACTCAAAGTAGCAATTATGGGGCACTAGGCAAGGATTGAAATCGCTATTCAGTAGAAATGAATTTGCAAGACTACGATCGGATACTTTTTCTCATCCAACCCGTCCGCCATGGGTAGGATGCGACAAAAGGCCACACGTATATGGCATCTTGCGAAGATCGAACTCACTATCCAGTAGCAATGGATCTGCGAGACGAGCTGCAAAGCATTAAACTACGACGAGACGACCAACCCGTTCGTCACGAGTAGGATTTGACACGTTCGCAGTATGGGATATCCAGCGAGGATCAACTCGCTATTCACCAGTAATGGATCTGCGAAAGCAGCTTGCAAGCCATTACACAACGATGGGATATTGTTACTGGGTTAAGTGAAATATGAAGTTTATTTAATTCTCAATGGTGAGTGAGATTAACTTTAATAATATCTCTTGACAGTGGGACAACTCTATTGAAGAAATCTGAGATACTCTAAACAAAAATAAATACAATATACAGTATTTGGTTAACATTATATTTTTAACAGCCCGATTAACTTAATAAAAGTCACTCCAAAAGTGCGGCCAATCAACCCTTGCTAGTTTTTAATTTCAACAGTTGCTTTACTAATTTGATTGATGTATTGATTTTAACGTTAGTACCACCAGCATTCCCCACTTTACCGTACGGATATAAGCTGTGCTATTCATGTGTTGTATTGACCAGTGCCGGTATCAAACTAGAAACCTTGTTATTCCTAGGCGGATGCTCTACTGACCGAGATAAACCAGTCAGGTTTGTAGCCTCACCAAAAATAAAGTTTATAGCCATACTGTTTGCCATAACACCCATTATAGGTGGGGGTGGTATCCATCTGCAATATAGACAGGCAACATATTCGTTTTTGTCTCAAGCATTTTTGCACTTGAGATTTAGATAGTTGACCTAGAACTACTAGTTGAATCATCTTAAACAAAAATGATTGTCGCTTGAAACATTCATAGAATATGAACGACATAATAATGTAAATAACGTGCACTCAAGTTCCTTTCGGTTTAAAATGCGACACAAGGTCTTTTTAACGTAGGGAACAACGTAGGGCACAAACCGAAGATCATTCGATGACTAATGCAAAAAATGCATGGTTCCCGTCAGCAACTGAAGCACGAGACAATAAATCGAGCCCCCTTCTCTTAAATCGGGGAGTGGGTGGGTGGTTGCAGGTGTTGCCTGGGAAAATGGCCCCTGGTAACACACAGTTTTCTCTAAATTTGAGGTCTATACGTCTTTTGACCGGAAACCAGACAACCAAGATGTCCGTTTCATTTTCATGGATCTTAATACCTATTTCGTTTATTAAAACATTTAGAAACAACCCTATATTAGTGAGGGTTAAAAAATGTTGACTGCCACTAGGGTATAAAAAGTATCAACCTCATCCCACCCAAAAAAGGACTCCTGGATATTATACTAAACTACACCCTGTGATGAGGTTCCAGTTCTCTGAAAGTACGAAATTACTCAACCAGTAAACAAGTACAGAATGGGACACAAAGTCAATATTTAAGCGGATTTTAACAGGTTTGAATTCAGAGTTTTCCTTCTCCTAGACCGGTTGCTATAGCAATGTTAAAGAACACATTCTGCCATACTATTTAGCCATAGGTGAAAGGAACATAGTTTCATACCTTTCCCACTTGTATTAGAGCTCTGTGAAATGCAAAGAGACTCATCGATGATGTGAACTCAGGCCATTTCCGATGATGAAACACATTACACTACGAAGAAGTGTAACTTAAAGCATAGCGTTATCGTCGTAGGAAATTGTCGAGCTGAGTTCATATCCTGAACGAGGTCATTTGTTTTAATATCACACCAATGCCCTTCGGATAAGCGGGGATCCATCTGTTCTCTCACTTCCCCAGCTGTGAGTAAATAGTAGGGTAGACTGTCTTAGTTATCTTTGTCATGGCAACCAGTTTAGGAGAAGGAAAACTCAGCTTTATTTCGCTTAAAGTGTAGCTTGTGTCACAGCCTTCCTTTGAAGAGAGATTACACAAAATCATACTTGCAGCTATACAAAATTACAAATATAATTATTATTCATTATTATGAATAATATACTAAAAAAATAAAGTTGGTGACCTATTGTCGGTATCAGCCGGACAGCGAGTGAGTCTATCCCATTTTCATTTGCACTAGACCAGGCAGATTATTGTTGCGTAGGTGTGGCATGCCACACCTACCACCAGCTCCACACTTTACTGCACAGATCCAAGCTGTTACTCATGGGCTGAGTTGGCGGAACCGGTATCGAACACAGAAGCGATTAGCTTCCGTGTCGGATGCACTGCCGACTGACCTAAACCAAAACAGCATACATTTTGGTGTGAATTATTTGTATCAAGAATAGTTACTTGGAACTATAATTGTTTAGCTATGATTATCATTAGTTACAAAATTGAGAGTATTATCCATTAATAACTGGCTCTAGTTGACTTAACGCCTAATTCGGCAGTAATTATTCCTTCACGTTAGCCAGTCCGCGGGATATTATCAATATCAAACAAATCCACGATGAGAAAGCAGTTGTGGACTGTTGGCAATAAGACATGCGTTTGTCTCAGAAATATAAATGCTCATAAATCCATAACTACGACTAATTCGCTTATATTATTAACAGGATTTCGTTGAAAAAGGGGTAAAACTATAGACCTAAGCCCCCAGAATGTGTAGATATGTATATAATTATAATATTCCAATAGTTTTCTCTACAAAAAAAAAATCATATATACGAGGGTAATCCCAAAGGTAAGGTCTTCAATATATTTAGAAATCACAGAAACGTTTATTCGTTATTGTCGATTATATTTACATCATTTTAAAGTTTGAGCATCTACCTATTTTACTACATATTCAACTTTTCGGTTGATGCATTCTTGTAGGCACTGTGGCAGTATTTCTGTTCCTATGTCATACCCGATCGTTGTTGCAAACTACCCACAGCAATGGTGGATGCTTTTAACATTCAACCGTGACTCGCCATACACTTTCTTTAATTAGCTATGAACTTTAATCAGTCTAATGTCTTTTGCGTTGTAAAATTGAATAATTGCGCGAACTACATACTTGGCGATAGCATCAATCGAGAGCTCCATCAGAAACGACTGTCAAGTCAAAACTGAGCGTGGCAGCAAGATGCCCACAGGGAAAAATGCAGGCATAGACATATGCAAAACAAACACAACAGTGCTGTCAATAGCCACACTAACAATTTCCCTCCATCCAGTGCGGTTTGGAGACTTAACTTTTGGGATTGCCCTTGTTGTTTGCATAAATTCCGTCGTAATTAAAATCCTAATTAGCATATTACATAAAGAATAGAATTCAAAATAATTTTCTTTGTAATTGCGCGTATTTATTGTTATCTATATTCTTTTATTGAATAGGCAGTTACGTTATTTTCGATGAAAAGATTAAAACATTAAACTTTACACCTGTCGGCAGTAATTTACAAAATGTATGAATTTCAAAGCGAATATTTTCAAAGCACATACGAAATAAGTAAATGGCGTTACAAAGATTTTCCCGGTCTTTTGTCCGTTTCTAATTAAAATTATAATTCATATTGAAGAATGATTGTTTTCTGTTTTTACCAAAACCTTTTTTACTTAGAGGAGTTGCAGATCGCCTAAGGCCTGACGGGACGGAAAACAAGCAGTACGCTGACACAGTTTGTTTTTACTTCATACCAGTTCTATCGAAGATGGCGTCGCACCGATGTATAATGTTTAGCAAGCTGGTTCCATAGATTCATTACTACTGAATATCGAGTTTGATTCTATCCGTGTGATGTTACATCCGAGTTCAAAGAATATCGTTCTATGGAGGATTCTGCAATAAGAACCTTCACATATTTCATTTGTTAGACGCATACGAGTAAAAAAAAAAAAATTAAAAAAAAAAAAAAAGAAAGAAAGATTTCTGGCTTGTTTCACTGTTCGAAATGGTCGAATGGAGTTTTGCAAGGTCTAATGAGGAAATATACACGAGAAAAAAACATTAACAAACCAGTGAAAGAAGAAAAAACTGTGGATAATAACTTAAACTATAATTTTATTCATAAGAAAAATAAAATTGGATTGTTGTGGTGCGTGCGTGTATGTGAAATGGAATTTAGATATATTGTTTCCTATTGAAACTTATAAGGATGGAGTGATTGGAATTATCAGATTAGTACCTATCACTAGTAATAGCTGTGGCTGGGAATATGCAGGGTCATCGAAAAATTTACATATTCTTCCCTCCAGGTCGAATAAGCTAGACTGAACGTCAACAACTTGGGATGCTCTATTTGCTGACCTGATGGTTCTCACTTTCTCAATAATTCTATCCGGCTGGATGAATTAAAGGTCCTACGATGTTCCCCGTGATGAGAGCCCGTTAGCGCTTATATATTTTTTTATTTCACGTGTCTCAACAGTACACCCATTCTGCCTCTCAAGCCTCATGATATGATGTAAAAATGTCTTCATTCCTCGGTAAAGATAATATATTAGTTCTCTTGCCACTTTGAGCCAACCGGACGTCGCTTTAAATTCTCGTTTGAAGATATCAGCGACTCCTTTGGGCATCTATATGTCTTCCATTCGGTTATCACACCATAACTCATCAACCGAGTACAAGTGCTGATGACCATTTAGAAAATTACAGGTATTATTAAACTCCCAATATTCCCATTCTTGGGCCAAACTTAACGTTGAAAGTGCTAAGATTATTTTTATTTTTTCATTTGATTAATGTTTTCAGTATAGGAGATAGATCTTACATAGACCTTAGGATAGCGTAGACAGAGTTAACAGTGCTTGGTGACACTGACTTTCACACCTATGCAATACAAAACAATAAATCAAACATTGAGTAAATTAATAACAATTATAGAGAAAATTAATCAACAAATTAAAATAAATCTTATAATATCCACGTAAATAACCACGAACTATAGACTAGGTAACTTTTTCCAGAATGCCCAAGAAACTAGATCAATTATACCATCATGCCACACAATAGTATATAGAAAGAGAGAACCTGACATAGCCGAGAAACTGACAGCAACCAATCGATGGAGCTATGTGTCTACGCTACATTAGCATATATTCAAAACATATGACCAAAAACCAAGCCAGCTATCAAAACAGTAGTTTCACTAGCTTAAAAAATAAACTTATTCAACCTATCATTGCAAATTATCGGGGAGACATGTCTGCATCATTTCTAAATTGAATTGATCCAAATTTAAGAAATCGTGTAAGCCGACGATATTTTTAAAAATGCTAAAAGTAGCACTTCAGAACTTTTGACAAAACATGATTGAAATGTTACTGCTACCGAAATAGACACCACACACACACACAGAGACACACACACACATACACACACACATACACACACACACTATATATATATATATATATATATATATATATATATATACAGAGAGGAGAGAGAGAGAGAGAGAGAAGAGAGAGAGAGAGATGAGAGAGAAGAGAAGAGATACGTTTTTTTTAAAGCGAATGTAATAAAATATTGCAACTGCAGTTTCTTGCCGTAGCAATTCTCAGGGAATTATTGCTTATTCCAGCCATCTACTTTTATTAATATCCGGGTTGTACTACGGGGGTGTTCCACCCTACATAATGCCAGAACCTACCTGGTACAATTTATGCTTGTTCAAATGCCTACACTTGTTTGTCAACTCAGATCGCGAGTTCAATATGTTCCCTGCGTCTCTGCATTCCGCTATTTTTAGTTTCTCATTTAAACACAGCATACAGGGGTTTTCGTTTCCTTTATGTGAAGGTGCCCTTTTTATGATTTCACCACTCGACCCCTAGATCTCTACCATGCTTTTCTTTTAGCTCCCACACATATTTTGCAAGTGTGGTTGCTTCTCTGTATTGGAATATTCTATTACATTCGCTTTTGAAAAAAACGTATATTTAGCTCTTTTTATTGAGCACTTTTTAAATCGATTTTTATTAACCCAGAAGTAAATTTATTTGCTTCGTGGATTAGCAAAGATCAGTAATATATATATATATATATATATATATATATATATATATATATATATATATATATATATATAATATATATTATAGCAATATATATATATATATATAATATATATATATATATATATGTATATATATATATATATATATATATATATATATATATATATATATATATATATATATATATATATATATATATATATAGCAAATAACCGTTGAGACATTATAAAAAAGAAACCCAACCTAAAATGTATTTTACAAAGACCAGACCGATCATCGATAAAATAATCTGAGGAAAGTTATTGAAAGCAACAACATATTAAATAAGGTAATCAATATGAATGTCATTATCAAATCCAGTCAATATAGCAAAACATATAATATAAAGAACATCATATGCTGTAAACACCAAAATTCAAACAACTCATCCACTAACATCTCAAATTAAAAGACTTGTATCAAATTGAAGGAGACAATATGTACTGTACACGCTTAAAAAGGCATATACATCAAATCTGTAATCAAAAAGCTGGAAGACAAATGGATACACCAAATAAAAGCTGAATTACATTCGTACTGAACAAGATCATTTAATTACCCGGTTGGTAATTAAATGGGATGTCCCTAACTCCTATATAAAAGAAATTCACAAGCGATTGGTCACCCACATATAACCTGAACAAATTACTCCCAACATAATAAAAAACATTAGTTAAAAGTCTTCACCACAGAGAAATATGTATATATAATAAACTGAATTTGAGACAATTTAACCAGAAGATTGTTTTCTCTCAACAAAAGGACATGACATTTCAGCAATTCATTTTTGGTCTTGTCGTTCTGTGGATTATCAAAGACTTTGAAAATTATATATATATATATATATATATATATATATATATATATGTGTGTGTGTGTGTGTGTGCGTGTATGTATATATATATATATATATATATATATATATATATATATATATACCTGCGCTTAGTGATTGTCAATTTCTCGGCTGTGCAAACACCAAGAATCTTGCGACTCTCCTTTCGAATTTTCGGGTAAGAAATTATGCCCCATGTCTATATAATTGATCTAATTTTATAAAATCATGCAATGGGACGGGAATTATTTAAAAGAAACAAAGTCTGAAAATGATAAAAAGAACCATACATCTAATTTCACGAAACATTTAAAAAAACGACTGATCCTTAAATAAACAATACACACAGACACACACATACACATGCACACGCAGAGATACACACCCACAAACACACTCACACACACACACACACACACAAACACATATACATTCGAGTGGCACTGGGAACATCAAGTCTTCCATGAACATTTGTTAAGCATGAAACTGACTAATCCTCCTGAGAAGAAAGTCGTTTTTCTTTCCTTCAATTTCTTACCATTATGATGGGATAATGCAGGCAGAAGATTAATTTAAGCTTTTTATTATGAACATTAAGCTGCTCTATACACCAAATCATAAACACATTATGAAAGTTGCAGTAAAAACGATTAGGAATGATTACTTAAAAGAATGAGATAACATTACTCGATTTCAACGTCCATCATCTTATATGATGCACTGTAGTAAAATAATTGAATATTGAGCACTGGTTGACATTAATTCAACTCTTGCAATATTTGCAAAGACATGTCCAATGGAAGAAAAATACATAAATGAATCAAGAAAGAAAGAAAGACAGACAGACAGAAAGAAAGATGATCAAAGACGAAGATGTATAAATAAAATAATGATAAAGTTGGATAAATACAGCCATCAAGAAATGCATTAATGCAAAATGTCTTATAGATGATGAGTGTTAATTCTGTTTGACGTTTTCCAACTGTATCAGCCTCAGACCGCAGATGCATTTATACTTATGAGAAAGCACTTACCGCGTTTTTGTCTCGTGATTTTCAGTAATTCAAATTGACATCCAGTAAACGAAAGCATTAAAAAATGAAACTATTTCTACTGAAAGCCACATTGGCCATAGAGAGTATTAACTGAATCACTTTAAAACACAGTAAAGTAATTTGAAAGAAGACAACCAATATATTTTTAGAGCAGTCAGTATTTTGTTTGTTTTCTTTTTTTCTTTTTTTTTTCACATTTTGAAAATTAGTGAAAGGAAAAATTAACTATGATTTTAACATCAACTTTAAAGTTGTGAATATTAGAAAAAATCTGTTGATCGAATTAAAAAAAAAATATAAACTACATATTATTGATTGCAAGAAACAACTATAAGTAGATATTTCCCACAAATATTCATATCTTGAGGCCTAAACAATTAGCAAAGAAAGTAATACATTGAAAGTATTGGCTGAGATATGCGACTTTAAAGCGTCCGTAAGTTAATTCTCTTCATAGTACATATTTACGACAAAAATGTAAATCTTCAGAAAACACTTTACACGTTTTTGTCTCGTTATTGTCAGTAATTCGACTTGACAACCTATAAACAAAGGCATTAAAAAACAAAATCATTTTTACTAAAAGATGCATTGGCCATGGAGAATATTAACTGAATCACTTTAAAACTCATTTTTAAGTCAAGCAATACATTCTTAAAGCAGTCACTTAAACAACAGACTTTTTAATTAAACCAAGCAATTGCAAATTACTCTGTTCATCTAGTATCTTTGCAAATAAACCTTTTTCCTTATCCTTAATACTCGTTGGGTTTCTTTCTAATATTTCTCTATTAACTCTGATACTCGAGTTATATCATATCTTTAAAGCAGCGAATATCAGAAGGGAATTTATTAACCGAATTAAAACCATTACAATCTACTTATTACCGATTAGAAGAAATAACTACAAGTGCAAAAACTTTACCAACATGTGCCGTGTCCGAAGTGTGACAATAAACTGCATAAGATAGTTACAAATCAGTTCTGGGGATCTTGAAAATGGGGGATAACTCGCAATTACTTGAAATCACGTAATTGTACATAAGTTCTCATTATTAGACAGGAAGAATTGCAACCATACAACTGTTTGTAAAAATATTTGTATTAACCATTCGAATCCAGACTACATATCACCTGTTGGCTCCATGTTCCTTGTACTCCTGGTTGGAAAAGAGTAGAAACATATAAAATAGTGGCATCTGTTGAAGCGTTACTATATCTTATTATAGGCAACAATGATGCAGAAATAATATGGTTAATAATAATAATGTTGATTAGATAGGAATCAATTATAGCAAAGCAAGAATTGATGATACGCAACGGAAAAGTGTAGCTTTATATCATGGAAACTCCAACAATATGGAGACAGAGATGAAATGGGCAAAAAGAAAGAGATCACTGTTTCTAATTGAACAGACTCCAGGTGAAAAACCTTTTTTCACTAGCATAAAAAGAGTATAAGACTAGGCACTACCTGGTGGTAAAGGTGACCCACTGGGAATTGTGCAAGAGAGTAAAATTTGAGCCTAATAATAAATGATATATACACAAAACCAGAATCTAATCTAGAAAATGAGACCCTTTGATTTTGAGATACAAACCTAATGCCAATGACTAGGCTTGTTTTCTAATGGATTTTTCCGTTTTAGCGGACCCCATAACAAAAGAAGTAGAAGATTAATTATGAAGGCACAAACACGTGTGCCTCTTGTAAAAAGAATAGAGAACCATAATCGGAGCCATACCTCAGAAAGTATACCTAGAAGAAACGGCTAACAGTAGCGATGATACCGACAATTGGCCACACATCCGACTTCACTTCTCTACTTCATTATACCGGAAGACATATAATGTTGGTATTAGGATTTAAATCATTGGTTTATTTTAAGAAGAAATACAGACTGTTAACGCAACCTACTTACAAGACGCTTTCTTCCGATTATAGTCCAAATGAGAATTTTATAATTTATAATTTATAATTCAACATCTTGCTTTACAAAGACTGTCCTTATGGGACCAGATATATTAGGCTATTTTCTAAACGTAGTATCTATGGATATACATGCAATCGGTTGCACGACTGGATCAATATCCATTAAGAAGAGCATGAAGCTAAGTCAATTGTTCTTCAGTTAACTGCCTTCAGACCCAAGAAGGTGACATCCTCAGATATCCTAACTTTTAGTGCTTGATTTGATGGACCATTTACTTCGGAATATCCATTTCCACAATCATATGAAAAATTTAAGACCGTATATCCTCTTCAATAAAAGTGTCAACATTAGCAATTTAGTATCCCCTTGTATTACGACTGCGGAAGTTAACCTTTCTTAGATAGTGGCCCATAAAATCATCCACAAAATGCTGGGAATACATCTTGTTATGTCGGAAAGTAATCATCAATCACAATGTCATGTACTAAACAAAGCAGCATAGTAAACCAATAAGAAATGCACATTTTTTTTAATCATTTGTTTAGTAATCAATATGTTCAAACTAAACAATTGAGTATAATATTTGCAAATTCTCAGCAATTATATTTCAATTATTGAATTTGGAATTATATTTGAAATTATCTTATTCATCACATTTTGGCGGAAATATATTGTTTGTGCTCTTTTTCTGTAATGCTTCGTATATCCTAAACCTCACAATTGAGAATGATATTTTTACTTTCCAGTAATTAAATTTGGAATTATTGTAGTAATCCATATCTTACTAAAATATTTTTATTTTTGTGTCTTCTCGTAGCAGTAACTTCACTCTCACATCTCGTTCTTCGTGACTAGATTGCTGCCCCCCTGGCAAATAAATGAGCTCCTTTTATATCGTAGGCGTAATTTGCATAGGCCATGCTCACGCCACGAACGAGACATAACGAGACCACGCCTTACAAATTCGCTCGTCAACGGCGACCATGCTTCTTCAGCTAAATTCAGGCAGAACCTGACAAGCTAAGCAGATGCGTTTTGCCGGAGGTAAGTAAGCTTGTTCATTAAACTCCACCCTGATCTCATGATCACACACATGGCAGTGAGGGGGCGACCGCCTTCGACGAATACTTCTTCGGAGAGGAGGGGGCTCCTCAGGTGGCAACATTTCCGCGTCGATATCGTGCGGATCAGAGTCATTCCCGGTGTCATCACTGCTGTCGTCTGGGTCTGTCTCTGCATCTTCTGATACAGGAAGTGAGTCTTCTGACTGCCTCACGTACAGCATCGGTGTCTCCGATTCACTGCTAGAGGACATTTCTTGATGGCTTTCTTCCGAAGCAGTAGATTCTCGCCGTGGGTGAAGATCCCTCACATGGCGTGGCACGCCATTAACCTGGACGGTGTGGGAGCTGATCATTCCGTCAACTCGCCCTCTACCAAATCTGGTGGTGCATCGTACGTTTGGGGGTTTGACCCAGACGAGATCACCTATCTTATACGATTCCTTCGTATCTGTCGGAATCTCCGACACTTTGTCTATCCCCTTTATCCGCTGCTCGTAACTGTATATACCGTTGGCTGGCGCAGTTGACATTGTTATATCGTCTCTGGGTGTGACGTTGTACCAGTACACAGCCTCCTGGATGGAGCACTGCGTCCCGGCTGTTATTCTTTTAACGGTGCGGTGACACCGTTCCGCTATCCCGTTACCCTCCGGGGTGTATGCGCCTCTGTACCGCACTCGCACTCCCCATTCGGCTGCGAAGTCCCGAAAGTCTCGACTGCAGAAAGTCGGGGCGTTGTCTGTCAGTATCTCAACGGGGGGACCGCGCTCACAAAAGACAGATTTCAGTTGTCGTATAACTGACAATGCATCCTGGCGCACTAGTGGGCGCCACACGGTGAAACGTGTTGGGCCACAATCTGTCAATGATAGGAAATGACTGCCGTCGTAGTGGGTTACATCCATGCCCAATCGCCACCAGTTCTGGTCCACCTCGAGTTTACCCTTCTTCCACCGTATTGGGCAGGGTCCAACGTACAACACTCCTCACAGTTTCGTATGGCCGTCCTGACCATTGACTTGGTGATTGCGGGACACACTCTTCGGACGAAGTAAGTTGTGCGCCGAACGCCAGGGTGTCCGCTCTTTTTATGTATGGCGCGGATCTCCTCGTTGGTTAACTGGCCCATCAGGTGGCGCACGATGGTGGTTCTGCTCCTTCCTTCAGCATATTAAGCCATCTCTTTGGCACTCTAGTCAACTTGTCAGCCAAATTTCTCTCCGACGTGGTCAGTTTGACGTCGGCTACCAGACCGTACTCCTCAATTATTTTCTGGAGCGTCGACAATCGTCTGCGCACGAGCATCTCACTCGCGACTTTCGTCCTCACTCTGGTTTTACCTGTCAGGGTGTTCGTCAGCCAGTGGTATACACACAACGAATCTGTGTACAGGTGCACCACCTTGGCTTGCTACTGTAATGCGAGGTTAACACCTTTCAGCATGGCATCCAATTCTGCCAGGTTAATATGCTGAACATCGTCCGTCGGTCGAAGCCAGCATGCATCTTCTAAAATAGTACCACGGCTTTCTAGCACCACACCCATCGTCAGGGAGCTTGCATTACCCCACACGTTTATTTCATTCCCTGTCACGCACCAATTCCCTCGGGCGGGGTCGTCTTGGTGTACTCTGGTCACTACTTCAACCATCATGGTCTTGAGGGGGGCATCCTTCACAGTATCTGTCCATCCATGTGTCACCATACTCACCCGTCTCTTTATCGTTCCTGTGGCTGCACGTAGCCACCCGCAAACAGGAAAATGTCCCACCAGCTTCCCGCACGTTGAAAATACTGAGCGTCGCGTCAGTGGAACAGGGAGTTCTGGAATTACGCTCCCACGCTTCCATCTCAGTGTGTCGTGCTCCCCCCAGACCTTAAGTTCCAGTACGAGGGTTCCATCTTTCAATCGAGCAGGGTCCTTGCTAGCCAGACCGAAGGATTCCAGCCTGCTCTTGACTTCGTCAGCTGACAGTATGTCCTCGTTAACGTATATGTCGTCAACATACGCTGACGTAGCTCTCATCATCAGCTCATCTTGCTCCAATACTCTCTTGACAATGGCTTTCATAATTAGGGGCGCCACATTAAGGCCAAACCCAAGACGCGTCAAGCAGTATCTCCTTCCTTTGACGATGACTGATTGAAATGGCCACAGCGATTCATCGATCCGTATTTGAAGATACGCCTTCCGTAAATCAAGCAATGACACATTGGCTCCCTGCCGTCGCCATTCCCTCATTTATTCGGCAGACACATTCACGTTTGCGGTGAAGGCGTCCACATATCTGTTCACCTCTCTATAATCCATCACTGGCCGTACCTTAGCCTTGGTGGGTTGCGTGACGGCCATCAATGGGATCAATCCCCTAAGGGGGCCCAGTCGTTTTTGGGGATATGGTATCAGCCAGCCATTCGCGATCCATGTCCCCAATTCAGTCTCATATGCAGCTTTACTTTTATCGGACACTGTATACTCTGCGATGGTGTTATGCAGTCGATCTGCTGCCTCGTTCCCTGTCCACTTCCACCTCGCCGTCCAAGCTTTCTTCTTGTGGTCAAAATCAACAAAGAAATCCTGTTCATCGATCGTGATAGCTGCACACGATTCGCGTTTACCCCCGAGCCGCACTTCTCCAGTAGGCCCGATCTCCATACCGGCTAGTGCACGTATAGCGTCGATTCCGAGTAGCAGATCGTATCCAAGAGGCTTGTCGTGCACTACCAGAGCGTCAACCTCAGCACAGTCACCCTTTTCCGTAAGAATCGCAACAATTCCAACTCCACAGTACGCCTGGGACGTCCCGTCGATTGTCCTAATCACCATATGTCGCCTAGTCCAGGCCCGACAGCGATTTGCACTAATTATAGTGCGGGAACATCCCGAATCTACTAGAGCAGAACACCGTATGCCATCCACACGTATGCTGACCACTGGCAAAGCCGCATTCACTGACTAGAAAGGAACAAGGGTGGCGACAGTACTTTGTGTACAGACCCGTTTCCCGGACAATTGCGTGCAATGTGTCCCAGTTTGTTGCAGTCGTAGCAACGTGGTTTGTTCCGACTTGTACCCCCTGCATTACTCTGACTCCGGCACTCCCGGGAGAAGTGATTAGGACCCCCACACTTGTAGCACTTTAGACCACGGAAATCATCAGCAGCACCTTCCGATTTAGATGGCGTTTGCTCTACCCTTGCAGCTGCTACAGCGTGTTCAGCCTCCTTTACAATGGCACGGGCCCTGGCAAGCTGCTGCTCAATACCCATCTCTCCCGGTTTTGATGATGCTCGCATGAGCCGGCTGACGTCCCCAGGCAATCCTTCCATGAATGCACATCCAAGTACTCTGTCGCTTACGCCTCCAAATGCTACCGACAGCCTCCGTAAATCAGCCAGGTACACGTCAACAGTTTCACCTGGGCTGAGTCATCGTCCAATAAATTGCTTCCAAGCAAAAGATTCATCCATGCCGAATGCTGTGTACAGAGCATGTTTTATCTCGTCTAAGTCCGCATCATCCTTGAGTTGTTGGTATACTGTGTAAGCACCTCCCGTCAATCTCAACGGGATAACTTCTGCTGGCACCTTTATCTTGGACAGCCTGCAAACGCGCTCGCGTTTTCAAACCATTCAACAATAGACGAACCAGTGGGGGATCCATCAAACTCGGGTATCAATTTCACATCGAAACCGTTCATCATGGAGTAGTAGCCGAAAATAGCTTGTGTCTTCTCGTAGCAGTAACTTCACTCTAACACCTCGTTCTTTGTGACTAGATTGCTGCCCCCCCCCCTGGCAAATAAATGAGTTCCTTTTATATGTAATTTGCATAGGCCTTGCTCACGCCACGAACGAGACATAACGAGACCACACCTTACAAATTCGCTCGTCAACGGCGACCATGCTTCTTCAGCTAAATTCAGGCAGAACCTGACAAGCTAAGCAGATGCGTTTTGCCGGAGGTAAGTAAGCTTGTTCATTACAATTTTATTTTAGATCACCTTCGGAGATCCAGAACCACACAACTGGGAATAATAAAAGCCAAATTCTCAAAATGTATTCATGAAATTTAGTACGGTCTGCTCCACAAATCAAATTCTGTTAAATTGTTCTAATTCCCTTCAACTTGTATGATTGAACATTGTTTAACCCATTGTTCACCGATTTGCTATACTGGTTCGGTATAGTTATTTCCCTTTGAATATAAAATTGTAATATTTTCTCATTTTTAGTCCAGCGGGTCCTGCCAACCTAATTTTCGGCTTGAATGACACGGTCTTTTAGGTCAATTAATTTCTCTGACATTCCATATTATTTCGATATGTTTTCGTTCATTTTGAATTAGACTGTTTAACTGGGTCAATGCTTATAGAATCACCCACACTCACGTCATACCTTAAATTAACTTAACCGTATTTTATTACGTAGTCAATCAACTTCAGATACTGTTATTATTCGTATGTGTGTAGAGGTTAAGAACTTTCAACCAGTACACCATATCTCATTTTTTTTATAGAAATAAGCAGCTGAGCAAAAGTCTGAAAAATGGACCTCCCCATCTGACGTGGTATTGAAGTCATGAGATAAACATTGCAATAAGAATTCGACACTTACTAAAATTATATGCAAACCAAACGGCGGATGAGTCTTACAGTTATGCGAGCGGTAACGTATTTAGTTATAGGTAGTTTTGTTTTGTTTATTTGTTTACCGACATAGCAAATTATGATGAATTATTAAATGCACAAAACCCATTTCTTTGTTATTCTTTTATTATATCATAACTACATATATTTAATTGCTTTTTAATTGTATTTAAAAAAATGTTCTATAATTATTTGGCTGCTCACGTATCAAGTGTCCCAAGCTAATACTAATAATGTGCACATTTATATGGTTTCAAGTATATAAATATATCTTATAATATACATTTATCGACAATCATATAGTTTGAATGAACTATTTCTATTCAATATTGATCGTTTATTTACACGCAGTTATACGGCCTCAATGATTTCAAACTAAAACAAAATGTATAAGCAATTACAGCATTTGTTTGCATGCGATATATTGATTCAAATAGACGAGTCTAACTGCAAAAATTTCAAGGAATTATCGGCTTTCAAATAACTTATAATAATCCTTTATAAAGAACGTATAGCTTCAAGTAAGTTATCTTAATACAAAAAACAATGCTCAAAGGGCTGGCTTAGCTCAGTCATTAGGTGCCGTATACGATACCGACCCTTGCTAACCCAGCGTATTAGTAGCACAGTTGTTATCTGTGTGGAAACATTGTGAGCTAATGATAGATGTGGTGCTCCTTCTCAGACTAAAAGAATCTCCCTCATCTAATGCTAGTGAAAAGAGGATAGGCTTCTCGCTGTCCGACTGAAACCGACAATAAGCCAGTAGGCTGACTTTACTTATGTAGTATTAATTATTTTTATCTAATACAAGTAATTTTCAAACATATATATATATTTGCGCTACACTTAGGATCATAATACGTACTAACCATTTGATCAGAGTGAGTCTGCTAGTAATGACAAGGAAACGGCATCCATATTCCTGAATTGAGGCTGTTTAGTATCATACTTGACAGAGCGAACAACCTGAAAACAATAATGAACCAAACGAATAAAAAATGGTACGACACAATCACTTGCAATGTATAAGAAAATTATTTCTCACTTTTGAACTAGTTGTTCTGCGTAACATTTTCATGGTGGATGGTATATTCGGCTCAAAGACTTCTGAAATAAAAGTAATTACACACCTTAGAATTTTAGCAGAGTCAACACGTGATTTTTTTCAACACGTTTTACTGATTTACAATAGAGGTGTAATTACGTCATACCTTAACTCCTAACGCGGTTATTTCACACCGATCGCCCTCCACATTTTCAGGATATAATTTTTAAGAGTAATACAATGTTCGGCAAAATGATCCTACAGACTTAAAGTTGCTGCCACATAGCCGGTATGAATGGTGACCCGTTGGGCGGTTGTCAACCCTTGAATTATTTCAGGCCGAAGCATTTTTTTCTTTTATTTATTCCTGTTGGAATCTTTTTTTCAGTAGTGTCGGGACAATCATATAGGCACTAGAAATTGGTGTGACCAGCTGATTGGTTTGAGGGAGCCTCTCCGATTACCTACTTAGCCTAAGTAAGGACCAAAGTGAATGGTTGTATATCATGGAATGCTCAGCCACAGGGTTCCATACTTAAGCATCACGAGTCGCCACTCACGACCATCGTATAGTTTTATTGGGAGGTTGTGTTTTATCTTTCTACAGGCCCAGCCGACAAGATGCATGACCCGATGGTATGTATGCTTTTGTATCGCAACAAACCTACGTGGAATGTTGAAATAAGTATTTTTTGAATGATTCCTCATCTCGCTCCTTGGTGAGATCCGGTGGTTGATTCACCCAACCAGATCAATCCCTTCTGGTGATACTTGTAAACATAATTCTTTAAATGTAGGCTGTAGATAACTGTTGAACGGTTTTATTCTTCCTGAAATAGCAGCAATACGAACAGCAAGTATTAGTTTATCGCTGCAAACTTACAAACTGAGACTGCAGTTAAATGTGAGGGCAAATTAAATGTGAGGGCAAATAATTAGACGATGAAATTTCGGAGGCGTGTTATATAATCGTTATAGTCGTTGGAAATGGACTCACTGACCCGGAAATCACATCCTTTACAGGGCAGTTTGTATTTCATATAGCACTAATAGTCTTGTCCCGCCAGTGCTGGAAAAATACTAGGACAAACTGGGCTCTTAACATTCATTTGGAAACATTTCTATGAGAAATAAAAACTCTGAATTCAAACCTGTTAATCCCCACTTTCTAAATTGAACTTGTGTTGCATCCTATTTGTACGATTGGGTTGGTATATATATATATATATATATATATATATATATATATATATATATATCCTTGCGGAGAGAAAAAACCCGGCAGAGAGTTTGATTGTAAAAATATACTACCAAACATCAACCAGGAAGAAAAAATTTTTTTAAAAAGAAAAGACCAAGATATTACCAACAAAAATAATCTATTGGTATAGTATTTGGCCAAAAGAAAAAACAATTTATATGTATATATGTATATATATATATTCATATAACCGCTAGGATAATTTGTAAAAAGTGCTCGATACCTAAGTAGAGCCAAGTAATAAAGATAATCTACTGAGTCTGACTCAGTAGATTATCTTTATATATATATATATATTATATATATATATATATATATATATATATATATATATAATCTTTAAAAGAAAGTGATGACCACATAAAAAAAATTGGCAACTATATTGTAGTAAAATTAAACTTTTACAAAAATCTATGATGCCTTTTTTTTACGTTCCAAAACAATGATCATTTTGTCGTTACCTATACATTCTCCCTTTGAAGGTAAAACACTGAAAAAGAGAATATCTATCTAATACCTAGATTTTCACAAGTTAGTAAATTGGCCTAACCGGAATGTTTACTGAGTTAAGTTGAAAAATTAGAGCTAAGTGGGTTTTCTGTAAACTTATGTATCACTTCCACTAATAAGTGGAGTAAAACAACAGGTAGTAAATCAATGACAAAGCAAATAAGTGGTTTCCCCTGAGAAATAGAACTGTTTCTGGAAAAGTAACATTTTTCTTCTCTCTTAAGTGAGGCTAAGACAGCTGTGTCCTATTTAAATCACCGTCCTATAATATATACCAGACGTTACTTGTTTCCTGGATAGTAGTGTTTTGACTAACTTCTGCACTCCTCCAAATACGTACGTACGCGCACACAGATACAGACCCAAAAACTCACAATCAACTTAATTAAAAATAAAAAGATACACATTAATTTTCTTTTTTTATTGCCTCTTTGATCGCACTAAACGTGAACTGGAAATCCTTTATTTTTTCAAAAGAAGTAGGTCTCTTCAAGAGAGTATTTTAGTTCTTGCTTTGATCATTGTGAATTATTTGTAACCCCACTCCGTATCAAATGCCCTGTACCCTTAATTCTCTCTAGGATTAAAATTTCCTTGCTTTACATGTGGAAGCCCAACAGCTATTGCGCCCTATCAACTGGACTGTAGAATACACCGACTGAACCTCTGCAGAGGGGGTAAGACCCCCGAATTGGGCAACCCGTGATACTTAAGGACGGAATCCTGATGTTTGATTTCCATAACATGAAATACTCGACTTTGGTCCTTACTACGGTGAGATGGACCGGCGGAAAGGCGGCCTCCACTGTATAGGCTGGTCACTTCCAGTCCTAGCACTTGTATGATTTTCCTGACCGTATTACATTTATGGCAAACCACCAACCCATTTATATTTTATGTGCGAACAGGCGGTGGCTGAGGATCTCAATGTTCTATGTATAACGTTAAATATACATCTAATTGTGAAGTTCCAATTCCAACGGAATGTGAAATATACCTTCATTGGCTTTGCACTCAGGTCAATTCTGACTGGGGGTAGTATATGTTAAGGTTCCATCTATAGGTTAAATACATAGAATATGATCCACACACTGTTTTAAAATTTAGTTTTAAAAAAATTGAATGAATAAAATGAAAACGTTTCCGGCATAAAATAAACCAAGGATTGACAAGCCGTAAAACAGCAAGCAACAACCAACAGCTATTTTATCTATTTTATTAGATTTAATATATCACGATAAATACATTATTCGAAGAATATAAAATGTAATACTTATTCAAAAATAAGCCAATGAAAAAATTGACATGAATTGCATTGAATATATAAAATGGGATGTTAAATTTCAAATGGCAATTTCTAAAACCTGACAACATTGTTCTTCTGTGAGTTAATACATCCAGTATTAAGATGTTATTCATCCACAATTAAATGAGTTAGGCTGGTCACCTCCGTACAATGGATGATGTTAGGTTACCTCAGCAGTTATTTTACGTAGAGTTACAATGTGCAGGCGCGTTGTGTAATAGTTATCGTAGGCGAAACCAGTGCAAATGCAGGTCAAAGCTGTTGTCTGTGTATATATAGACTACATTAATGTATAGTTAACCCCCCTGGAGTTTTAGTAGGGAACACTTCCGGTTCTGAAGAGAGGTCAGGAAAAACTTTAGTAGAAATAAAGACATATTCCACTCAATACACCTGTTGTAGTCATCCTCATATCGGCACCTGGAATTCATCTCTTTCTCTTACAGGTCAAGGTCCCAACTTGACCCCGGTTAACCTTATCTCAACATAGACTTTGAATATAACAGAGGTTGATTAAACTTCTCCTATCGCTAATACACTTGGGAAATATATGCATCTGACTATGAGTAAATCGTAGGAATAACTGGGATTTGTAGCTATCGTATGACAATCGGTCTAGGAGGAAAACTGAATTCAAACCCACTTAAAAATTGACTTTCAGCCACATCCTACTCATGCATAGGGATTGGTAAATACATAGAACGTAGTAAACATTTGAGATATAAATCAAAGAAATGATTTTAGAATGGCATCAAAACAAACTCAATAAGTAGGCGTTGTATACTGGGAGCAGAGCAGAGAAAATCAAATCAGATTGGAAAAAGGTTATCTGCGATGATTGCAAAACTGAATTATGGAGAAGCGAATACCCCATCTTGAATCGAGTACTTCTAAAACATGGGTTGGCCTTGATACTTTTTTAGCCTGAAAATGTTTGTAATATATCAATAGGATATTATTGTTCAAAACCGTATTTGCTAATCATAGAAAGAACTACATATAACATGCAACTATGAACATGCAATGTATGCTATACCCAGGTTTATCATCTTGATGTCAAGTGACTTACGAGCGATTTCTCGTATCATGCTTTACGTAGAGTTCAAAACCGGCGTCAATGATAAATTCCCGCCTGTCTCAGATAAATGCTGATTAGCCCGTTCGGGTACACTACCACGTATGCAACCACAGGTTGCGGCACAGAGGGAAAATAGGGTTAAAATACAATCGCCACCGTTTCTGTTTACAAAGAATTCTATTATAACAAATTCAAGCGGAACGATGAGAGACACCTTTCCTAATACCTTGTCCACTCTGGTCAGTAACATTTGTAACGGCTGTAATATTTGTAACGATTGTAACATTAATACTATTATAATTTAGTAATCCGTTAAGGTCATGTTAACGTTCTGTAATGGTTATCAAGCTAGTCTCGCAGATCCATTGCTACTGTATAGCGACTCACTGGAACCCCCATACTTGCCAGCTTGTGTCACATCCTACTCGTGGAGAACAGGTTTGGTAGAGAGGAGTCTCATGGTGGTGTAATGATTACCAAGCTGGTCTCGCAGATCCCTTACTGCTGAATAGCAATTTCGATCCTTGACGGATGCCCCATACTTGTGACCTTGTTCATATCCTTCCCGTGGAGAATGGGTTGGGAAAAATACCTTATTCCATAATCCATTTAAATCAGCGGTTTTAAACTTTTCACCTGGCATTCGTAATCCTCCCCACAATAAAGTCATTGTTAATGTTTTACATGTATTCAGATATTTATTAAATCCCAATATTCCTATGTAAAGATCTTAATATGTTTGTTTAGGTACTTGCAATTGTAAGCGTCGTGAGTTAATTTTCTTCCCGACTGGCGTTATATCTTATATGATGTACCGGGAAGTACTACTGTTATACAAAAATCTGAGAAACCAGTTGTCATTGTGTAGATGTGATGGACGTCTTGTTTACATATGCGGAGATGTTTGTGGTTTTAATCAAGGACCATTAGAGCACGATAACACCACTAGTTTCTAACTCAAAACTGACTATAAAACTTAAAAGACAGTGCAATTTTCTGCTACCCGGTGCTGTCCGGGAATTTAAAAAAAATAAAAATAGATATATTATCTATATTTATATATGGATTGATAAAATTATTATTCTATATATCATTTCTATTATATTTTATTCTTTATACAATCTTGTTTTAAAGTTGCCTTTTTTATTATTATTCTTGTGTGTTTTTGTACTCTATTTGCTTTTCTAATGTTTTATCCTTAATTAACTTTTATTTTCAATCATTTAAAAAACTATTATAACCTTATGTTTTGGTTAACTTTTCTCATGAAAAATTAGGAGTAAAAAGTTTTTAATCACTCTCAGACAAAAATATATTGTAAATTTTAACAAACATTGGTCTACACCATTTTATCTTTATAAAATGGCTTGTGATCGGTCGTTGTTCAAACATACATACAGATGGACAGACATGCATATCTAATCTTTCATATATATATAATGATATAATATCCGCCCATTCGTACAGATGTGGCTTCAATACTTATTGCCTAATTTCATCGAGACTGATAAATTATAAGGGATATTCTATGGGGAAGTATTAAATAACTTGGATCACTGAGTTACGTTATGTTTCAGGGAAAAAAATTATCTCGTAATGTCACTATGTCTTACTGTTTTCCCCAACGGAAAAGAATGTCTCTCACAAGTATTCCTTTTGTTCACAGTCACAAACAATTTCATTTGTTTTACACCAGAGAAAGCTGCAAATCTGATCTCTCTTGGAATGCCTGCAAACCAAGCATCAGGACACTAAGTTAATCAAGAGTGCCGCTGCACATAACCAGTTCATGATCAGAGTTTGAAATCCGTCCAGGTTTCTAATATTCACCAAAATGTCAAAACATAGAATAGAAAGTATAACACACATATAAGGAATGTTATATATCAGATTCAGAAGATTATATGCATATTAGACATGTATAAAAGACATATCTTTGAACAAACTACTTTATGATAATCAATGACCATTTAATTTAATAGAGACAATCTCTGCTAGTTTATATGAAATACAAGCGATCACTTAATATTTACAGTATCCTATGAACTAACGTAATTGAAGGATTAAAGAGTACTACTAGTATTACAAGCCCTAAAATTTGGGTAGTTTTAAATTTTCAAAAATTGCATTTTTCCATTCAATTAGTTCTTGAAATCAGTTAAGGTATATTGGTGTAGTCGACAAAAATAAGTGATGAATATTTTTCTATTATCTAAACAAGAATCATTCTCACCAATTCGATCTTTTCATTTTCAACGATACCATTGCCTATAATTAAATCACTTCAAAATTTCGAATGAATTATTTGGTCTGAAAACCTCAACTTATACGGGATTATTTGCATTGCCATGTATCCTCTGTATTTGCATTCAGCAACGACACTAATATAAGCATTTAACTTAAACAGTATTACACCGTTGTACATGAATAAGTACTAACAATATTTCATAATACATTTTCGTCTAATAAGGAGCGCCACACTAAATGTGTGTGGATTTTATTGTTAAATTCAAAATGAATATTTTTTGGCTTGTCACAAAAATATATTTAGCAGTCCAAAATATATGTAGCTGTCCAAATATATATGTGGCAGTCCAAATACTTAAACACTATGTTGGTAAGTTCTAATGGTGTATAGTTTGGTAACAAATAATACCTAATATTATCCTCATAATGTTGCACGGGGCATTGAAATATGTGTATTTTGTTATACCGAATTTAACTCGTTTTCCTTGAAAGAATTGTTAATGGGTGTATATATTTATAGGTGGTATATAATGGCATTGAACATACACACACACACACACACACACACACACACACACATATATATATATATATATATATATATATATATGCACGTAGGAATATAAAAAAAAACTAATGCCTGTAATGTACTCCGGAGCAACAAAAATATAAGTATGAATGTGAGTATGAATATAAATATGAATACATATGGATATTTAAAAAAAACCTTAGGTAACAATCAAATGTACCAGAAGAAAGGTGCAGTGAGTCTAAAAGGAAAATAATTATACACATATCAATCAGAGATCAATTTAAAATACCTATTTTTATTATTTCTATTTTTTTAATTTTTTGTGTGTGTTTAAAAAAAAATTCTTACAATGTGAATTACACCTCTATTGTAAATCAGTAAAACGTGTTGAAAAAAATCACGTGTTGACTCTGCTAAAATTCTAAGGTGTGTAATTACTTTTATTTCAGAAGTCTTTGAGCCGAATATACCATCCACCATGAAAATGTTACACGGAACAACTAGTTCAAAAGTGAGAAATATTTTTCATGTGATTGTGTCGTACCATTTTTTATTCGTTTGGTTCATTATTGTTTTTAGGGTGTTCGCTCTGTCAAGTATGATACTAAACTACCTCAATTCAGGAATATGGATGCCGTTCCTTGTCATTACTCGCAGACTCACTCTGACCAAAGGTGTAGTACGTCTTATGATTGCATGTGTAGCGCAAAAATATATATGTTTGAGAATTACTTGTATTAGATAAACATAATTAATACTATATAAGTAAAGTCAGCCTACTTGTCGGTATCAGTCGGACAGCGAGAAGCCTATCCTTTTTTCACTAGCATTAGATGAGGGAGATTCTTTTAGTCTGAGAAGGAGTGCCATACCTACCAATATTTCCACACAGATAAAAACTGTGCTACCCATAGGCTGGGTTGGCAAGGGTCGGTATCGAATACGGCACCTAATGACTGAGCAAAACCAGCCCTTTGAACATTATTTTTTTGTATTAAGATAACTTACTTGAAGCTATAAGTTCTCTATAAAAGATTATTATAAGTTATTTGAAAGCAGATAATTCCTTGCAATTTTTGTAGTTAGATTCGTATATTTGAATAAATATATTCCTTGCAAACAAATGATGTAATTGCTTATACATTTTTGTTTTTAGATTGAAATCATTGAGACCATATAACTGATCATTATTAGATAGAAATAGTTCATTCAAACTATATGATTGTCGATAAATGTATATTATAAGATATATTTATATACTTGATAAATGTGCACATTATTAGTATTAACCTTGGACACTTGATACGTGTACAGCCAAATAATTATAGAAACATTTAAAAAATGCAATTAAATATATGTAGTTGATATAATAAAAAATTACAAAGGAATAGGATTTGTGCATTTAATAATTCATCATGATTTGATATGTCATTAAACAAATAAACAAAACAAAACTACCTATAACTAAATACGTTACTCATCGCATAACTATAAGACTCATCCGCCGTTTGATTTGCATACAAATTCAGTAAGCGTCGATGTTTTTAATGCAATGTTAATCTCATGAATGACTTCAATACTACGTCAGACTTTATGGGAAGGTTAATTTTTTCAGACTTCTGCTCAGCTGCTTATTTCTATGAAATAAATATAATATATAGTGTACTGGTTGAAAGTTCTAACCTCTACACACATACGAATAATAACAGTATCTGAAGTTCAGTGACTACGTAATAAAATAGGGGCAAATTCCCATCACGTTGTGGCTAAAGCGCTGGAGTGCGACATATTTGTAAGTGAGTTCAAAATTCAGTGGAACTATTAGGTTCACTTTCGGACTAATAGCCTTGGAAATGTTATCAGCCCCCCACCCTCGTGTCCTATATATAGATTAAATAGTACCACTAGTTTTATTCTATAATAGTGGCTTTAGCATTAAATAACTCATGATAGTTGGTATGCGATTAAACAAAGAAACAAAAAACATATATCTCACTTATATTGTGAGCGTAATAGGAATTTATATATTTCCCAACCCCTCCGCACGATCGGATGAGATATATGGTCAATCTCCTAAGCAGTGTTTAACGGGCTTGAATTCAGTGTTTTCCTTCTACTAGACCGGTGCCTAACCAAGGTCAAAGAGTTCAATCTGCCCTACTATTTACCTGAGTTGGAGAGAGAAGTGTTGGATTCACACCTTTCCCAAGTGAATATTCTCATCGAGGATTAGAACTAGGGTCGAAGATCCCATTTCCTACGACTATAACCAAGTCTATACGAGTTTATGTATTTTCCTAACCCTCACTCACGGACAGGATGTGACACAATGTCAAATTTTTAAGTGGCGTATAGGTAGTTTGAATTCAATGTTCCTTCTCCTATATTCGTCGCTTCAGCAAGGCTAAAAAAAACCTGTCTACTGTACTATTAACCGATACCGGGCGGAGAAGGGCTGGGTTGATGCCTTTCCCAAGAAAATTATCGTGAAGTGAAACATAAACCACCTCGTTTATGATCTCAATGATTAGATTTCCTACGATACCGTTACGATTATCATGGCTACAAACGATTCCGTGTGGTAGTAGGAGGAGTAGACCAGATAGATTGTTTTTGCGTCTGGTGGAGTGACACTCCTACCTTCAGCACTCCACTTTACCGTACAGACCAATGTGCTACGCCTGCGTTGAGTTAACGAGAACGTCTATCGGACCCGGAGCCTTGTGAATACTAGACGGATGCTATACCAACCGAGCTAATCCGGCTCTATAGCAATTTTAAATTAATTCTCCTGGTATCGAAAGTAAATGGCAACTTTCTTGAGTCTCAAAAGTTTCCCATGACAAAACACAAATGCTCAGAAATACTTTCGTTTGCCACTAATAGTTTTCTGGGCACTTAACAATGGAGAACGTGTCGTGTTAGACTGATGACTTGCCATTAGAAACGTGTGATAAGTTTGAACAGCACGATAATTTCCCATACACACAGTCTTTCCATTGGTTTAATGTACTTTTTGATGGATTGTGGCGTCATTAATCGTCGGTGTGAAACTACAATTACCTCCGACTACAACAAAGAGACATTGGTTACGTATCAATTGCAACGTTGATTTTGTCTCTTGTGTCTCTTGTATGATGGTAATGTCTGTCGTCATTCAGGTGAAATAAATCTTTCGCTGGCTTCATTTAATATTTAATGAAACTGGGAAATATTCTCAGGCTCTTTATATGTTAACATAAAAAAAGCCGAGATATCATCGGGTTATAAATAGACTAGCTGAACTAGCGGGCTGCACGGAATAAAAGGTCAATAGATGGATTGAAACTGGTGATTTTAGAATCTTTCTTGCCAATTAGAAATTTACACAGCACGGTTAGAAAGGTCAATGTTTTTCTTAAAAGATAAACCCACATCATCATCATCATCATCATCATCATCATCAAGTCGTGCTGACAGCACGAATTCCAAAGACTCTCTCGCTCTCTATCTCTCTCCACCTGCCCTTATCGGTCATCGTTCCTAGCAGATTTTCCGTACGGTATCCAGTATCAGCACACACACATTATATATATATATATATATATATATATATATATATATATATATATATATATATATATTCAGGTTCCAGCCATAGATCTATAGGCCTGACCGCAAAATTTCCGTACGGACAGCATATCCCTCTTCCTTTAAAATCTACAAAGAAGATTAACATTTTGAATTGTCACTTATTTCAATTTTTCCCACGAAAATAGAGCCTCAAGTTACATATTAAAAACTTATATATTCATTTTGATTATGACAATTTAATATGTCACGTTAAAAAAGAGCACATTTTCACTTAATGATTTGATTTGCTTTGGTTTCTTTGTTTAATGGCATATCAACTTTCGAGCATAATTTAATGCTAGCGTCATCATTGTAAAATACATGTTGTAGCATTATTAAACCCATACTTCACGGTATTGAGAGATTCATAACTTTCCCAATGAAATTAATCCTAAAGTGAACGTAATAGTATTTATGGGATAAAAAAGAAGCGGTAAATATATGCCCTTCTGACGGAGAAAAATTTCAATTTTTAAAATTCTCCCGTTTTAAAGAATGTAAAAGATATGATTTTTAGCTCTGACTTTTTAATCCTCCATCTTAATAATATAGCAAAAGTATGTTTCGTTCATTTTTCCCGAGTTCTATTGAATTTAATTCATGTATTTAACCATATCTAGTTTGAAATGTTTGTTTAAATATTAATATTTATTTTCATATGAAATTCATTTTCTTTCAAATCTACTAATTTCTTAAAATGCGCTGGGAATAGTGTATTATTTATTACGGTTAGCGCCAACATACCCTTTCGCTGATTGTTTATCATTTGATGAGAAACCACCTTTTCATATGAGAGATAAACTTGTGTATGGGCGACATTATATATATATATATATATATATATATATATATATATATATATATATAATTTGTTGAGTTTTAAAAAAAAATGCTTATTATAGACAGCTACCCAGGTTGTCTTGCTAAGTCGCAATCATCAGGCTGTCAAATTAGATCTTATGGTGTTTATTTGAAGATCTTTTCTTAATGTTATATTCTGGACGGTAAATAACGTCGGTTGTTTTTGTGGACGCTAATGCGCTTCGTATTTTTTAAAAAGTTCAATTTTTTTTTAAATTGCATTTTTTTATAAAAATGCTAACGAAGTTACCTCCCTTTATTATTCCGGTCCAGAATATAACATTAAGAAAAGATCTTCAAATAAATACCATAGTATCTAATTTGACAGCCTGATGATTGCGACTTAGCAAGACAACCTGGGTAGCTGTCTATAATAAACATCTATTTTTTTTTAAAATTCAACAAATTAAATAAATATTAGCTCTCACAATTTGTGATTGAGCACTGTATTTTCTTTGTTTCATCACAAAAATAATTTGTTTATATATATATATATATATATATATATATATATATATATATATATATATATATATATAAGACTAAGATTTTGGTATGTACGTGTCGACGTATAAGTACAAAACGGGAGGTCACTCTGATTCGAAATCTTGCATACATATTAATATCCTTCTAACTAAGAAACACGCCAAATTTGGTTATTGAGTTTTACTAATTAAGGGATATAATTAATTAATTAAGCCAAAATCACCCAATTTGCAGAACCTGCTGATAATAAAATATATTTCCGCTGACTGACTTTTTTTCACAGCGATTTATAGCGATTTACAGCAGAAATGTATCAGTTTAGCGAATAAATTTCGCAGTCTAAGCCGTTCTGCTAGGAATTTATTACCTATTATTGGACCAATCTTTAAAATATTTATATTGTTGAAAAGAAAATAATATAATCTTTCTGAATATGCAATTTTTATGCGTTTTTATTAATTGAATTATTTTTTACAGCGAGTTAAAAAAAAATTGTCTTCAGAGAGCTGATATGTATAATTTATTTTTTATTCTAAATTTCAAGAGAAAAAACAAATTCTTTTTTCTCGCCTATTTACGGCTCAATCTTCTTTAAGATATCCATATTGCTCGAAAGAGAATGGAATAATCTCTCTAAATATGTAATTTGATTGAGTTTTTATCGATGGAATTATTTTTTACGACGAGTTAAAAAAATTATATTTTGTTTCAGTCAACCTAGAATTCGTAGTATCATTTTTTCATACTTAAATTTTAACATAAAATCAAATCTTATTTATCGCATATTTATGTTTCTATCTTTAAAATATTTATTTCGTTAGTAAAAAGATCTTTCTAAATTATGTAATTAGTTAAGTATGTCTTTTTGTACACTGAATTATGTTTAAAACGAATTAAATAACAAATCAAACGAAAACACTTAACGACAAGACAACTCAACTTTGTTTTATAAATTCCCGTCGTTCGTCAATTGTAAACAAAACCTTTTTTTTATTTTTCATAATCGCGTTAATTTATTTATTTTAATATTAGAAATACAAATAAAATCATGATACTAATGTAGAATTGTGCGCAAGAGATAATAGTATTACCATTAGATAACCTAATACATTTCACGGAAATACCTGAAAACTCAAATTATGATATAGTGAATCAATTATTTTTTCTCTCTGTCTCTCATTTTCAAGGTATAAAAAAAATACCTAAATCTGGGATCAGTCTATTAACAATTTTTTTTCTTTTTAAATTTTATCCTTGGAATTTTTTTATAGTGAAAAAAAAAAGAGAAAAAAAGTTATTAAAAATCAAAAGAATTAAATTATTTTCTACACACAAATGATTTAAAATATTTTTTAAAAGGAAGTTTGATTTACGTAACGTTTAGCGTTCGTTGGGATTTATTTAAAATTTACAACTAACAACAGTGAAATTATTTGAAATTTACGACTAGCACTGAAAATTATTTCAAAGCTTTCCATTTTGTTGTCTTTTTGTAATACGTAATTTTATTTTCAATATTTAATTTTATTGATTTATTTTAAATTTTAAATTAGATAACAACTGTAAAAATACTTGGTTCAAATTTGACATTCGAGCGACTACGTTTTTGAATTAATAATGTTATAAGATTATTTATCGTTTTACATAAATTTGATTACTTTATTTAATTCTTTTTTTCTTTTTCAAATATTAATTTGAAATTTAGCAAATCGCGTCATTTATATTTTATTTAAAAAATATAGTTCATCATTGAATTAAAATTTCTTACTATATCATTATATGATGGGCTAAACTTGCAAATCGGTCGGAAAATTTAGAGTGACCCAGAAAAAAACAGAACGCATCAATTTTGTAATAAAACTGTTAATTTTAACTAGGGGTTAGGGTTAGGGTTAGAGGTGGGGTTTAGGGTTAGTTTAATGGGAAAATAAATATTTTGGGTTCTGTTTATTCTAGGTCACCTTTAAGTAAGTAAAGTCGTCGGGGCGGCCTAATGTCGGTATCAGCCAATCAGCGAGGGAGTCTATCCCCTTTTCACTAGCGCTAGACCAACGAGATTGTTTTTGCATCTGAGGTGGAGCGCCATCAGCCCCTTACTTTACCGCACAGATCCCTGTGCTACTCATAACGCTGAGTTGGCGAGGACTGGTATCGAACTAGGAACCTTGTGATTTCTAGCCGAACGCTCTACCGATTGAACTAACCCGGCTGTAATATGTTTTAATTTTTCGATCGATTTGCAAGTTTAGCCATATGATGTCATTCCCCCAAATCTGATGAAAAGAAAATTCCCTGACCTCCCACCAGGTAGAATTAAATTAAGATTGTTTTTATTTGGTGAATTTTATGGGTCATCCTGTGAGGACCGAACTCGCTATTCAGTAGTAATAGATCTGTAAACGATTATTAAACCATGTTTTTTTGTAATAAAACTTAGTTTTAACTAGTGGGGTTTAGGTTAGGGTTGGGGTTTAGGGTTAGTTTAATGGGAAAATAAATAAATAATTTGGGTTCTGTTTTTTCTGGGTCCCCTATATACAGGGTGACCCAGAAAAAACAGAACCCACAAATTTTGTAATAAAACTTAATTTTAACTAGGGCGGTTTAGGGGTTAGGGTTGGGGTTTAGGGTTAGTTTAATGGGAAAATAAATAAATTTGGGTTCTGTTTTTTCTGGGTCCCCTATATACAGTTCTTTTTTTTTTTTTGGTCACCCTAATTTTCGGACCGTTTTTCAATTCAGCCCTTATCACGAGATTTCTTTTAATCATTTATTAACATTTTTTTTTAACTTTAGAAATCACTTTAATTCATTCATATTAGTGTCGTCTCGAATATAATATTTATTTCGACCGTTTATTCATTAGACAATTCTCGGAGATTTTTTTTTAAATGTTGATAAATAATTATCTCTTATTAGTTACCACCAATTTTCCCTGTGACATTTACCCCACCCCTATATTTAACACAATGAAACTTGCATAAAAATTAATTTTATCTTAAAAAAATTTCAGTTTGAAAGAAGATACATTAGACAAACTACTGATGATTTTTTTAAATTTTCAGCTAACTGAAATAATGAAAATTATGATTTTAAATGTTTTCATTTTTGCACCGTTAAATCAATTGAAATTTTACGTAGCCAAAAACAATTTACGACAAGAGTATTTTTAAAATATACTATGAAAAATCAATTAATGATCCGATTTTCACGAAAATATATTGAGGAAAATATTTTTTTACGAGGTCTACCCCCATCCCCTATTTTATTTTATGAGATATTAAAAAAATGAACCGAAATTGTGTATACCTATCTCTTATTTTCTCGGCACTCACTCTTTGGTGTTCCTATTTTTTCTTTAGTCCGGTCATGGACCGGGTACTTTAGCTAGTATATATATATATATATATATATATATATATATATATATATATATATATATATTCGTGATGCGCAGGAAATAAGGATTCTACCTTAATTCTGATGTTCTAGCATAGGAAATAGAGCTTGGCGCACGCGTAGACTTGACATTGCATTTCCGTATTCATTCTTTCTGGTTTTAAGCAATTTTCATACATTTCCATTTTGCGCACCCGGATTAACCAAAGTACTACAGCACTTACGAGAGTAAATCCGATTAGGGAACAGATCAATAGAAAGAAAATAAAATATCTCCAAACCGATAGGTTGAGCTGTGTCTTAGGCATAGAAACTAAATATCAATTACCCATTAAGTCGAAGCGATTACCTAGCAGGTAAATAAGCATAGAAACCGAATTCAAGATGGCCGACACCCATTATGCAGATGGACTTTTATGACGAATACATCATTCACTTCTCGGGAAATTATATATTGCTAGCATTAATGGCTCATCACATCCTTGTACAAAACCCCTGTTTCCATAGATGCTGCTAATAAATCAAAGTTTGGTTTATTGATATTAAATAAATTGTACCTGAGTGATCCCCATAAGAATGTGTCATGTTTTAGTTCGATAAGTGCATGATTTTTAGAAAGCTTGACTTTTATTTACTAGTTCGAGTACCCGTTCTCCGGACAGATGAAAGTAGGTGAATAAAAATTCAATAACTGCTTCAAAAGTAGTCGAAATTTATCTTAAGTATTGAACTTAGTTAAAAAATGATTTAATTTCTTAAAAGCTAAAAATGAATTTTGGTGCTACATTGGTATATAATCTACGGGCAAACGTGATCTACAAAGTCCAATTTTATTTCAGTATGTGATCTAAATATATCACTGGTTTATCATGGCTTAAATAAAACATTATTATATTTTCAAATAATCTATTAAATTTATAGTGAAAATAAATATACACTCAACCTACCCACTTAAAAAAGTAAAAATGAATAAAATTATTTCAGTTTGCATTAAAAGAAATCAAAATGAAGAAAAATAGGGTTAGGGTTAGATAAATCACAATCCAAATTAATTACATTACAGCTGGATCGCATAGAAAAGAAGCGCTGAAAATTGAATTGATATCAAAATAAAAGGAAGCCGTAATTGATTTCTCAGTAAAGACATTAAATAATATTTTAGCAAAAAGTAAATACATTAAATAATATTTTAGCAAAAAGGAAATTAAACGTTGTAGTTCTGTAATTATAAATATATATTAGCAGAATTACCTGTAGACGTTTTTTGCACTTATATTTTATCTAACATTAGAATTGCACTCTAATTTCAATATTGATTTTAATAAAAATAATAGTTATTTCATTTTATTGTTGTTAGCATTTGATAAGTTTTAGCATCTTTTGAATAATACTTTTTAATCAGACGTTTATAGAGATTTAACACTTACGATAAATTGAATCAATAAAATATCTGCATTTCTCTGATTAAATTAAAAATGAAACTATTTTAATATAAAAATATATATTTTATTTTATTTTATTTCATTTTTTGTTTGTTTGTAGAAATTCAGAATAGCGCACAATAGATAATATCATTAGAATCACATTTTATGTCTAAATAGCGTTAAATTACGAAAACCACCGAAGTAGCCTAACCTTTACCCAAACACTAACCCTTACTCTAATCCTAAACCAAACGTCTTAAAGGTTTCGGCTGTTTCCCTGAAATTTAATGAAAGGTAATCCTTTTTATACGTAATCTAGAGGTATTATCTCTTGTGCACTATTCGTTTTAATTTATCGTAAGTGAACTTCTGATTAAAAAATATTCATTTAAAAAAAGGATTTTGCTACTTAAGTTGATTACGTCTTTTCGTAATCCTTTCGAAAATTAAGAAAAAAGGATTTATTAATTTATCGTTAGTGAAAAATCAATTTTTCACATATGCTAACAACAATAACCTGAAATAACTTTAAAAAAAAATTCAAATCAAAAGCTATTTTAATTTTTTTTAAAGTGTAATTAATAAACTAACTATTTATTTAATTTATCGTGAGTGCAAAATCTTCATACACATCTGGTAAAAATTAAAAAGTATGATTTAAAAAATAATAAAACTGAATATTTTTCACAAATGCTCAATAGAATAAGATGAAATAACTACTTTTTATTAAAGTCAACATTGAAATTACACTGAAATTCTAATGTCAGCTAGTTGGTTTGTTTACAAATTTTCAGAAGCGGATGTTAGCGGTGAAAAGCAAAACTGACCTTTCCGATACAATTTTTGCTTAATTATTTAATTATATCACTTAATCAGTAAAAATCAATCACTATTTATTTTGTGTTCGTTAATTATAAACGTATTAAGGTTTATGCGCAATTTCAATTCTAAATAACATCTTTTTTCTGAGTTATAAGACGACGTGCGCGTACTATGACATTGCTATATATATATATATATATATATATATATATATATATATATATATATAATGAAAAACTAAATGGGGGAATTGCACTTTTATTCAGCAAACGTCATGAGAAATGTAAATACAGAGGTATTAATCTATCTGTTCTTCTCCAGTTACTAGTATACACTAGTAAGTCACTAGTAAGTCGCATCCTGTTCGTGTTTAGGAGTTAGGTAAATATATTGATTGCCATCGTCATGTTATAAACTTTACGCTCCCTCAAAAAAGGCCTTTTACTAAGATAAAATTTCCAATCAAAAATAAATAATAAGTAAAAGCAAATTCGGTGGAGTGGCCTAGTGTCGATATCAATCGGACAGTGAGCCCATTTTCTCTAGATAAGGAACTGTTTGCTCTGAATTAGAGGGCCAAACCAACGAACAGCTCCCCACTTTATCGTAGAGATCCACTTATGAGCCGAGTTTGCAAGAGGGGATATCAATCCCGTGACCTTGTGGTTCCTAGGTGGATGCTCTATCGATTGAGCCGCTTTTTAAAATTAATCTACAAATTACATATTACATTATTCTGATAAAAATTGTGCTTTTAAGTAAATACAATATACGTTGAAAGATAATGCACAGTATCACTGACACCTGACATTCACGAGAAATGGTTATGGCTAAATCTAATAGCTCACTTCCAGGATTATCTGTCACCTAAACAAAGTAATCGTTGGTTTTAATGCCCGGTGCCCCTCAATGCGAATATAAACGCAAGACATTTTTCACCACCAGCGGAAAGTTCACTTCCTGTGTGACCCCTTAGATTAATCAAACCCTTTGTCATATTGATCCCGTGGGGAATCGAATAGATACATATAGTTTATAGGCAAAAATGCGTAACGGTCGGGTTAATTACCCGGTGTCTAGGGCAGAAGGAACGCAAACATTTGTTCAGTTATCCCCCTCAATGCTCACCGCACTTTGAATTGACAGTCCGTCCCAAGACATTGACTGTTCTACTTAACAGGATGTGGATACAGGCACAAACCTACTCAATGCACATCTTTAAGAAACAACAGGAAAAATAAATTCCTCTAACGCTGTTGGTGCAAAAATACTAACCTACCAGTTGACTGAAGCAGTAAAATACGACGAATGATGGTCAGGTAGTGGAATTTAACAGGTTTGAATTAAGAGTTTGATATGCCATTAAACAAAGAAACCAAAACATCATCAATTTATGCAGACACTGGATGCCATTTAGAGGGCTTAGCAAGAGTGATTACAGATAGGGATGGATGGCGAGAGAGAACCAAGATAATTTATATTGTCAGCACGCCTTGATGATAAAAATGATGATATTCAAAAAGAAAATATTATATTAGCCGGAAAAGTTCAATTTTCTGATTTTATATACCCAAATGTAAGGGTAATAATGTGGAAATTAGGGGCCGTAGTAGGAGGGGAGGCTTTCAAAGTAGTTTTTACTAACAAGAAAAGAGTCCCTTTGGTTTGAATTCAGATTTTTCCTTCTGCTGGACTACCGACAGGTATAAGATGTATGCAAAATCGTTAGTACTATCTATGAACTTTCTCAACATTAGCAGGCACATCTGGTAAAAATTGGCTAATGTGAGAGGAAACCAGAGAGCATTTAAAATCCTTTCAACTGTCTTCAAATCAATTACTGGTTGAACTTTCTGTCAGTCAGACCTTTCTTTTGGATTATCACCAGAGTAATACTACTGACTTCGACTTACATATATTACAGAGGATTACCAACTCACTACAGACTAGAATAAACAAAAGTGATAACAAATAGACTTTATTGTCTGAACAAACTCTAAGAGAAAGAATACAAAGCATAATAAATGCTTAAATTGAAAGAATCCTTGCATATAGTTCCGAGGCAACTGAACAGATAATTAATGACGTCGATTACTCTTAGAAACGTCCTTGCGTAACAGGCACACGGAATGACTGGTGGGTGGGCGAAGTTCCCTGTCCTGTTCATAAAAGACGGAATTAGTGCGTTTTATATCCGTGAAACCTGATGGTGATGAAACGGTCGAGTAAAAGACTTTACGCATTTTTGCCTATAAACTATATGTATCTATTCGATTCCCCACGGGGTCAATATGTGACAAAGGGTTTGATTAATCTAAGGGGTCATAGGGAATAGAGACACAACTGGTGTGCTACCGCAGACAGTTGGAAGTTTACGAGAAAAGAGCATTTGATTTGGGTGGTATTGCCTTTAATAGCTGCCTGACAGATAAATCTTGGCAAATAAGTGAAATAATCCCAACAATAGATATAGTTGCGCTATTACGTTCACTTTCATACTAATATCGCAGCTATGTGTTAAATAGAACCACTATTTTCCTCCTACAACAATATCTTTGGTATTAAATAATCTACGAGGATTGATATACTATTGAATAACGAAACCAAATTAAACAAAAAAATAGAAGTATACTATCTTATCTTGTTATTAAGCCAACATGATAACATGCTTCTATAGTGAGGATCGAACTCACTATTCAATAATAATGGATCTGCGATACTAGCTTATTAACCATTAAGTATTCACCTAACCCATTCGCCACTGGAATGATTTGACGCAAGTTCGCAAGTTCGGTACATCGAGCGAGGATCAATCATTCTATTCAGTAGTGATGGACCTGCGAGGCTAGCTTGCTAAACATTAAACCACGATGGGACGCCATCATAGTGCTTTATGCGTGTTCGTCAATTTCATTATTCATTTTGATATGGACTAGAACGAACATATTTAAATTAAAGTTGGCGGAGTGGCCTATTGTTGGTCAGCCGGGCAGCGAGGGAGTCTATCCCTTTTACGCTAGCGCTAGACCAGAGAGATTCGTTTTGCTAGGGGGAACGCCACATCTACCGCCAGCTTCCCTCTTTTCTGCACAGATAACCTAATATGTGCTACTCATGCGCTGAGGTGGTGGGGACCGGTATCGAACCAGGAACCTTGCGAGTCCTAGGCAGGTGTTCTACGGACTGAGCTTAATCGACCCCTTTGAATTAAATATTTAAATTAACAAGCGCCTAATTTCGCATATATTAGAATATTTGAATGTCATGGGATAACTCAACCGGAATTCCTTCTGGTACCCAAAAATGTATGATGCGTGCTTTTAAATTTTTTTTTTTTAGAAAAATTGAAGCCGACTAATCAACCAGTGGGAAACCAATTTCAAGGAAGATACTGGGACATTCCTTTTTAGTCCTATTCGTAATAATACGATTGGTTTTAATTATTCAATTAATTATTCTTATTTGTTATGTTTTAACCAATATACATAGCTAATCTACTTCTCTGGGTTTTTTCTTGTTGTTTCAGGAGGTAGATCGTAGCCTGTAAGACCTTTTAGATTTCTGTGTCATTTATATCTGTAATTCTTATTTGAAATCTCGAGCAAATTTGTGTTAACCCTTTCCGGACTCATCAGCCCAAACTTCGTAGTTTAACACAAGTGTTTATTCAGTATTAAAGTGTACAATGAAATTCAATCCGGAGAGGGTTAAATCAAAGAGTTTATTTTCTAAGTTTAATTTATTTCGGTAGAAGATCAAACGTATTGGACACCCTGAAAGAATCTAAAAAATATATAGTTTAACTAGCAAGGATTTTACATGACAAGAGAGGCCAAGGGTTAAGTGAAAGAAAAAAAAGATAGTTAAAAAGAGAGAGAGAGAGAGAGAGATGTATAGGTAGAGAGATTGAGAGATAGATAGATAAAAAAAAAGAGAAGTGTATATCATTTTGACAATTTATAAAACATTTATACACTTGGATAAATCACAAGGACAATACAAAATAAATTAAAATAGGAGAGTAATCCCAAAAGTAAGGTCTCAACTCAGGACGCTGGCAAAACTGTCCGTGTGTCTATTGGCAACGATGTTGTTTGCTGTGCATGCACTTGTGCCTGAACCCGCACGCGCCTCGCTGCCACTCTTGGCTTAGCAATCGTTTCTGATGGAGCCCCCAATTGCCGCAACCGAATGTGAGAAGTTATCACAGTTATTTGGTTTTTTTTAACGCTAAACAAATAAATGCATCGCCAATTAACAGAAGTGTATGGCAAATCGTCCATGGATGTCAAAAACGTACACAAGTGGCGTTGGGAGTTTGCAAAAACAACACGGTTCAACGCTTCCTCAACAACACGGCTGGTATGACTTAGGCATACAAAAACTGCCACGGCAACTCCAAAAATGCATTGGCCGAAATGGCGATTATATTGAAAAATATATATATGTTAAACTATAAAATCATATAAACATCATTAACAATAAGTAATAAAAGTTTCTGTGATTTCTAAATATTTTGGAGACTTTACAGTTAGGATTACCCTTGTATGTATGGCAAAGAGTATTGAATTAGAACACTTACGGGATATTCAAATAACAGATAAGGCTTAAGAACATATTTTTTAGAACTGAAAATTATGTCTTCGTGCAATAGACATTAAACAATATAGATTAAATGATTTAAATTGATAGTGTATCTATTCACAAGTTATGCAGTGGCAAATGTTCTGGAAGACATAATTTTGAAATATATATTTTTTAGATGGGACCTTAAGAGGCACCACCACGCCAGATCAGAGAGGAACTAGGGGTAATGGTTATGAGGCATGAACGTATACCCCTCGGTCTTCCATAATCTAACGTATTACACGGGGTTAGTTTAATGTCATATACAAGATATCCTGTAAGGATGCACCTGTCGTGTAATGCTTATCGTTATAAGGAATAGAATCATCGACACGGGTTCAAATTTTGGATCAAGGCTGTTTGCATTTCAAATAGCGCTAATCTCCATCCATCAAACTATTCTCCCTCTAGCTATGGGTAGGTAGTAGAGCAGACTAGGACGTTTAACCTTCACATGGCAATCTGACTAGGAGATGGAAGTATCTGTATTCAAACCTGTTAAACCCACTTAAAAATTGACATTGTGTTGCATCCTGTTCGAATGAAGGATAAGGTATATATATATATATATATATATATATATATATATATATATATATAATATATATACGCGATAAGACTGTGAGAGTTCATCACATTTAAGCGGCTGATGGTCAAGCCTCATTGAAAGAACCTCTTTCGGCTAGATCCCCAAACAAGGATGAGCTTCGTCAATACTTTTTAAGCAAAAGCAGGTACTGTAAGAAACCACATATCAAAATGATTTGATTCGGGATTAAATGACCCTAAAAGATAAATATGCCGTAAAACAAAACAAACAACCAACCCTTTGGTTTGGGTGATGTTGTATTGTGTACTTCACTGACAAGGCGAAATTATTGCTTTTTGCGTAAATAAATATGAATACATATAAAATGTACATACTAACCTCTTTATTAGTAAGTTCTCTTCCCGGAAAGAAAAAATGCAATGGATGAGAAACAGTTAAACTCTTTCTATCGGCTGAATAATGTAGGAAATGCCACCACATGCCAGGAATTGTTTCCGATTGATTGAAGAGGAGATTCTAAACAGAGACGTGAAAAAACATTCAGATCTTAAACATTAATTGAATGTTAGATTTCTTATTTTTCTTTTCTTTTTTTAATGTCCAAACTGCAAGTAGACTTTCAGAGAAATTATAGGTGAAATAATCATTTAGTTTGACTGGTGAATTTGAAGAGAAAATAATCATATTTTCTGAGACAGAAAACCGACCGATTATTGTGCTTCCTGACATTTCTAAGCTGTTACGATGCACATTTGACGCAGAAAATAATGATGGGGCTGGGTTGGAAAATTCTTCCATATGCGCTATTTTAATTTTTTATTTTAATTTTTATTTATTTTTTTTTTTTTTTTTACTTTAAGGTTGTCGCTTTCCATTTCGTTTCATGTCACGTTCCATGTGTTGTCAGCATTTGCAAGAAATTCCTAAAAAAGATTTCACGACGACCAAAAGTTGACTTTCCAATTCAAGATAGAATATACCCTTTATGCTGTAGATAATAATGGCGAAATATTTATGGTAGAAGAAAATTAAATCTGCCAGCACAAAGCTGCTTGCCTTTCTCTTCATGCTACTCATCTTTGAAAAAGCATATATACATCACTTCCTCGAACTTTCCTTCAAATAGCAGGGTAGGATTGAGTTTCTTTCTTTAGAGTGCAACCAGTTAAGGAGTAGGTGATTTCAAAATTCAAAACCTGAGGATAATAATTTTAAAATATATATATATTTGATCCATAGATGGGGCCATAAACTGCAGTACCACTCCAATGTAGTTTACATCTGTACTCAGGATTTACCTCTTATGAATTCTTACCTTACTTTTATAGTCAGCTTATTCAGGACTGAATAAAATTTCAGTCGGAAGTCTGTTTGTAGTATGTTTACCAAGACATACCTATGCAGAATATTAGTTTTAGCTATAAAAAAATATCTTTATGATAGCCAAGTCAAATTATTGTCTGTGCTGTGACCCTGGAACTAATTACTTTGGTTTGTTTTCTTAATGGCACGTTAATCGTTGTGGCTTATTTAATGCCAAAGTCATCCATATAGAAGAAAAGAAGTAGTACTATTTAACACATAGCTTGGGAGATGAGGGGGTTCATACCTTATCCAAAGTTATTTGCCCGATAGTAAACATAATTGCGTGACTGGGAGTCGAACTCTTTTACTACGATCGCTGTCCAGCACACTAACCATTATGCTTCGGGGACAACCCTTGTAACTAATTTAATTTTCCCAAAACAAAGCTCATTTTCGTTGTCATCATTTTCGGATTCTTGTAAACATGCACCAGGTCTTGACGAGCCAAGATAATGTCATTTGAAGAAACCCTACACCGCTGTTTCTATGGGTGGACTCAACATCTTTGTCGTTGTGTCGCATATTGAGGGAACGCACTTTAATAAGAAAACTTTAATTTGTAATCAAATACTTCAAAATTATATTTCCACAATCCGTATGGTTATTTTCTAGACAGACTGCTCCTAACCTGTCACTGGTTTGAGTATTGATCGCGGAAGAATGTGATGTAATTTTTGATATAGGAAATGGCATTTTTTCTCGTTATTGCGAATCACTTGTGTTTCGGCATTAATCTTTTTATACAATAAAACATCTGGGAATGCAGAGGGGATTAACTGAAATCACTATCGATGCCGTGGTTGTTCTTGACTGAGCTGCGATAGGATACTTTAGCTTTACTGCCGAGATACGTCAAAATGCCCCAATCACCATATTGAGAAAGACAATCCACATTCGAATATTACATGCTTGCTTGCGTAAACACCATGGTATCAGAGGATTTGGCTAAAGGCTGAGAGATAATCATGTGGAAAAGTCAATATATACCTTAATGGTATCAAATACGTATCTTCCGCTAATAAAAAGGTATTCAGCTTAAATATAGCATATTGCTTTAAGAATCAGTGCACTGATAGACTGAGATATTATCGTAGTATAAGCATTTTCCGGGCTTTCAATTACATAATAGCTAATCCATGAAACCTACACTAGCAAGCCATGATTAAATGTCATGAACAGGCAATTAAAAGTTTTTATAATAAGGTCAATTTGAATAAAATAAACACTATTCTGGTATTAAACTTGGCAGAGTACAATATATGTATTTACCCAATGCCTCAACACGATTAGAATGTGACACAAGGTCAATTTTTCTAAAGCGGTGTTTAACAGTCTCCTAAAAAGGGTAAAGAGATCAGTCTGTCCGACTATTTTCCTTAAGATGGATGGAGAATAATTGGATTCATACCTTTTCCATTGCGCCATGTGAAATGCAAACAGCCTGATTCAGGATTTGAACTTGATCCACCATGTTCATTACCTTCAACGATGACCATTACACAATAAACGACCTCAGAGTGTTGTATATGGGTCAAATAGATATGTTTTAAAATTATAAGTATTGGATGTGAATACTTAAAATTATATGTGTGCAAATTATTTGTATTAGAAATAAATACTTGATACAATGTAATGGCATTAATTTGAAAATGCATATACTATGATAATACATCAATCTATGTGCATGTTTGCGTTTGAATATATCATTTGGTCCATTCAATGGTTGGTTGGTTGGTTGGTTGGTTGGTTGGGTTTTACGGCATGTGAAACGTTCGGTTATTTTGTGACGAAGACATATTCATTCTGTTGGGTATTCAACTTTTTAAAACACATTTTTATAACTCATTTATGATCTATTTAACAGGTGAGATCACATGGGTAGATGTAGTCTTGTGTATAATGGTGATGAAGGAGTATTCAACATACCACAGGGCTCCAGCAATCGAATTTCACCACTAGATGCAGTTTAAAGCCATACCAAGAACTCTCAATACAAGACACGACCTTTTGGTACATATATGATAAAAAGGGATGGGGGCCGCCTTAAGAGTAATACAGTTGGCACAATCATATAGGGTCAATGATTTGATGTGATCAGCCGATTGATCAGCCGGGCCTCTCCAAACACTCTTCTCGCCTAAGTAAGGACCAAAGTGGAGTGTTGAATGCAATGGACCACTCAGTCTCCAGTATACCGTCCTTCAGCATCATAGTTCACCACTAACGACTTAACAGGTGGTCCCATTGGGAATATTTCCCCCCTCTGCAGAGGTACAGTTGGCGTATTCTTCAGCCCCAACTGACATACTGCACATGACATAATTTTGAAAATGTTATACATTATATCATTGTTTACTCTACAGAAGAGTGAGTAAGAGAAACCTTAAAATAAACGCGTATCATAGTCACTATATCATATCGGGATAGTGTTACATGATAACAGCCAATTTCTTATAGGGCTGAGTAATATATGGATATATGAGCATGACAAGTAATATCTGGATGTACGAGCATGACAAAAGTATCATTTTAAAGATCGCTCTAAAAACAGTGTAGTTTATTTCTGTAAAGTCATATCTCCCGGTTATCGGTTATTCAGCGCCGAACTGGTTTATGAAAACAAGTTTCATGAGATGATTGTATTTTCTAATTTATTGAACTGTTATCTTATAAGTCAGTAAACAATACTAAAGGAGGCGAGATCCTACTCCCGTTTTTTTTATACTGCTCTGTAAAGCAGCAGTTATTTTGAAACAATTGTTTATTATCATATATATATATATATATATATATATATATATATATATATATATATATATATATATATATATATATATATATTAAAATAGCTTAATCAGATAGCCTACCCAGGTTTCAATTCGTTCGGATAATCAGCTTTACCTGCAAGGAATTGATAACATTTTCAATAAAAAACAAACGGAAGTAAACAAAAGGCATTATTGTAGGTCTGCAGTATCCAGTACGAACGCTGTGTGCTGTTTATATACGTGTTCTCTTTTACGTGATGTATATATATATATATATATATATATATATATATATATGTGTGTGTGTGTGTGTGTGTGTGTGTGTGCTGTTTTTACGTATATATATATATATATATATATATATATAGAGAGAGAGAGAGAGAGAGAGAGTGAGATAGAGAGAGAGAGAGAGAGTGCGTTCGAAAGAGACAGAGAGAGAGAAAGAGAGGGGGAGGGAGAAAGAAAGACATACTGAGTGAAAGAGAGGGTAGGAGAGAGAGAGAGAGAGAGAGGAGAGAGAGACAGACAGACAGACAGACAGACAGACAGAGGCGCAAAAGTCATACATCATTTAAATATTTACAGTTTTTGAATAAATAAATTGAAGCATATTTTCCTTTATATAATTACACTTTTATCCTTGTACAGTACTGTGAACTAATTGTGCAATATAAGTGATAATATATTATAAGTAAAATAAATGATTACCTTTTTAAAATCTTATGTTAATTTTTCGTCAGAATATATATATATATATATATATATATATATATATATATATTTGTGGTAATAAGGAGTATTCCATGCGTAGATTAACGGTAGTGATACAGGTAATCCACAGTCCGAGCTCGATGATCCTACTGCCAGTAAGTTGACGGACAGAGATATATGTAGAATAAATTAAGGGCAAAACTTTCAATTTGCTTCATTGTATTAATTTATTTCAACTGCGTAATTGCAGCATCTTCAGACATTAGCAAAAACATTGTTATTACTGAAGGAATTTCCGAGAATAGGCATTCTGGAAAATTGAAGTAGACCCGATAATATGTTAATATATAAAACAAGGACATTTTTGTTTTATTCATTCTCGTTATGTAATCATTTTTGTTGAAAATCATTTTTGAAACAATTTTAACTAATTTTTTGAACTATTTAACACATAGGGTGGACGCCCACGGGTTCTATCAATCCGGGGCAGTGTGTAATTGGGAGTACAGGCAATGAAGGCGTACTCTACATTCTCCAGAGCACCAGAATTGGAACAACACCACTAGAGGCAGTTTAATGTCATACCCTAATACTAAGACCCCCAGACACCACCGTGTTGCATATATATCATAAGTGTTGGGGGTTTTGCCATAATGGCAATACGGTTGGGACGATCATATAGATGATAGGACTTAATATACGAGCCGATTGATTGAAAAATGCCTCTCCGACTGACCGTGGAATATTACATGTAATTGATTGCTCAGGTCCCAGGAGTCTGTCCTTAAGCATCATGGGTATCTACCTACGGTCAACAGGTGGCATGCACCATTGTGGAGGATTAACCCCTCTGAAGAGGTACAGTTGGCATATTCTACAGTGTCAACAGACAGGGCTGTTATAAGCAATGGTTATCCATTTAAATGATGAAATATACAATATTCTACCGTAAAACAGCACTCAAGATGTACAATGGTGTTATTTTAGAATTAATATCACAAAACTTTGACTTATCATACCCTACATAAAATATAATTATAGAGGTGATGACTGAAAAGAAACTGTAAAATAACTTTCTAATTTTCTCTTGAAAGCTCTCAATTAATCAAATACTTCACCTTTTACAACCAATTTTTAACATCACTGCCCTTTTCAATCATTCAGAAAATAAGAAACCCAAAGGAAAGATAGTAAATTACATCTCTTATCTATTTTATGTTCTTTTCATGCAATTACATTGCAATCATATTTATATCAACGAGAAATTGAAAATAATTCAGTTATATTTCATCGGTGTTACTTTTTTATGCAATAATGTACATTGAGATTAACTGGCATTCAAATTGATATCATATTACTTTTAGTAGATCCTTTTTTTCTACCATTATCTTACATTTCGTTCAAAATATATTACATTTTAAATCAATTTTACCAAATCTATTTTATTAATATCGAGTCTCCGCAGAGATTTTTGAACGCTTCTAAACGTAGAACGTTCGCGGAACAAAACCAAAACCAAAAAAAAAAGTTTAGATAAACTATTTATTCAACCCGTTGAAATATTGACAACCATTTTCGTTGGCAGTATTCTAGAATAATGTGGAATAATATATAAAACAAAATTTTAAAATACAATATGGCTGTCATTTGTATTAAAGGGACATCGTGATGAAGAAGAAACGAATGGTAATGCCGTCATAACTAGATTGAACGAGCTTAAAAAGCTCAAAGTTTCTGACACAATTCAATTATCTACATGAAATCTTTTTATAACTAACACGCTGTTAACAATAATTAATTGTCTTATTATTATAACATGGCTAGGATTTAGAGTGTTTAAAAATCTGTTTTGTTTAAATGATAATAGGGACAGTAATACCCCGCTTTACGTCTTTTTGTCGTATGTGAAATTGACCAGTACGCCATTTTTCTAGACTTAAGCTCAGTTCAGAGAACGTCATTACGTCTGATATTATGTCAATCAGTTAAGTTTGTATTGTTTCTTTGTTTAATGGCATACGAACCTTCGTTGGTTATTTAACGTCAAATACATTTATTAGAAGAACGATAAAGGTATTATATTAACCATCGATGAGGGATTAGGGGTTCATAAGATTCTCAATGGTAATAGTCCCAAAATAGTCCTGAATGTAATAGCGATGTTCCGAATCATTCATTACGATGTTACAATCCAGCACACTAGCCACCCCGCAACGAGGACACTCGCGGTAACCCAATAAACTAAAATCAACCATGTAATAATAAATCAACTATGTAATAATAAACAAAACTTTCCTTATGTACACACACACTATCCCCCCTACTAGGTACAATTAGCGATGCTCACATTAAAAATTCAGGTGCACTTCTCAACAAAATAAACAACACCAACATGATGAATAAATCCCTAGCTAGCCTTGACATAAAATCCCTTTACACAAATATACCTGTTAACAAATGCCTAAAAAGACTAGGGAACACCTTTCCACGAATAACATTAAACATGCCTCCTCCCCATCTCTGAAATAATTAAAATATGTAATTTATACACAGCCAACTGCTATTTCCATTTTGACAACATATTTTACAAACAAAAGTTTGACCTACCTGTGGGATCAATCTTTAGCGGCGTCTTAGCATGCCTATACCTGGTATTCCTAGAAGCTGGCCCCTTTAAGTACATCATCCCAAACAACTCCCAGTACTTCCGATACATAGACGATACATTAATTATTTACCCGAATGATATAGATATCACTAAAATCATGAACAAACTAAATATAGTAGATCCCACCATACAGTTTACACACGAACTAGAATCTAATAGCTCCCAAGCTTTTTAGATGCCCTACTCCCAAAAAATAACAACAAACTTGAATTCAATGTCCAGCATAAACCCACAGCCAAAAATGTACATATACACTACTATTCACACCATGACACCCACACCAAAAGAGGTATTATAATAGGATTTTACCTCAGAGCCATCCGCATATGCACACCGGAATACCTAAACAAATGAATTCACTTACATAGAAAACACCTTCCAAAACCTCTCATATCCCAAATCATTTATACAATACGGTATGGCTAAAGCCCTCAAAATCCATACCAAAAAACAATCCCAAAACATCACCCACACAAACCCACATAAATCTACCCCCCCAGATAGATACATAACTCTACCTAACAATAATACCCACAGCACCATAAATAAAAATCTAAACAACCTAGGTATAAAAACTGTGACCCAGACAATACCCAACATAATCCACAAAAATTCTCGACAACATATAAAATCTGAAGCAGGTGTGTATATCATACCATGTATTGATTACCATAAAAATACATAGGTGAAACATTCAGAAACTTAAAAAAACGCATCTAAGAACATAAATGCAGCATTAGATTAGGCGACCTCAACAATTGTCTCTTCCAACATATATTAAATACTAAACACAATTTCGATTTCAGTAATGCATTCATGTTGGCTTACATCCACAAGGTTGAGGCAAATATTCGAAGCCAGTGCAGTAAATTACATAGATAATGTTAATTATAGACCTGGCATCTTTAAAATGTTCTCACATCTAGGCAAATCCATGATTAATAACTATAGAACTACAAGCCCGGCCCATAGCAATAGCAACACAACATTTTATATATATATATATATATATATATATATATATATATATATATAATAAACAATTTAACAATTAATACTTCTCTCGTTTTTATACATTAATACTCATATGGAATAAGTCACACCTTTTTAGCATCAACTCGTGGGCCAATCATGTTTGGCTTTTCGATTTCGTTTTCGTATGCAATAATCATGTCATCAACTTTCAACTACAAACGTCACGCAACTAACGGTAAATAACATTTTTCTCACATATTTGAAGTCAAGTGGTCTACGAGCGATCCCTCGTTTCACGCTCCACGGGGGGTTCGAAACAAGACGGCGACGGCAAAATCCCGCCTGTCGCGGATGTCAAGTCGGTTGGCCCGTTCGCGCACGCCGCCGCGCATGCAACGACGACAAGCCACGCCCAACGGAGACGGCGAACCGCCCCGCCGAACGCAACAGCCGCCGCTATTAGCGACAGACGACCGCTATGGCAGGCTCCAGCGGAACGAAAAGAGACGCCTTTTGTAATACCGTGGCGACTCTGGTCGCGGTTCCAGCTTAGAGGCTTTCAGCCGTTATCGCGCGGAGGCAGCTTAGCACCGCCGCTCGTTCGAGCGAGCACGCGAACCGTAGCTCCCATCCCGCGGTTCCTCTCGTACTGGATAAAACATATAATATATGTAAATAACATTTTTCTACATATTTTTTCTAATTCAACCCATACAAACATCATTCATCTTCTATCCACATAAATCCTTGTTTTTCTTCTCATTTCATAGTCCTGAAGAAGGTTTCCACTGTACAAACGAAATACACGAGTATCGACAGTAAATTTTTCATCCATCATAATATCCTGTATTTGTTTTCTAAATGTTCTCCATATATATATATATATATATATATATATATATATATATATATATATAATATATATATATCAACAGAAATTAGCAATAAATTATAAAATAACCCGAAAAAATTTTTTAAAAGTGCAAGAACACATTAAAAACGTTTAACCAGTAGAATTACATATTTGCTTCCAAAATATTTAACAAATGCATTATTTTTTTTTTTCAAATTAAAACAAAAGAATACTTTAAATTTAAGGCCTTAACCAAAATGAAATTCTTCCGCGTGTTGATTATACTTGTTGAAAAGTGTGTGTATTCTTAATTAAGGTATTTTTAATGATAAAAAACAATAACTGAATTCAATAAATGGCATATGCAATTTTTCAAATGGTCCTCCGTAATAAGCTTCCCATACACAGAGCTCTTACTCTATATACCAACTCAGTCTGAACTAAGTATTTGTAATCTCTATCTATATTTGTATGCTTAAATGCAATCACGATCACGAAAATATTACCTCATATATATATATATATATATATATATATATATATATATATATATATATATATAACTAGAAATGACGTGACCCGTTGGGTCACCCGTTGAGCTCGAGTTATTTTGTTAAAAAATAATGTAAGTTATTTTTAATACATTTAAAACTATTTTTCGGTCAATTTTGCGCAAATTTATCGTAAACATGACCGTTAACACTGTCTAAGATGACGTAAAATCTGTATTTTACAAAATAAATTTATCCCCCCCACCGATTGAAAATATTTACCAAAAATCAGTGAATTTTCAAATTTTAATGAAATTTTCAGTGTTGATTTATCAATGAATTTTATAATGCATCAGTTATTTTATTTCAAAACTTACTGACTTAATTATTAAACAAATATCCATTTAATAAGTACTTTAGTTTATTATTATTATCTAATAATTTTTTAGAAACAATATATTGAAAATGTAGGCCGCCTCCTTTTAAACAGAACACATATCAATGTATACTTTTTCTTTTATAAGATAATAGTCAATTAAATCCAAAAACTTTTTAAAAAAAAGATCTACAAAAATTACATTTTTTAGTTTTTATTTTACATCTTATTTTTGGATTTTCAGTATTTATTTTCTACCAGGATAGCTCCCTTAATTTTTTCCCTTCTATTTACACCTTCAGTATTTTGTCTTTTTACTTATACTGTAATTAGTTTCAACTTTACATAACCCCCATTGATATTTTGCACCCCACCAAAAACCATGGGGGGGGGGGTCAAAGTTAAGTGACCTGAAAAAATCAGAAAGTTTTGAAATAAAATAAATGATGCATTATAAAATTCATTCATTGAAAATCAACACTGAAAATTTCATCAAAATCAGATTATTCTACGGACTGGCATCTTTGTCATCTGCTACGAATTATAAAAGCGAATTAAAAATAATCAAATCTATTATTTATTGTCTAAATCGATAAGTAGTAACATAATAACCATTACTGAAAAAGAAAAATATCATTACATATGCAGTTTATTTTTAATAGATTTAAAACTATTTGTTTTGGTCAAATTCGACGCGATCCGCCATTCTGCCTCTTTTTCAATGGTTTTAGGCGCTTGTTTACAATTCTTAAATAACATTCGCGATTGCAAAAAAATTTACCAAAAATCAGGTAATTATCCTATTTTAATGAAATTTTCAGTATTGATTTATCAATTAATGAATTTTATAATGTATTAGTTATTTTATTTCAAAACTTTAATTTAGTATTTTTGCTATGAAAAATTAATATATAAAATTCATTTAAAATATTTTAAAATGTTATATTTTTAGATTCTAGAAATAAATATCTATTTAATGCAAACCTTATTTTAGACACATAAAGTAATAAGTTTTGAAGAAAAACTCTATTGAAAATGTACCCCCCCCTTTTTAAGCAGAAAAAATGTCAATGTATATTTTTTTCTTTTATAAGATAATAGCCAATTAAATAATTATCGAAATGATTAAAAAAGACATCTCCAAAAAATTATCTATTATTTTATTACATTTTATTTTTCGATTTTCGGTACTAATTTTCTCATAGAATAGCCACCGTAATTTTTTTTGTTTCTATTCATAACTTCGATCTTTTATCTCTTTATTTATACTGTAATTAGTACAATATAAAACCAACATTAAAACAATGTTATGCTCCCAACATAGGGGTGGGGTCAAAATTAAGTGACCTGAAAAAAATGAGAAAGTTTTGAAATAAAATAAATAATGCCTTATAAAGATCATTCATTGATAAATAAACTCTGAAAATTTCATTAAAATCCGATAATTCCCTGATTTTTGGTAAATTATTTTCTGTAGGGTGGGGGTCTAAAGAAATTTTGTCGAAAACACATTTTAGGCTCATTTTGACAGTCCCTAGATAATTCCCTGATTGTTGGTATTTTTTTTCAATCGGCGCGGGGTGAGGGTAAATTCATTTTGTTAAATATGGATTTTATGGCAACTTTTCCAGTGCCTGATATTTTCTTTATTATACTTAACCATTGAAATTAATTATTGAATCTATTATTGAGACAGTAGTTTGTGTTAGTATTGCAATGTATAATTTCAATTAAACTTAGTTTAAAAAAATATTTTTCAACTTTAAATGTATAGTAATTTTGGTTTTTGTTGTTTATTTTTTTAAGCAGTACGTAATTAAAAACAACCTTAATCCCCTAAAACCGTAACCCAATTCGCAAAATGTTAATTCATAGACTGTAGTTAAACTGTCCTTGGGTACCATCAAAAAAACTATCCGTTTTAATTTTCCGACCTAAATCAGAAGCCAGCCTATAAATGAATATAAATAAACTTTTGTTAAATTTGTGTTGTTATTTTAACATTAATTGCATTCACATGAAGAATATTTACGCGGCTGGAAAAATAAGCATAATATTAGGTTTGTGTTAACAATACTCTTCCTAAATTTTCACTCACAATTATTGACCCTATAAGTTTTAAAAATTAATAATTAAAGTATTTTTAAAAATCTATTTTAAAACATCATATTAATTTTATTTATTTTGTTTTTACAGCAAGAAAACAATTTTATTTCTTATGTTTTCGTTCGCTCGGTAAATTCTAAATTTACCGAGCGAACGAAAACATAAGAAATAAAATTGTTTTCTAGCTGTAAAAATATATATGTATAAGTATTAGCTATTACAAGCTAAGAGAGAGAGAAAGGTAGATAGATAGAGTGAGTGCAAATCATCAGTCAGCAGGCAAAGAAATCCCACCCCGTCTTATAACCTATTTTAGCTCCTCATACTAAGGCTTTCTACATGTTTTGAGAGAGGGGTAGAGATAATGCTATACTTACAGACAGAGATTGGTCGGTCTTAGACTTAATTGTAAATTACGACTAATTAGAATCAAATAAATTGGAATTTTTTTCAAACAATAGTTAGATTTATCATTAGGTAATATTTGGGGATATTTTCTATATTATTACTGCATCTAGAAAAAATCCTTTAGCTGGCGAAGCTTGATAAACTCAGCTTTAGTATAATAATAGAAGATATATATATATATATATATATATATATATATATATATATATATATATATATAATGAAAACATAAGAAAAAATATTTAGTTGAAAGCATAATAGTCTATTTCATGGAATCTACAGGAATTATCTATATACAAAGCAAATGGCATATATATATATATATATATATATATATATATATATATATATATATATATTTGACAAAAGTTTCAATTTATAATGATACATTAATTTTATCATTATTTAAAATTAGATTAACTTCACATGTTCTAAATATTATTGGATTCCTGTATACATATCCAATATTGTAAATATACTTTTCGTTATTAGGCTACAGAACGTATATGTTTGAAAAAATACAATTATGCTTATATATTGATGAATTTATTTTGTGTAAATATGTTGGGTCTTCAGTTTTAGAAAGTTCTACAAGGAGATAGGTATATTCATAAAATGCCTAGACTGTACTTTGAACATCATTAAATACCATGGAAGAAAAAATGCCTCATGCTAAAAAAGGCGAGAAGCAGGTAATAGCCCGCACAGACTATTCCACATGCCGATTACGCATATGATCTGGCACTTCTTGCACAACCAAAAGCACAAGCCGAATCTCTTTTACATGAAGAAGGTAGCATAGAACATCGGTCTATGTGAACTACAATAAAATTGAGTTCATGTGTTATAATAATAGGTGGATCTCCACACTCGACGGTAAGACTCTAAAGCCAGTAGAACAATTCACATACCTACGTAGTAATATCTCATCCACAGAAAGCAATGTTAATTCATGCATAGGGAAGGCATGGTCTGCTATAGATTATCAGTCATATGGAAAGCCGATCTCACTGACAAATTAAAGCGACAATTCTTCCAAAGCGTAGTTGTTTCAGTGCTATTGTATGGTTGCACTACTTGAACAGTAACGAAACGCCTAGAGAGGAGACTTGATGGAAGCGGAACAAGAACGCTGCATGTAATTCTGAACAATTCGTGGAAACAACAGCCCACAAGAAAGTAGCTGTACGGCCCCCTATCATACAAACCATCCAAGTGAGACAAACAAGACATGCTGGACACTGGTGGAGAAGCAAAGCTACGTCCTACTGTGGAATCGTGTACATGGACATGCCAGTGCAGGTCGTCCAGCTAAACGTACATTGGCTACCTCTGCGTGGACACTGGATGCAGCGCAGAGGATCTCCCGAGTACAATCAATGATTTGGACGGTAAGAGATTGGCATGGATATCCGTGCTACGCGACATGATGATTATGATGCTTTAGAGTCTAAATTTTAGACAAATATTGATGTTTATTATGCCTAATTTTCCACGACAGAATAATTAGCAATCTGTCAGTATATATTATCAATGTGCCTCTCTCTCCCTCTTTCCCTCTCTCTGTATAACCATATATATTCATATATGCAATTATGTGTATATATACATATGTACACACACACACACATATATATATGTGTACATATGTATGTATATATATATATATATATATATATATATATATATATATATATATATATATATAAGCAAATATATGTATTCATATATATATATATATATATATATATATATATATATATATATATATATTTGTATGTGTGTATCAAATACCATGTCTAGAAATATGCGTGTTAGTATTCTCAAAAATAGGACACAATATCTCATCCTTCGTGTGTAGACATCAAAAACATATCGCTGCTCTCTCTCTCTTTCTCTCTCCTTCTCTCTCTCTCTCTCTCTCTCTCTCTCTCTACCCGTTGGAGCCAGAAATAGCTGTCTGGAACCATTCACCTCCTCAGAATGGTTTTTGTCTTCCTGGAACACAGCAGTTTGAATATTGCCGACAATGTTACTTAGCGGTGTTTGTGGAAGAATAAAAGAAGTTCTCAGCTGCCTAGAGCGTCAACTCTATATGAAGTCTATTTTGATTTGTAACATCATCCAATAAAAGAGTTTTGTCTTAGAAAGATTCTTATTGATAGGTTGTTTTCTGAGAAAGACTGTGAATCTATCATGAAAGTTAATGTACGGAATGTTTGTGGACAGACGCCAAGATGTAATGATATAGAATAACTCGAGAAATCCATTCAAATGCTGGTTAACATGAACGTTTGTTTTAAAGGCTATTCAAGTAATTTTCTTCAAATATATTTAGCAATTAGTTTGTTGATAAATGAATATGATGTAAGGAGCAGTGGAACAAGGAAAACCAAAATCCTTACTATATCTCTATCCAGAAAAATACAAGTGGGACTATTTTTTGTATCCCAGATTAAAAAGACCATTTAATAATCTTTACATGTATTTGCGTACCCCTCCGCAGGAGTAGGATGTAATATGAGCCCAATTTTTAAAGCAGTGTTTAACAAGTTTACATTTAGTTTTCTTTCTCCTAGACCGGTTACTATACAATGTTAAATAGCCCATCCACCCTGCTATTTACCCATAGTTAAAGGGATAATAGATAGATTCACATCTTACCCAAGGGTATTAGCACTATGCCAAATGCAATTAACCTCGTCCATAAATTTAACTCGTGTCGCCGTCTCCCTTTCCTATGATATTTGGTGCCTTATAATGCAGGATCTGGCTCCTGACAGTTATGTACGGCACACAGCATACATGAAACAACCCCCACAGCCTATCCACACCAAGAAAACGCCCCTAAAATATATCCAACAAGTCCCTTTCAAGATATATCACAGTAGGGTAAGTGTGTAATTTCTTTTTATTTTCTTCCTACTTGACACGAATTGTTGGTTTATTGCTTTGATTAATTAGGTAAATAATTGTCGAGACGAAACAGTTTTCTTCATAAACATATCTAAACAAACTGGCTAACATTAACACAGGTCCCGTAAACAGTGGTAGCAAGCTGGCCGAAGATCCAAATATCTACTGGAAAGCCGAACGATCTGAAGCCCTGGCTAGCAGCCTTAAAATAAGGAGCGTATCTACAAACTAACAGATCCGGAGCTGATCAATTTAGTCTATGGCTTTGCAAATGGGATCGCGTCAAAATAGATCAGAGAATATCTCAACGACGACCATCCAAATCTTTCCAGTAAGGAGTTATGTAAGCAGCTATCTATGGAAACTTAAAAAGGCCCTATATGTTTTAAAATCCTGGTCAACCAAGTAATTATGAAAAATGTTATTCCAGGAACGCCAACTTTGTTTCAAACCATATAGGGCCTTTTTAAGTTTCCATACACAATTTTTATTTTCATTTTCAAAACCTTCTGGGGATATATGTATATGCCAAAGTCTAATGGAGCATTTAAATAAGCACTTTTGAAATCTAGGTGGTGTATTCGCAATTTATATTGAACTGCCAACTGAATTAAAACTCCTATGGAAGTTAGGTAAGTCGTTGGAGAAAAGGTAACAAGGTAATCTTCATCATAAATCTGTGAAAATCCTTTTCCGACAAACCGCGCTTTATATTTGCAGGTGCCATTTTCATTATATTTCAAATCGTAGACCCAACGACTACCGACAATGTGCTTATTTTTTGGTGCTGGTTTTAATTCAAACGTATCATTTTTAAGAAGGGTTTTATATTAATTTTGCATGACGAGCGCCCATTGTTGCGAATCTTGCAATTGCCTCAACATAATTGCTGGGTATGGTAGACAATAAGTAGAAATAGTCAAAACTTTTACCTTGAAATTACCAGTTACAAAGAAATCTGGCCGCTTTCTTTCACGTACTGGGTACCGTGATTGTAATAATTGTTGAGTTTGACCAGTTGATGGTTTACTCGCATAAACATGGTCGGGATAAGTTGGCAAGACTAGTAAGTCAGCGATTTCATCTGATTTCGGTGTTTTAGCATAGGAATCAGTGAATTTGACACATCTGATTTTTTTAATAGCACCTGTTTCAGGGAAGTAAATGAGATATGCTGGACTTTGTTTATCATACCCGATAAAAATACCCTCCTCAGCACGGGCCCAATTTCTTTTTATTTTGCACATAGCAAAAACAAGTCGTCCCAAAAATTTGCATACGACTTAAGTCCGGTCTTGAACCGGTAAAAACTTCAAAAGGGGTTTTCATAAATATGAATTAAAGCAACGATTCCTTATATAGGCAGAGGCAAGTATTGCGTAAACCCATATATTTTTTGGTAATTTAGACTCAACCAGCATGCATATAGCCATTGAAAATAAAGTGCCCCATGATCTTTCAACTTTGCCCACCTGATGTGGAGTGTAGCGGGTTGGATAGTTCATGTTTAATTAATAAATTTTGAAAGTTTTCTGACAGGAATTCGCTTCCATTGTCGCTTCGTATGCGCTTGACATTACCATATGGACTGACTTCTGCTAGGTATTGTTTGGTTGCTAGCAGAGTATCAGATTTATGGACTAAAAAGTATAAAAGTCCAGAAAAATCGTCAATAAAAATCAGTACATATCTGAAGTTGTTTTTTCCAAGGGGCTGTATCGGTCCAGCTAAGTCGCAATGAACTAGCGACAATACCTCAGTTTCTTTTTTCTTTAAAACTTCATTTTTAGTTTCAACCATTTTTCACTGAACACATATATTACAGTTGCTATTAAATGAGGGGGTAAATTTTATTTTCATTCAATTCACTACTTTTGGCATTTTTTTAATATCATTTATGTTGCAGTGTCCTAAGATTCTATGACAGGTATTAATGTCATATCTTGCAGTCTTAGCGGAATTAATATTTTTAAATAATACAAGCAGCCCATTCTTTTTAAATTAAATATGGTGCCATTTGGGTAAATCAACTTTGATGTTTTGTGCCCAAAACTTATGTGGGCCCCAGAAGCCGTGGTGGCTCCGACTGAAAAAATGTTTTGTTTAAAAGTGGGGATATACAATGCCCCTTTTAAAATGCATTCGCAAATTTGCCCCTTACTTTCTTTTAAATATACCCGCGCGTCTCCGCGTTTTTTGACTAAGCCAGTGGATTTGCTTCCATCCTCCCATTCCACAAAATTATTTTCAGGCTTAAAATTGGGGTCCAAACTGATAAATTTAGTTTTATCGTTGATCAGATGTTGAGTGGCCCCGCAATCAATGAGCAAATGTTCCTTATGTGATAAAGAGTCATACCCAGCAGCAAAAAATATGTTACTAGCATAAGACCACAGATATTCATGGCACTTCAAAAAAAGATTGCCTATTTTTGACTAAGTACATTACCCATTACAGCAACCATTATTAATACATATATATACATATATATTAGTAGTAGTTTCATTAATATATATATATATATATATATATATATATATATATATATATTGCCATTTACATACAGTCCTGTTTCGACGTTTCACGGCTTATCAACGTGACTAGACAAGGCAGACTGCTTCAGGCTACATTCGAAACCCGACCGAATTATCATCAGTCAGGCATATTTCTATCGTGCCATCTACACACCCACTTTTTAGAAAACGGAATTTTACTCTTATAAACATACAAGACTACTAGGGATTGTTATACCCGTATTAAGAATAGCTATGCAATCTTTGCGTATATATATATATATATATATATATATATATATATATATATAAGTTAGTGGAAACAAAGTCAACGGCACTTGATAACTTCTTTCTCGCTAATGCGACCATAGGCAAGGAACTAGCATTTAGACTTTTATGACCTTCTTTAGTGTATTCTTCCATAGAAGAGCAGAAGGTCACATCTGTGACAGGAGCACGCAGAATGCATGTTGCAATAATCAACCCCTGGTTCAAGTATTGCCATGATATTGTACCCATGAAAAATGACAAATATAAAATCAATTCAACGTGCGAAACAGATTCGGTGTCTTCTGATTGGCAGGTGCATCTTTATTAGGTAACATAGGGGCCTGATAAGCATCCAGTAAATGTTGGCTGTTTCAATTTCATGCACGCAAGACCGAACCAACAATTCATCTGAGAAAGAATAAAGCCCCAACAATGTTCTAGAGTAGACAACGTCAAGTTACTCTTATATTACTTTAAAAGCAACCCAAAACAAACAAGTTATAGAAAAAAAAATGGAAAGAAGCTGATAACTTCAATACAACCAGCCAAAGACTGGCAGAATGGATGCGGTTAAAGGAAAAAATATTTGATTTTTAGATGATAGAAAATCGAGAAGTATATGTTCAAGGAAAACCCTAAAACGAGTGTAGATACAACACACTAATAAACAAAATATCAATAATAACACATGGTGCAAAAACATTGCAGAGATAATAAAACAAATCATGATCGACAAGGGCACATTGACATCCCTAAGAGTCATGAAAGAAACCGAAAAAGTAAATAATACACCATATAAGATCCCAACAAACAGCATCACTGAATATATTAAGATAATTTATGCAAGAACAAAACTAGTTAGTAATGAATTTGGTATATCTGTATGAAGGCAGATAGAAATATAAAAGCTATTCAATACACACCTTTTGGTAGGTGGGCCACTGATATTTCCTGAGACATTCTTTGTGTCAATTTTGGAAAACAACATTGATTTAACGCTATAACTAACTTATATTTCATGAGAACCTGAACCCTGTGGCAATCAACTCTCCTTTTAAGAGGCAGACGGAATACTTATCCCACTGGGCAAAAGACCAGCCTCTAATGGAATCACTGGTGTGAGAAATAATGGCATTGATTATTCCTAACAACAATAGAGACGCAACTAGTCAATATAATTGAGAGACTTGTAAAAGCCACACTTTACCACAGAAAATACAGAAATTATTTACTTGACGATGACAATAAACTAACGAACAATCCGTCACTATCCGCTTGGGTCGACAATTTTTCAGCATGTGATCGTAGATAGATAGATAGATAGATAGATAGATAGGGAAGCACTGGAAATTTCTTGACTCAAAATACGAATGACAACATTCGAACCAATTAGTTTCTCATAATGATTTCGGTTTGACTTGCTGCTGCTGCTGCAAATTCCACATCAACCGAACGAGCTAAACCCGTCGGGATGGTGGTAGCCCTGTAATTTGATGATAAATAACCGGAAATCAAATCGGTTTCAGGATGATGTGAGAAAAATACATCGTTCATTACTTTATTGTAAACAAAACTAAGCAGTCAGCTCAGATGCAAAAAAAACAAAAAAACAAAAAAAAAAAAACAATCTGTCGGGTCTAGCATTTGTGAAAAGGGGATATACTCCCTCGCTGTCGTGCATATACCGACAATCGGCCACTTCGCCGACTTTACTTTATTATTTAAAAAATATTTCTCAAAGTATTGAGTATAGAATAAGACCCGTAACCTAAACGTGTGTCCTCGGAAGAAGTATAAACTGCAATCGATCTTGAGGGTCCAATAATGGAATCACCTTGTCAGCGCGGTGTTTAGAATACGCAGACTGTATCCACAACAGAGTAGTCAGAGAAGTAAGACCTATTCACACACAATTGGATGTCTTGAGTATGCCACTAAATTGTATTTAGTAGTGAAGTTTTCAAATTGTAATCATATACAAGAATACATGAGCTGCTCTATACATTTTCAGGTGTTAACATAAATCAAGTTCTATGTCCATTGAAAATTGTAAAGGTATCATTGTAAGCATATGTAGCATTTTAAAAAATCGGGCACACTCAAATATGCTGATCTTGAGACTAAACTGTATCTGGTGTTTAGGTTCCAGTTCTGGAGTTTTTGCTTGGATGGGCACCCCTTTCTTTGTCCTTATTAACAGGCATACTCTCTCCAACAGTGGTAGTACCATCCATGGGTCATATATATATATATATATATATATATATATTAATATATATATATATATATATATATATATAACCCTATAGTTGTATGCAAACAAATGATATTTATTATCAAATAGGAATATTTATTTGAACCCATATGTTTGTTTCATTATTGATATATGATGGAAATACTTGGAACAATATTTTTATTAGATAGGAATACTTGAAATCATATTGTATGGTGAAAATTATTTCTATTAGATAGGATACATGTAACCATAAATCCTAGAGCAAGAAACGAATGCAGTTATTAAATAGCAATAGTTACTTCAAGTCAGCTGTATCGACTGTGGCAATATGATACGTTCGACTGTCCCTCTGCACTAGGGTAACACTTCCAATGAAACCACACGTAATATTCGAAGAAGGGATCCTTGTCGATGAGATATCCATGACCCGGATACTAATCGGTTAAATGACCTGCAATACTCCAATTCGGCCCTGAATTGTACTAGGCGGCCCGTCTGAAAGTCCCAAACCAGTCAAGTGGCTGACTATGTCAAGCTCTAGCACCCATATAATTAAGTTCCGACCGTATTTTAGAAATTTCTCTTACAGCAAACCTCTTTTTTTATCTTCCATGTGCGAGAACACAATGGCTGAGGTTCTACCACCCATTTATTAGTACACTTCCTGTTAATGAGAATTATATAAATAAGATTAGGAATTAAATATCCTACAATGGATGATATTTTAAAAAATAAAATAACCATTAAATGAAATCATATAATTGTGTATGATCTATCAATACATGATAGATATAGTTGAAATCATATTGTGCAATTTATTTGACTAGATAATAATTTTTAAGCTTTATTTATTTTTGAATGTTTATCATGATTTAAATAACCCAGCAAATATTGGCATGCATTAAAACTAACCACCTGAAAAAGTGAGGAATATCCAATACACAGTCGGGTTTTTTCAAAATTAAAATTACCTTTTAATTATTTGATGGTTCATTCGTTATGAATTTAAAGAGGATAATAAACTTTTTTGTGTGAGAAAATAGCATATTGTAGAATGTGGCAAACGAGAAACGGGTTCAAATAATCGATCATCAGCAGAAATAGGAACATAAAAGAACCCACAACCCACGTAATCAAATTCGGGCAACCCATCGATTACAAAGAATAAAATAATATATTAAAAGTTTATTGCCAAATTCCCTGATATGATTTTATATATAATATATATATATATATATATATATATATATATATATATATATATTATATATATATATATATTCTACTGTTCAATGTTCTAAGAAAAGTAAAATGCGACTATTGGGAATGTTGCTTTACAAAAAATGTAATATGCTCTTACTTGGAATGATCATTAGAAATCTATTTACAGAATTTCATTTTTTTTCGTAGCTTGATTTGGTTTCTTTGTCTAACGGCATATCCATGTTCGATTATTTTTAATACCAAAGCAATACATGAAGAATAACAGTAGTGGTACTATTTAACCAATACCTTTCCCAAGTGTATAAGTACAAAAATGTAATTAATATAGCAACTGAAGTTCAAGCGTTGTTAATACGATGTTGCAGTCGAGCAAGGTAGCTATTACGCCACGTTATCCACTGTAATATTAGAATTATTATGTAATCAAAAATAAAATATGTTAGTAAAAAGTATTCCTATCCGTGGTTTGCGTATTGAATCCTTGTTTTCTTTATTGTTTTATACTTTATTCTAGTAAACTCTTAGGAATCATATGGTCACAAACACATCAAATCGGTATTAGAGAGGAGTAAGAACCACCACATACACACACTATAGAATGTCCTGGATATTCCACTAAATTGTATCTAAGGCTTTCATAGAACCCAAACAATTCTAATCATATACACTAACATATAAGCTAATCAAATGGCTGAGGTAGTTTTGTAAACATATCTGGTATTGAAAATATTGTGCACACTCACATGCTCTCTAATTATGGTTTACAAAAATTGACGTTAGTTTTAATTGTTTGTTACAATGACAGACTTTATTTCAGTTGGATTTTTACGTAAGAGGCATTATTTTAAAGTGTTCTTTACAATAATAGACGTTATTTCTAATTCCTCGTCACAATACTAGACGTTATTATTAATTCATTTTACAATAATATACATTATTTCTATCATTTTTACAATAATGGACGTTATTTTACTATTATTTCTTTTTACAATAGACGTTATCTTTAATTGCCCTTTACATTTATATACATGTTCAATATAAAAAAAATAATACACGTTATTTTAATTGTTACTTATTTACAATAAAAGATGTTTGATATTTTTTCTAAAATATTCAACGTTACTTTTAATTGATTTTTAAAATGAATAAAAAAATATACTTATAGTTTTTATTGGTTTCTACAATACTAGACGCCCTTTTTTGGTTCCTACTTTAATAAATGTTATTTTTTTTGGTTTCTACAAAAATAGAAATTATGCGTCATTGAATTCTACAATAATAGACTATATTTATAGTATGCTGATTTTACGTATGCTTTTCCGTGATCTATAAATCTAAATATTCCTGTAATACCAATGTACTAAGGTGCAGAGTTTGAAAATTGATATTTCGAGGTTAGTCTTTACCAACATTTTACTGCAGTTCGTTCTGATTTATCGTATCTATTTCCAGAATCCTCATATACATATACATTTCCATCCCAATAAGCATGTTGGTGGATTTCTTGTTAAGGATTACGATGTATTATATTGCTTTTCTTTCATTTTTTCCGCTTGGTAGAAGGTCCTTTAAATATGTACATCGTTTTTTGTTCCTGGATTTTTTTTCCAATTTTCCTTTGTAGACGACGTAACTCACCTTTATGTGTAAATATCTATGCATCATTACTTTAACATAACTTTCTTTATTTTTATCTCGACTTAATAGTGTCTTCTTACATTGATATTTTACAGTTTACTGGCGCCTTTAGAATGAAGTTCATTACGAATAAGATTCGTTATAAATCTATTGAGGCATTCGATTATCCAGTCTTGTGGATTCATGTAGTTGGGCTTTTCATAATCTATACATGTCAAGGCCAAGTTCTTTATTCTTGCCTTGATATTTTTAAACAGATTCTGGTCAATGAAACGTCGATCATTCCTTCCTCTTAATCTTTTCTGCACTATATCTCTTCTTCGAAAAGGAATCTTTAGATTTCTGGCGAGTAATAGATTTCTCGAGTAATCCGCCTAGAATTTCACCAGAGGCAAAAATCTGTAGACTTATAAAAAATATCATCCATAATTCCATGAGTGCAAATCATTAGTATTTATCAATTTCTTTTTTACTCACTGTGTCAGGTCGTCTTATAGTTGCATTTCAGGTTGAGAACAATATTATTATTTTCCTTGATATTTCATTTCTGCTGGTCCATGCCGGTTTGTCCGTCTGAAATTTGGAACCGACGCACATCATTTTCCAAGAGATTGTAAAGTCAACGTTGATGAATCTCTACTCACGAATAAACTGGGACCTGAACCTCTACTCACAAATAAACTTTGACCTCATTTGTGTATGTGACATTTATTAAAATTTCTTATAATAAAAATGTCAGAGGGGCATTCTATCATGGCGTAATTGTTTGCAATCTAGTCTCGCATATACATTACTACTAAAGAGCAAATTCAATCCACGCTGGATGTCTCATACTTGTGACCTTGTGTCACGTCATACCTTAGGCGAACAGATTGATTTAAAAAGAGAGAGTTGTGTTTTATTGGTTAGAAAGCAAATACCACTAATAAATAGTCAGTTCGATCCTCACCAGATGCCCCATACTTCCAATTCTTGTTGACATCCTATCCATGGCGATCGGGTTGGGTAAATATCCAGGCGTCACATCCTGGTGTCATGGTTAGCAAGATAGTCTCTGTGATACACTACTAATGAAAAAGTGAGTTCGATCTTCATTGGATGTCTGTATTTGCGACACTATGTCACATTGTACCGGTAGCGAAATGGGTTTGGCTAAATACCTACTTACCGGTCATAATTCACCGAACCCCCCCTCTCTCTATCTTTCTCTCTCCTCTATCTCTCTCTCTCTCTCTCTCTCTCTCTCTCTCTCTCTCTCTCTCTCTCTCTCTCTATCTCTCTTCCATACACACACACTCACACACACATACACACGATCACACACACAGAAAAAGACATGACCAACCATGCGCAAATTTACGACACGATTAGTTTCTATACCTGCCAAATAAAACATTTAACCTTTCTATCATTCATTTATAATTTTAAAATATGGAAACAGTTTTCCAACAGTCATAAAATGTTAATGTCAATTAAGTTTAATTGATACGTGATGGACCTGAGAGCAATTTGAGAACTTGATAGTGGTTGTATAATCTCAGTCATGTTACTGCGGGATTCTATTAGCTTAGGAAAATATACCTAACTAATTCAAATAGATTGGGCCCTAACTTATATGACCACATCGAGTCAGAATTAATCTGGGAGTCAAAGCAATGAAAGGGGACACTATACTCTACATATCTCTAAAACTGGAGTTTCACCAATAAATACAGTTTAGTGTTAAACGTAGGGCCCCATTCTTTGTCAGGGGATCTTATCAGTCAACAGGGGATATATTCTATGCCCCGCCGATAGGGAAAAATCTTTCGATTACAGTATTGTTGAAATCGGTCAGAATATATTCGATACCCAGTGATTATCCATATCTGTCTCTAATATAAAACATTATTTCCAAAACAACAGCAACAGCAGTCAATGCAATAATAATAATAATAATAATAATAATAATAATAATAATAATAATAATAATAATAATAAGGGGAATGGTGTGGAATGTGATTCACTGGGAACTGTGCGAGAAATTCAATTTTCCCCATTCAACTAAATGGTATATGCACAAACCTGAATCTGTCCTGGAGAATGAGACACACAAAATTCTCTGGGACTTTGAGGTACAGACGGATCACCTAATCCCGGCCAGGAGACCAGATATTGTTTTCATTGACAAGAAGAGGAAGACTTGTCATCTCGTGGACTTTGCCGTCCTGGCCGATCACAGGGTGAAAATGAAAGAAAACGAAAAGATCGATAAATACTTAGACCTTGCCAGAGAACTAACAAAAACTGTGGAACATGAGGGTGAAGGTCGTGCCGATTGTGATTGGGGCCCTTGGAACAATCCCCAAGGGGTTGGAAAGGAGTCTGGATGAATTAAAAATCGGAGGAAGAATCGAGACCATCCAAACTACAACATTATTGAGATCGGCTGGAATACTCAGAAGAATCCTGGAGACCTGAGGAGAATTGCTGTCACCCAGCTTCTACAGGTGTGAAAAACTCGAATGGAGTGATTCAGAACACTGCACTGCTGCAATCTGCCAGAATACACAGAAGAACCCTGGAGACCTGAGGAGAGTTGCTGTCACTCAGACTCCAGTGAAAGACCATCAGCTAACACTGATGTGAAAACTCAAAATAATAATAATAAATAGCATGACCCGTTGATGCGCCACAGTATGACAATTCTATTACTAAAGCGTTTAATAGGTTTGCTGAAGAACTATTTTTAAATAGTTCAATTTGGAAAAATTGTAATACTCTGGATTTAACCCTCTCTCACACTTTTTTCTTTCTTTCCTTCTTTTCAATTATTTTTAATTGAAACATATATTTCTATATTCCCCCTACCCTCTTTCTTTCTTTCTTTTTTTCTTTCTTTCTTTCTTATTAGAAGATTTGGGCGGTCTGATTTTTAACCAGAGGTTGTTGCATGGTAGGAAGATTAAGGAACACGCGCATTAATATAGAGAGAGTAATAATAATGACGACACCAGAGCGGACGAGGACATGGTTTTACGCTTTTGAAATCAATAATATTTTCCCCGGAATCGTAGTCATGAATCCAGTTGTATTGTTGGAATCTGAATTTTAAAACTGGGCTCCGCTAATTGTCGTTTTGCCAGAAAGCCAAGTTACATTGTTTTCTTTGGCTTTGTCGCTTTTCCTTTCATTGTTATTGTCTCATGTTTTTTTTTCAAGCTGGGTACAGCAGCAGGTCTAAAAGAAGTACGATCGATATTTTTGAAGCGTGGTGTGAAACGAATGAAAACTCGCATGAAAAGAACGACATGGTACCTTGACCTTGGCAATACTCAGCTGAAATGAGAGTCAAGAAAGTCTTGTGAAAAATAAGCCAATATAAAAAGTGTATAAAGAGAGCAGGTCGGCGAATATAAATAGAAATGAACGAAAAGTTCGTTGAATGCGTATGAGGAAGATGATATCAAAATTAATACCATAAAAAATCTGTTTGGAAGATGGGATGAAAGAATGCGAAAGAATAAGAAAAAAGAGAGTGTATGGGGATGGGTGAAATATGAAAACGAGGTTAATATAGAGAAATAAGAGAGTAAGGAAGACTTAAAAAATCGAAGCGTAATTTGATAAATCGCGACAAATCAATAAAGGGTAAATGAGTACGAAAAAGTAAGATAAAATGAGAAAGGTATGAGGAAAATAAAGAGTGTTATATATATATATATATATATATATATATATATATATATATATATATATATATATATATATAACAGAGATTTTGGTATGTACGTGTCGACGTATAACAAAAAAACGGGAGGTCACTCAGATTCAAAATCTTGCATAAACATTGATATCGTTCTAACTAAGAAAAATTCCAAATTTGGTTATTGATTTTTACTGATTAAGGGATTTAATCGATTAATTAATCCAAAATCACCCAATTTGCGGAACTGTCCGTATATCAGCCCCTCCTGATAATAAAATATTGTCTCTGCCTGCTTATTGTTAAAGCGATAACAGCAGCGAAGTTTTGATTTTAATGAATTAATTTTGCAGTCTAAGCCGTTCAGCTCCAAATTTATGGCCTATTTATGGTCCAGTCTTTAATAATTTTTATATCGTTAGAAAGATAAGAAAATACTCTTTCAAAATATGTAATTTGTGTGAGTTTTTATTAATTGAATCATTTTTTACAGCGAGTTAAAAAATTAAAAAATGGCTTCGGATAGCCACGCTGCCTATGATTATTGCGATACAAGCAGTGCAGTCTATAACAGTCAGATCGGAATCTCTTACCTATTTAGGATTTTAATCTTTAAAATATTTATATCTTTAGTAATAAGATGAAATAGTCTTTCTGAATATGTAATTTGTATGTGTTTTTATAGATTAATTTTTTTTTACAGCGAGTTAAAAAAAAAAAATACTACGTATAGGCGATAATACGAATAAAGCTCGGAATCTCTTAGTCTTTCTGAATATGTAATTTGTATGTGTTTTTATAGATTAAATTATTTTTTACAGCGAGTTTGTCCATATTCTTAAATTGTACAGTACACTCATTTTAATTTTAATTTTTGTAATGCATAAAAATTGTAGAAAATAAAAATGTACGCTTTACGGTTACATTATTAAAATAATATTTTAATCGTAAATAACAGTATCATGAAAATCAGTTTACGTCGTAAGTACGGTTACATATTTGTATAAATTAAACTAAGATTTTCATTCGAATAAAATGACTTTTAATTCTTTAATTTATTTATTAATTTTTATTGTTAGAGTTTTAAAGGGTTAAACATAACACTAAGATTGACGAATTTCCTTAGAAACTGTTTTTCTTTTGGTTCGTTAACTAA
>CM042139.1:97614060-97616560 GCA_023376005.1 Doryteuthis pealeii | reverse complement strand
CTCTACGTGAAATCAGATAAATAGAGTTAATAAGTTTTAATAAAATGGTGCTAGGTCCTCATTAGATGTCAATTGTTTAAAATTAGAAGACAGGTTCATAAACTTCGGTAACAATTTTTTATCAACTGGAAGTGATGTCAAAATACTCAGAAGAAATGCATAGACTGCCTATGACAAGTTATCGACAATATGGAATTCTGATCTCTTTGATCGAATGAAATAGAAATTCTTCAAAAACAAACAAAAAGTATAGCCTTGTGTCTGAGGAATACCGAGGGGATACACGCAATTTTTACACTGGCCACCGCATGGGCTCTGTTTTGTGTTTGGTTACCCATCGCATTCATTTATATATATATACTAGACAAAAAGTGACCCGTTGGGTCACCCGCTAAGCTCTCGGTAGATGAATGGGATTAGGAAAAAGAGTAGGATCTGCCAAAATATCGTCTGCTATTCATTTTAAAAAGAATTAAAATTTATTAAACCGATTATTTAAGGTCAATTTTTTCTAAAAAGTAACATAATGAGCATCAGTGAAAAAGCAAAATAATATGACACATGTAATTTATTTTTGATACATTTAAAACGATGTTCAATTTCGATCAAAATGTCTGCCAAGACGCTACTTAAAATCCGTTTTTACAAAATAAATTGAAACTTTTGCGATTGAAAAAATATTCACACTGGATTGTCCAATTAGACACATAACCTAGTAGATAAAGGAGTTAGTTTAAGACAGTTCTAAATTACAGTTATCTCTAGACTTCAGGTTCATTCCTGGTCAGGGGCAGTAGTAACATAGCTTAATAATTAACATAGCTTAACACCTGTACCTCAGCTATGTTTAGTGGATAATGGGTTAGGTTCAAATTTCCGTGATGGCTCCCTATTACATGTCCGACAAGAAATACCTGAAGACGGCCGGAGGGCACATCAGCCGAAACGTTGTACAGATACCAATGAAGATGAGGACAATAGTCTGAATAATACAAATAATGATAATATTTGCAGAGTTCCATCCTGGCCTCCTGCCTCAAAAACTGCTAGCCGCAGACTGCTGAAAAAAAACAACACCTGCTATGATTGAAGTCCGTAGCCGAAGCGGTATCACTTGAAAAAAAAAACAGAAAACAACAACTTAGGGCGTTTTTCCCAAAAACCCAACCCCGACCCCCCTAGTTAAAATTAAATTTTATTACAAAATTTGTGGTTCTGTTTTTCCTGGGTCACCCAAATTATTTATTTTCCATTAAACTAACCCTAAACCCAAACCCCAACCCCAACACCAGCACTAAACCCTAACTCTATTTTTTACACCGCTTCGGCTACGGACTTCAATCGTAGCTGGTGGGTTTTTTTTAGCAGCCACTGGCTAGCAGTTTTTGAGGCAGGATTCCAGGACAGAACTCCGTAAATATTACCCAAATAATAGTCCAAAAATTATTTTTTAGTTTTTATTTTAATTCTATTTTTCGATTTTTGGTACTTATTAAATACTCGAGCAGATTCTTAAACATAAAACGGTACTCTTTGCGAAGAACCGTCCAGCCTCAAAAAACGCTAGCTGGTGGCTGCTGAAAAAAAAAACACCAGCTACAATTAAGTCCGTAGAGGAAGCGGTTTCACTTGCAAAAAAAAAACAAAAAAAAAAAACAACTTAGGGCGTTTTTCCAGAAAACCCAACCGCAACCCTAAACTTTAAACCCTAAACCCACCCCTGAATAAAATTAACAGTTTTATTACAAAATTTCTGGTTTCTGTTTTTTCTGGGTTAGAAAACCAGCCCAAATTATTTATTTTCCCATTAAACTAACCCTAAACACCAACCCCAACCTCAAACCCAAACCCTAACCCGTGTTTTTTTTATTCAAGTATGGCAAGCATTTTTTGAGGCAGGGGGTCGGGGCGATTCTCAGCGGAGAGTACAAAAAACACTGTTTTCTTCTATTCATACCTTCTGTCTTTAGTCTTTTTATTTATGCAGAAAATAGTATCAATCACATATATACACACATATTTTGCACCCGAAAAACAGGGAGGTCAAAGTTAAGTAATTTGAAAAAAAATCAGAAAGTTTTAAAATAAAACAAAAATTAATTCATTTCTAAATCAACACTGAAATTTTAATTAAAATCGAATATTTCCCTGTGTTTTGGTACATTTTTTTCAAACGTTGGGGTCAGAATTGTATTTAATAAAAAAACCCGAATTGACCTTGGTTTAAATTGAAATAGACATTAGAATTTTATTGCCCATTTCCTCTTCAGTCTCATATAGAGAGGAAAAGAGTGTTATGTATACTGTAAGACAAGAGAAGGAGCGATTCTACCGAGAGGGTGTTACAGGGGGGGGGGGCTGCTATTACATTTTGTGATCAATTTCACTCCACTTCACTTATATAGAGAGTAAAAAGAGAGTTATGTATAATGTCAAGACAGAGACGGGTCAAGATTTGATTTAATTGCTAATTACGACTAATTAGAACCAATTAAATTGT
>CM042139.1:97591560-97609060 GCA_023376005.1 Doryteuthis pealeii | reverse complement strand
AATGACCAATGACCTCCCCTAATATATATATATAATATATATATATATATATATATATATATATATATATAGATAGATAGATAGATAGATAGATAGATATATAGATACCTAAATACATATCATCCTCATCAGCAATTAGCTCAGACATTTATGACAATCTCTCGCTAACTTTCCCTATCATTGATAATGGATGCTGCGCATCCAATATCCTTGTAGAGCAGGGCGATGTAGGTGCTTGCTAGACGTCCTTCACTGGCATGTCCATGTTATGGTTTTCACAGGAGGACGTCGCTTATGAGTTCGTCCCTGCTTCTCCAGCAGTGTCCAGTATGTCTTCATCTAATTCGGATCTTTTTAGTGTGATGATGGAAAGTGCCCGTACAGCTGCTTCCTTGTGTGTTGATGTTTCCACGAGTTGTTCAGGATCACACGCATCATTCTTAAGCAGTTCCCATCTAGCTAATTCTCTAGGTGCTTCGTTGGGTTCAAAGCGGCGCAGCCATACAGTAGCACTCATACAACTACACCTAGGACGATTTGTCGTTTTAACTTGTCACTGAGATCGGATTTCCATATGACTGATAATCTATTTAAAGCAGACCATGCATTCCCTATGCTTGCATTAACATTTTGGTGGATGAGATATTACTACCTAAGTATATGAATTGTGGATTGTGCTTGCTAAACAATTTTCTAGGGCTACATATTTGAAATTTGGTACGGGAAGCAGGCATACTTGCTTAAAGCCTGAAGATATTCAAAGGCTATGAATTATCGAAGAACATAATAACTGACGATATATCTTCGTAAGTAACTAATCAGAAATGTATTATTCGTTTGAATTCAGGTTAATAAGAAAAGATGTTTGTTAACTAAATTTCAGTATGTTTTTTTGTGTTTAATTCTGTCGTATTTTTTCCTTAAATTCTATCAAAAAATGTTGTGTTTAATTCTGTCGTATTTTTCCTTAAATTTTATCAAAAATATTTGCTAATAATTCTACTAAGACTAACAGAAGTTTGTAGGAATTTCCTACCCCTTATCACAACCGATTTAAATCCACTTTTCACCAAGAAGACTCTCGACTTAGAAATGGTTGTCTTGGTGTCAAAATGGTAGGGGACAAACTGACTTAAACTAAGTTGAAACTTATCTGTGGATGGAACCTTTTTTTTAATTTTTTTTTTTTATGATACCCCTTCTTGGGGAAACAACTCGAGGCAGATTACTTATCATACCTCACAATTGAAACCATGGGTAGCAGCGTGGTGGATGCGAGACACGGCGGATGAACCCGAAATGGGTCAATGATGTATCTCACGTGATGCTGGGTGGATGAGCCTAAAAGCGGGCCAACGGCCAGGATCAAACAGTTCAGTCAGGTAACTACTACTCCTCATCTCTAAGTCCGGCGTCTATTGATGAGTCAAATTAGCCACCGAAAGGTATCGATGACATCGAGCCAACCTAACCTATGACAGTACACAAAAATATCATATCATACAGCATCGCCACTCTCGCTGAAGAAGGTGCGCGTCCACGGGTTCGAGCACTGGCCTGTGTCGGAAAATTGGCTACAGTGTCTCAACGTCCACGGGTTCGAGCGCTGGCCTGTGTCGAAAAATCTGATACAGCGCCCCAACAACATCAAACACACACAAACCGCATCACACCCAGAGCAGATAAACAAGTCACACCCACTACCAACGTCGTAGCTCTGAAAACCATAGATAAAAAGACAACCATAGAATCTATGAGTAAAACACACCTACTAAGGTGTAAACAAACCTTAAATCTGGCAACATTCAATGTCAGAACACTAAAAACCATAAACCAACTGCCCGAGTTAACTGCATCTGCAGAGGACAAAAATATAGACATAATCTTCGTACAAGAGCATAGACTCAATCATAGTGAATTAGATATAAAATACCAAGAAACAGGAAATGGATGGATGTTCGTGTCCGCATCTGCGTGGAAAAACTCCACCAATTCCACTATAGGAGGAGTAGGAATGCTCCTCAGCCCCCGAGCTATAAGAGCACTAAATAGTATAGAAAAAATCCAACCGAGAATCATATGCGCTACGTTCAATGGGAATCCCTGCATGACAGTAGTCTCGTGCTATAGCCCCGCTAATGTCAGCGAGGAAGCGGATATAACAAAGTTCTATAATGAGCTATCCTCCCTATGCAGACAGATTCCCAAACACAATGTCCTGGTCATTGGAGGCGACATGAACGCACAGATAGGCAAATGAGAACAATAAATACTGCCTACATAACACCCCAAACAGGAACGGCGAATTACTAGCAGAGTTCTTTCTCGAGAACAGGCTAGTATGCCTAAATACAAAATACCAAAAAAGAAAAGGCAAACTATGGACCTACACATACCCAAACAAAACAAGAGCCCAATTAGACTATATCCTAATAAATAAAAAATGGATAAACAGTGCAATGAACTGCGAAGCATACTCCTCTTTTGAAGGAGATACTCCGACCATAGAATAATCACTGCAAAATTACGACTTAGCCTACGTAGAAATAAAAAGCAAACCAGTAAGACCGTACGATACAACTGGTCAACACTTACCAACAGTGACATATGCAATCGCTACGCCGTGGCAGTGAGAAACAGATTCAACATCCTACAGGATGAAAGCCCCACCCCAAACGACGAATATGAAAACTTTGTCAGCGCAAAGCATCTGAATGCGTACCGACCGAACTAAGAGCCAAACGTTCTGTCCCCTGGGAGACAGAAGCAGTTAGAGAAAAGAGAAATAATATCAAAGAAGCAGCCCAAATTAATAAAACAACCAACTAGCAACAACCTATGTAACCTTTAGAAAGCCCAGGTAGACCTAACCAAAACATATGAAAAGGAACAAATAGAATACATACAAATACAGATAAATAATATCAGACAATCAGTAGAAGACAGACAGTCGCGATTAGCATGGCAAACAGTAAACGAAATTAGCGGTAGGAAAAGTACCTCTAAGTCAAAACTAAAGGCAACCAGCCAAAAAGATAGGCTTCTAAAATGGAAAAAACACTTTCAGAAACTGCTGGGACCCCCCCCCCAAAAAAAAAAACTATAGAAAATAATATCCAAAAGATCGTAGATAAACAACTAGATATCAAGCTAGGGGATTTTACAACAGATGAAATCAACCAAGCTTTAAAGAAGCTAAAAGCTAGAAAAGCAGCAGGACTTGACGAAATACCCCCGGAGGTGTGGAAAATAGGAAAGTTCAATGACATACTGCTTAGGCTATGCAATGCAGTATATAGACAAAAAAGAATAGAGAAATGGACGAAGGCCTGCATCCTCCCATTCCCTAAAAAAGGAGCTCTCGGAGTCGCTAAAAACTACAGAGGCATAACTCTCACTGCTATTGCAGCCAAGATCTATAATACCCTTCTACTTAATCGCATCCGGCCGGAAATAGAGAAAATCCTCAGGAGAAACCAAAATGGATTCCGCAGAAATCGATCTACAACCCCTCAGATCATGACTATCCGAAGGATTATAGAAGGGGTACGAGCAAAGAATCTAGAGGCAACGCTATTATTCGTAGATTTCTCCAAGGCATTTGTTTCCATACATAGAGGGAAAATGGAACAAATACTATTAGCATAGGGTCTCCCCAAAGAAACTGCCTCAGCTATAATGATGCTATACAAAGACACTCAAGCGATGGTACGCTCGCCTGATGGCGACACAGATTTCTTTGACATCACCACTGGAGTCCTTCAAGGAGACACATTGGCACCATATATATTTATAATATGCCTAGACTACGTACTCCGAACATCACTAGATACCATAAAAGAAAAAGGTTTCACATTGAAAAGGGCAAGAAGCAGGCGATATCCCGCACAAACAATCACAGATGCGGACTATGCCGATGACCTTGCACTTCTTGCAGATACACCGGCACAAGCTGAAACACTGCTACATAGCCTAGAGGAGGCAGCAAATAATATAGGCCTCTATATGAACTCCGGCAAAACAGAGTACATGAGCTTTAAAAATAAAGGAAACATCTCCACACTCAATGGCAAGCCTCTTAAGCCAGTGGAACAATTCACTTACCTGGGAAGTAATATCTCCTCCACAGAGAGCGATGTTAATACGCGGATAGCAAAGGCATGGTCGGCCACAAATAGATTATCGGTCATATGGAGGTCCGATCTCCCTAACAATCTAAAGCGACAGTTCTTCCAGGCTGTGGTTGTGTCGGTGTTGCTATATGGCTGCACCACCTGGACCCTAACTAAACGTCTTGAGAATAAGCTAGATGGATGCTGCACAAGGATGCTGCGAGCAGTGTTGAACAAGTCATGGAAACAGCACCCCACAATGAAACAGCTTTACGGTCACTTGCCCCCCATCTCACAAACTATCCGAGTGAGACGGACAAGGCATGCAGGACACTGCTGGAGAAGTAAGGATGAACTCATAAGCGACGTTCTCCTGTGGAAGCCAACACATGGACATGCAAGTGTGGGGCGCCCAGCAAGGACCTACATTGACCAGCTGTGTGAAGATCCTGGCTGTTCCGCAGAGGAGCTTCCAGGCGCAATGAATGATAGGGAGGGCTGGCGCAAGGTTGTTGTCGATACCCATGCTACATGCGCGACATGATGATGATATGAATTGTTCTACTGGCTTTAGAGGCTTACTGTCGAGTGTGGCGATTCCTGCTTTCTTTTTAAAACACATGAACTCAGTTTTATCGGAGTTCACATAGAGGCCGATGTTCTGGGCTGCCTTCTCCAGACTTTGTTGCAGGGATTTGTCTTGTCCTAGTGTATTTGCAAGAAGTGCTAAGACCTTTTTTATGGTATCTAATGATGTTCGGAGTATATAGTCTGAGAATATTATAAACATTTATGGGGCTAATGTATCTCCTTATAGGACTCCAGTGGTTATGTCAAAGAAATATCTGTCACCACCAGGAGAGAGTACTTCCTTTAGTGTCTTTCTAGAGCATCATTATAGCGGTAAATGTTTCTTTTGGGAGACCGTATGCTAGTTTCTCCATTTTCCCTCTATGTATGGAGAAAAATGCCCTGGAGAAATCTATGAATAGCATCGTTGTCTCAAGTTCTTTGTTCGAACTCATTCTATGATTCGACAAATAGTCAGGGTCTGAGAGGTTGTGGATTGATTTCTGCGGAATCCGTTTTGGTTTTTCCTATGGACTTTCTCTCATTCAGGTCGAATGCGATAAAGAAGAAGGACATTACATATCTTATCATCAATGGCAGTAATAGTTATGCCTCTGTAGTTCTTAGCGATTCCGCCAATGATTCTGCTCGTTTTAGCTATTTCCTTTTTACCGTTTTCTTCAGTTTTTCTTATTCAATATAGGTCAGCTGTATATTATTTCTAAATTGAAAATTTTGCAAGGAAGATCTGTTTATTATGCATCAGTTCCTCTATGCTTAGAAAAATTTATTTTATCGTATACATATATATATATATATATATATATATATATATATATATATATATATATATATATATATATTGGTTAGGAGGTTGATTAAGAAGGCTATCACAATGCAGGTTGGAATAAATAAAAAATAATAATACGGTAACAATGGTGTTGTGTGTTGACCTGTATTTTTTATTATTTCTAATACAGGTCAACACACAACACCATTGTTACCGTATTATTATTTTTTATTTATTCCAAACTGCATTGTGATAGCCTTCTTAATCAACCTCCTAACCAATACATACACAATGCTTCAAGCAAATTATGAAACTCTCTTATATATATATATATATATATATATATATATTATATATATATATATGTGTGTGTGTGTGTGTGTGTGTGTGTGTGTGTGTGCGCGCGTTTGTTTGGTAAGGTTTGGAAAGTGAACACATCCATGGAACAACTACCGGTTTTGATAAATTCGGTAGTTTAGTGAGGTGAATGCAGAGTTTTGTCAGAAAGTCGTCTACAATGACCGAAGTTTTGGACGGAGACATGCATTTGAATCGACTAGAATTCTCGAATAATATTCAGATTCAAGACAAATAAAATCAATACAAATGGCTAAGGTTAACCAAGCATAAAGCCTTCTTTCTTTCTCTGAAAGGTCAATTCTTAAGCTAAGTAAAGCCAGTTTAAATCTAAACTTTTCCACTTTTGGACGGATTGCCTAACTAAGCTTAACCTAGTTTCTGTTTACTTATAGATAGGAGATGAATAGACGAGCTCATGCTTTTACCAAGTCAATAGAGCAAAGTGAACCGCAAACAGCCTCGTAAAGAATTTGACGAGTTCTATTTTCTTTCACGAGAACCATGAGATTAAGCCCAGGACATGAAAGCTTTCTTGTTAATCCTCATATAAATATATGTCTTGAAGAGAGTTTCTTATCTCTACACAAAACTAAAATTGGTCTACATACTTACACTGATTTCCTTAAAGAAACACCGAGCGACGCTAACCAACCAATAGACACATAATGTGATTCATATATATATATATATATATATATATATATATATATATCTTATTATAATGGAGATTGTGTGTTTTTCTGTCTGTAACCGAAACTATATTACTAATCGAGTCACAATTCACATAGTTATTTACATCATATTTTCCATGATTTTATTTTTATCTAAACCTCAATTATTAATAAAATTGTTTTACATTATTATACTGTTGACCATATCTACATACTAATAACATGCAATTGTATTTATATATTAAAAAATAGCGGTTTACAGTGTGAATGGAAAGGCTAATTTGCATATTCATGTTAAAAATGTGATTTTAATAAATATGTGCTTAGTATAATTGATTTCTAATTGTTTGGTTTAATCTTAATGAATATGACAAAAAATTTCACCAATAAATCTTAAAAGAAATCCATTAACAATATTAACAGTAATTCTATTCTTTACTTCCTAATTTATCTAAATAGTTAAATTATGAAAATTTACCAATGAAAGACGGGAGTGAAGAAAAAGCAAGTTTTAGTTGTTCCATTTCTGTTTCAAGTCTTTTTATCGGCATCTTATTTAGTTTCATTAGCCTTTCTAAGTTAACATAATATTTTATTACATTAAAACTTAAATACCTGCACCCGGAGGGTGCATATATTTGCTAATATATATATATATATATATATATATATATATATATATATATATGTGTGTGTGTGTGTGTGTGTGTGATTTATTTATTTGCCGGATTTATTAAATCTTCCACTTCTCATATATATATATATATATATATATATATAGATAGATAGATAGATAGATAGATATAAATAGGCGAGAATATTGCGAGTAACCAAGCGCTGGTCATTATTTCATGTCCACGTTACCCTAACATACAAATACATTTTATATATATATATATATATATATATATATATATATATATATATATATATACATACCATACAGGGATTTATTGTTTCATTCTTATTAATCTTTTTCGTTTTGGTGAACGAAATATCGATACCGTGGTTGTAGGTGATTTACAAACTGTTTTAAATCTCTGTTTCTGTTACCTAAGTACGAGTACATTCGACCATTTTTCATAAACGCCACCTGGCAAATTGAACCGTGATTTATTAAAATTAAAATTGTTTTCTTTTTTCTTTAAAAAATATTAAATGAGCTTTACGCAATGTTCAAATTTCGTCTTTTGCTGAAATTATTGCTGTTAATTTTTATCGAACGGTACCTGTTAAAATAAGAATATCTTAATTGTTTATACAATGTTCGAGTGCTCTTGCTTTTGTTCGTATATTTGAAGCAAACCCTTATCTTCCTCAACAGAAGGCTAAGCTGCTCTTGATTTGTGATCAACGCTGTTGTAACCTTCCTTCTGAATGTCCGACCCACTTTTGTGCCACATATTTGTTGACAGTTCTTTCGCCTTCGATATCATTGATTTATTTTGCTGCTCACCTTGCACTCAGTTTTTTTTCCACAGATAGCGTGAAATCGGTATGATCACAATTCTTCACCATTTATTATCAAGGCTGTAAAATATCTTATATATGAAAAGAGATGATAAACAATTCATAAATTACTGTAAAACAACACATTGATGTAAAGTTTTTTACCCCACCTGGTGTATGTACACACACACACACAAACACACACACACACACACACACGTATATATATATATATATATATATATATATATATATATATATATATATATTGATTGAAGGCAATTACAATGCATGCATCGCACAAAATTCGATAATTATAGAAAATAATCTTGACAAGTGAATCCCGGCAAAGGATGGCTCGCTATGCAGAACACCGTACAGACTGTTTCGACTTTATTAAGTCTCTTCAGCGATGTATACTAACGACTCCCCTCCGACAGGAATGGAAACCGGGACTTCACAGGCATAGTCAGAGACCATATCCGTTCGGCCGCCGGTACATAGCGAACAATCCCTGCGAAATTAACCTTGTCAATGATACTACTACACGCCTCTACCTCTATAAACAAACAAACATCCAAAAATCTTATTCACTTCGCCGAAGAGCTTACGGTCGGGTTTGTTTACTACACAATAAACGTCCACTTACCTACTATGGTAGAGGCGTGTAGTAGTATCATTGACAAGGTTAATTTCGCAGGGATTGTTCGCTATGTACCGGCGGCCGAACGGATATGGTCTCTGACTATGCCTGTGAAGTCCCAGTTTCCATTCCTGTCGGAGGGGAGTCGTTAGTATACATCGCTGAAGAGACTTAATAAAGTCGAAACAGTCTGTACGGTGTTCTGCATAGCGAGCCATCCTTTGCCGGGATTCACTTGTCAAGATTATTTTCTATAATTATCGAATTTTGTGCGATGCATGCATTGTAATTGCCTTCAAGCAAAATATAAATAATAATTTATTCAACAATGCTTCTATAAACAAACAAATATCCAAAAATCTTAGATACATATATATATATATATATATATATATATATATATGTGTGTGTGTGTGTGTGTGTGTGTGTGTGTGTGAGTGTGTGCGTTATACTCGAACCTAATAGTAATGATCTGTCACTCTACTTTGATAATCATTACATCACGCGAGAAGTATATATATATATATATATATATATATATATATATATATATATATATATATATATGTGTGTGTGTGTGTGTGTGTGTGTGTGTGTGTGTGTGTGTGTGTAGATAGATAGATAGATAGATAGATATATAAATTTGAAAGTGTATAGTATAGACCTTTCTGACTAAATTTGACCCACTTGCGGGAACGTATTCTAAAAAAAGACACACAAAAGTGCAGCCTTTTCAATTGAATACCTTTCAAGAATCGATTAAATTGAGGCTTAGGCGGTAAGAAGAAATATGTTCAACCTCATTAAGAAATAATACTGACGTCAATATTCGGGAAATCATATGCGCTTTCTACATCAGTGATACATATTAAATTGATTAAATGGTGACGGGATTTTAGCCTAAATGTTTAAAGTGAATAATTCCGTAGGCCCAATACATCTTAGGCTATGTTTCTATTTTAATCACCGTTGAATTTACATATTTTTCAAGTACCACAGTTTTAAATTATATAAACATGTAAGCGTAATTCATATCCATAGGTTATTCATGTGCCCGTGGATGTCAATCATTTCTGTTAAAGAGTGGAAATACATCGTTATAAGCTGGTTTGACGTTAAATTCCAAGAATTTGCACGTTTAGAGCATTGATGAAAATGGTCAAAAATCAAAGAATCATAAAAATGGTGTTATTTTCATGATTCTGTGATTTTTGACCATTTTCGGCGATGCTCTAAACGTGCAAATTCTTGGAATTTAAAAAAACGCTAAAATTGTGCAATTGTCCCAAATGTGGTTTGCCTGAAATTCAAATAAAGGAACCACTCAGTGGACATAATCATTCATATTGATGTTTGATTCATTTATTGATTGAATAATTTTAATGGAATGCAAACCCGTAGGGGGTTATTCTAGGCTAGGTTAGGTATGCACTTACATTAGATGTTCCTATTTATATTCTTTGTTTACGTGTTTCTAAGAGTGCTTTTACCCACGGTTTTATGAAATACGAATACTTTTAAATATACAGTTTTGAACCTGGGTTTGTATGGACCAGGGAGTAATTGTAATTAAATGGTATTTCACACTCCCTAGATTTACAGAACTAGATCCTCGGGATCATTAACTGTAGTTTAGTAGTATACCATACTAAAGCATGATGGCAACTATAGTCCATATATTTGGCAATTATGATGGTAAATTCAAGAACATGGCATCATACATAGAACATCAAGATATCTACTTTAGTCCGTATAAGAAAAACATGATTGGATACTATATTTGCTGTGTGGCGCACGATAGTGATTTATGTAACAGTTTTGCAAAATAAAATATTCGCGAATGAAGAAAAATGGCGTGACTGTTTAAGTTGATCCCAAAAATGAAATGAATATAGCAAGAACTAAAATGTACCATTTCCTTACTAGATAACATATCTTTGAAAGATTTTAATTAATATAAGGTCCATAATTACTGGCTTGTTTAGAAAGATATATTAAAATCTTGCTTAAATGAGTTTTGGAATATCAGAGTGATGTCACATTCACTACAACACTGATAACTATGACTATAATGAAACATACTAATTACATTTAGAGATGAAAATACTCAATACATATAGTGAAGTCCAGGAATTTTATGAAGAATATGTAGAGGATCCAGGACAGACTTTCAACAGAAAGAAAACAAAGTGTGTTTTTCAGAATAGCATATATTCCATATTTTATCAAACGTTTACCCCAAATATTGCGTGAAACGGCCTGTTGAACTAAATAATTATTTTACCAATTTTCATTGCATGTTTTACCTTTGCTGACGGACATAATACAATCAGAATATATATATTGTTCTTTTTCTGTTTATTTCTGTGATATGAATTTTGTTTATTTTATGATAAACGTACGTAAAAAAGAAAATAATAAAATCGGGCATAATTCTGGAGCAATTATTCTCCTAATTATTGAGGTTTCATAGGGTCAACTTTTTATATCTGACATAACCCACATTGTTACTGGCAATTGTAGTGTAACTGTTATCTTCCCCGGTGACACGAGATCAAAATCCTGGACATTTGACAAACGACAAACGCTAATAATCTTGGAAAGGTTTGAATCCAATTATTATCCCTCCAGCTATGAGAAAATGGTAGAAAAGAAACTCCTGGTTCCAACATAATAAACTACGCTTAGATTTTTGGATAGTTGTGATTTTCTTCCGGTATTTCTTGTAATCCATTGGGATAGACAGCTCTCGCCCCACTGTGTCCACCCAATTGGATTACAAGGAAGACCTTCAGAAGGTGGGCGAGTACAATGGCCGGACCATCCATATGTATATTTCCTAATAATCTTCAATGTCAAGCCAAGGCAGATAACTAATCATAACTATCAATGTGAAACATATTTTCGTATAGGTGATTCCCCACTTACAGAAGATTTACAGAATGAAATGAAACTAAAAGAAAAAAACTGGAAAATATTCAGACATTTTGAGTTTACAAAAACATTTAAAATAGTAGATTAACACGTTTGCTTAGGATAAATTATTTAATATAATATCGTTTAGGTCCAATTTTTAAAATCTCATTTAAATCCAAAAACATGACATCGGTCCTTTCAGGAATAATGAGATTGAAATACATACATAACAGAAATCACCAGTACATATACTTGGGTTAATATATGGTTACCCGAAGTTTACAAATATATATATATATATATATATATATATATATATATATATATATATGATATTTTCACCTTATATCTTTTCCATAAATTGGACACTGTTCCAAAGGCCCCGATGTTTTAGTTATCTGGCATTGTCAAGGTATTTGGCCAGTTTCTCGCCTTCCTTCACTTTTCTGGTACGCTAGAATAGCAAAATTTAATGGGTGAAATTATTATTATTATTATTATTATTATTATTATTATTAGTAGTAGTAGTAGTAGTAGTAGTAGTTTGCATAGGCGAGAAACTGTCAGTAACCAAGCGCGTTCATTTCATGTATACGTTACCCTAGCTTTATATATATATATATATATATATATATATATTATATATATATATATATATATATGTTCATTTGTAGCTGAACGTATTACGTAACATACTTACATCAGAGTATATCTGATATTTTATTTAATTATCTGTTTAAATCTGTATTTTCTATATCTAATCACAGTCAGTGCTTCAACAGATTCGTTGGTTATGAGTATATGTATCTTTGTTTGAGTGCAAATGCATATGTATTTATTTTCTTGCTTGATATTTTTGTTTATGTGTGTGTTTCTGCGTGTGTGCCTGTCTATCCCTCTTTCTCTGTCTCTCTATGTCTGTGCCTCAGTGTTTCTGTGAGTTCTAAGAATATATCGATCGTGTGAATTAGTGTGTACGACAGTGTGGGTTTTATATTCCGGAAAAAAGTAATTGCTTGAAGTGTCTTCCTTAATTTCGTCGTACATATTCAATTATAAATTACTGCCAGAAATTCAAAGTTCAGATAATTTGCTTAACATAATAAAAAGATCTGACATCAAAGAAAGACGAATTTTCATTTTCTATAAACTCTTTTTTTTATTATATCGATTTATTTATTTATTTATTTATTAATCTATTTATTTTTGTGTTGTATACTTAGGCACCTTTGATGAATTCTTTTAGCGTGGTTAAGCCTTTCGAGTTATAGGTATCTATAGCTATTTATATACTACGCACACCCTGTCCACTGAGGTTGTAGAATGTGCTGACTGCTTCTCTGCAGAAGGGAAAGACATGTCTAGATGGGTCCACCTGTTGGCCGTGGGTGGCAAGCATTGATGCTTTAGGACAGTATCCTGTAGACTAAGCAGTTCATAATATTCAACACCTCACATTGACCCTTGTTTGTGCTAAACGAGCGGTCGGAGAGGACTCTTTATATCAATCGGCTGGCCACGCCAAGCCCTCGCACTTGTATGATTGTCTTGATCCTATTGAACTTATGCATACCCCAATGATTTTTTATCATTTATGTGCTAGAAGGCGGTGACTGAGCGTCTTCCTGTTCTGTGTTATGGTGCTAAACTGTCTCTAGTGGTGAGGTTTCAATTCTGGAATTCTGAGGAGTGTGCAACTCACTTTCATTGCAACTACTCCCGAGTCTACTCTGACCCATAGTGGTAATAGCTGTCAGTGTCCTATGTATGGGTTAAAGAGAAACAATGAGTTTAAGAATGTGTTTAAAACAGAAAATGAGTTATTTCTTTAATTGAATACCCAACAAGAATGAATAAAACAAAATGTATTTGCATGAAATAACTGTAGAGGTGACTTGCCGTGACAACCTACTAAACAACCAACATTGTATAATCGTGTTCAAAAGTTATCGGTAAAAGAGCTGTATTTAATAAGACAGAAACTTGAACGATGACTGAAGTGTTAATTTTTTTTTTTAAATAGCCTCATTGGTTGTCAACATTTTTGTCTATGTGAGTTTTACATTAGTCTAAACAGGGTTGAAACTACTTTTATGATATCGTGCAAAGCTGTCCCATTGTATTTCCATTAATCGTATCCTTGCGATGATATTTCAAACTCGAAACAAGGAAAACATTGACATACTTATTGTAGTTCGCTAAAACATGAATTTCATCGCAAATCTTTCACTAAACCGAGGACCTCACGTCTGGTGTTTATGATGTTCAGAAACATAGAAACGGTGGAAGAAATCTAAGTAATAATGGAATAATTTTAATTGGAATACAAAGATTGTGGCAAAAGTAATAAAACATGTAGAAGATTGAGTTGCAGGGAGTGTTTGAAGAAATTATCATTAACTAAAAGTTGTATGAGGGGTAAGATAATTGAAATTTTAAAATAATTAATGGAATTTCTGATTATAGTAAACATTTTTTTCTTCGTATTGGAAATTTACTGTTAAGGTAGATTTCAAAAACTAAGTCTATTAGCCAACTGGATTCTTTTGCTAATATATATATATTTGGAACCAATTGACTAATCAGATAAAAAAAATATCAATAGTGTGAAAAAATAAGATTAATTGGGAGGTGATCAGAAAGAATGGTAAGAAAAATAATCTAAGAGTAAATTTTGGGTAACTATCAGTTGAATTATCTAACAGTCTTGGATCTGTATATTTTTATTGTATCAATAGTGTATATGTTCTCTGTCAAGATTACTTTTTCTAAGATTGATGTAAGAAGATCGAGAAAATGGAAATATGCCCAAGGTGACATAACAAACACCAAAATACTAGACGTGGTGTTAATTAACAAGAAAAAATATCTCGTCATCTAATTGGTTTTGTCATCCAGGCGGTATGCAGAATGAAAATGAAAGAAATTGGACATATAGAAAAATACATGGTCATTGCTAAAAAAGTTTTTAAAAAGTTATGGGACATGAGAGTGGCAGTGATACCAATTGTAGCTGGTGTCCTTGAAAAAATATGTAGGACTTGGAAATCAGGGGAGGAATCCTGACACTCTACACAACTGTATTTTAAAAAGTGGCTTGAATACTTAGAGACTCCGAATCTAGTGAAACTTCACTATTATTAGCTGGAAGGAAAATTACTTGGAATAATAATATTAATATAAAATAATTATATTATTGAACAAACTTGGCTGTTACTCGTCTCATCCCAGTCCACGTCGACAAGGTTTAGAATATTCTGACCGCGTTCCCTGCAGAGGATCGGCGTACCAAAAAACACAGTGTTCTGTTTATGACACTAAACTATATCTGGTTGATAGGCCCCAGTTCTGGAGGACTGGGAAGTGTGGAGTATACCTTTATAGACATTAAACCCAGTACCTGTCATGGTCTCATCTATAAGTCAAATAGATATGGCTGAAAATTATTAGCATTATATAGGGCTACTTAATATCATGTGACTCCAAATATATTATTTGAATTATGAATAGTTACATGAATCTATAATATTATCATTCGTTATCTGAAACCATATAACTGTGTGCAACAAAATGATTACACTGGTTTATAAAGAAATTGAGGCAAGCACAAAAATAGCTGTTTTAACCTAATTTGGGGATGCTGAATTCAGATTTGAAATCCGTTTTTACTCATCACCTCTAGTTCTTTTAGATATGCATACTATACATTTTGTACACATACTGTACATAAAGGCATATATGCATTCAGGGTGAATTTCTAATATTGTGAGACTTATGTCTATTTTAGTTATTATGCAATAAATGCAAGTGATAGCTTTACATTATATATATAGCTATATATCAAGACGAATTTGGGCAGTTAAGCGTAGCCAACACGTCTCAATCTGTTGAGTATCTGGCAGCCATCCTTCGTTCCAGATGTAATGAATAAGTAAGCAAGCCAGTAAGAATCCAGTGTTAACGTATTCCTTGTAAGTCCTTCGTCAGAGATAATCCAAATGTCAATGAAGTAACTCAGAGTGGTATGTCTATTAATACAGTAGAAGCAGCAGCAGCAGTGCCAGTGATTGGACAACAGAAATCTACCACAGGTCACGTGGTAGTCAACGAGTCTATATCTAGGAGTAACCATTTGCCCCATGCCTTATATCATAAATAATTCAACACGCCCCCTTTTTTGATATAAATGGGGCTATTCCATTCAACAATATTAAATTCCTCCATTGAGGAAATTTACAATCGATTACAATCGACAATCTTTCCATTCATAAATGTTTATAATAAAGTTATTAAGAAATTTGTAATTTCATTTTTGTAGTAAAAGCAAAAATACTATTATTAATCTAATATTCTACTAAGCTTACTTTGTAAAAAAAATATTAATTATTATTATTTTTATTTTTCCTACTCCTAACATTACTGGCCAAAGTTAGTATTTTTGGCCCCTTTTTTGGGGTTTCTGGTTTGTTTTTTTGTTGTTTTTTTTTTTTTTTTTTTTTTTCTTTGTTTTGTTTTTGTTAGTTCAAAAGAATACGGTACTTTACAGTACAATACATTTAATTAATACAAGTTAATGAATTAGTAACTTATTGAACAGGTTTAATGTCATTGCCCAGGACATTCATTTTTGGGGGGATCTTACCCCTCTGCATGAATACAGTCGGATTATTCTACAGCCCAAACCGACAGGGCAAAATCTTAAGTTTAATTTTGGGCCCCCCATGATATCTCTTTTAAAATCATTCAGCTTTATCCTGTTCAACGATCCTGTGAACAGATCTGAAAAGTTAATCTTACCCCTCTTTAATTTCATTCCTTATAAGTTGATATTTTATATCAATATGTTTTGTTTTCTGGTGTATGAGGGGGTTTTTGCCAGTAGTATGCTCGACTGACTGTCACAATAAATAGTTACAGGGTTTTTAACACTAATGTTTGTAAATAAAGGGCTTCGCGGACTGTTACCGCCATATTAACAAATTCGGCCTCACATGTTGACAAAGAGACCACTGGTTGTTCTTTTAGATTTTCAGGAAATGCTCGAGCTTTCGTCCGATAATTTAAAACAGTATCCTGATATACTTTTTTTGGTCATTTGAACCTGCCCATTCGGCATCACATAATCCTGTTCAAACAGGTAACTCTGGAAAATATTATTCCAGGAACGCCCACTTTGTTTATCATACTTGATAAAAATACCCTCCTTAGAACGGGGATCCAATTTCTTTTTATTTTGCACACAGCAAAACAAGTCTTCCCAAAAATATGCATACGACTTAAATTCGGTCTAGAACCGGTAAAAACTTCAAACTTTGCCATATTGGCTTACATCTGCTTAGTATTGTTTCGTAACTAGCAGAGTATCAGATTCATGGGCTAGGAAATATAACATCATAAGTCCAGAAAAATCGTCAATAAATTTACAACATACCTTAAATTGGATTTTCCAACATGTTCAATTTGACCAGCTGTCGCAAAAACGAGCGACAATATCTTCGTATCTCTTTTCTTTAACACTTTGTTTTTAGTCTCGGCCATTTTTTTTTGAATACATATATTACAACAGTTAGTTTTTAATGAGGGGGGTAAATTTCATTTTCCTTACATTTACTACTATTGGCAGTTTTTTTGATATCACTCATTTTACAGAGTTCCAAGACTATGGCACGGATTAATATCATATTTCGCAGTCTCGGAGGAATTAATATCTTTTTAAATAATACAAACAGCCCATTCTTACTATATTAAATATAGTACCATTTGGGTAGATCAACTTTGATGTTTTGTGTCCAAAATTCATGTGGGCCCCGGAAGCCGTAGCTGCCCTTACTGAAAAGATGTTTTGTTTAAAAGTGGGGATATACAATACCCCTTTCAAAATGCTTTCGCAAATTTGACTTTTACTATTTTTCAAATATACACGCGCGTCACCACGTCCTTGCACTAAGCCAGTGGATTGACTTCCATCAGCCAATTCCACGAAGTGATT
>CM042139.1:97569060-97586560 GCA_023376005.1 Doryteuthis pealeii | reverse complement strand
TTCTAAGTACATAAATGTAGTGGACTACATTTTGAGATCAAATGAATCTTTTATTCTTTTTTATTTTGCTTGCTTTCGAAGCACCCCTATTTTTAGGATACAACGTTTCTCTAGGCACAGCAGTTCTACATAAATCATTTGTGCTGTCTATAGAGGGCAAACAAACAAAAATAATCTGGATTCACACAATCCACTCAGCTTGGATATACTTCAAACTTTTTATTTTTTCATCACACAGTCAATTTGTTTCTCTTCGTTGGAGAATCCGATGCATATCCACTGATATCGTAAAACCATTCCCTATGACTTAGGCTGGATTACAATAAATAATCCCTGATATGACCTATTGGAAGAAGCTATGTCCCCCTTTACCTAAGAGCATAATACATTTTTTCTTAATGAAAATCACACTCGCTCGCACACACTCTCATACTCACACCGTAAAAGAGAATATTTGACGTCATATTTCAAACCGTCCAATTTTTTCAGCGTCCTTTCTTCAGACTTCAAATTTTGAACAGACTGCTAAACAAGGACTATCACTTGCTTTTCTCGTTATTCTGTGATAAGAAATTTGTTATCACCTTCCATATACCAACAAATGCACTGAAGATGATCTAATTAATAGATCGAAACACTGCAGCGTCGGTCAATAAAGTTATCACTCAACTTATTTAAACTTGTGTTTTTTCAATTTTCTTAATATACTACATACCGTCGGATTCACTTCCTTTTCTTCACACACACACACACACACACACACACACACACATATATAATATATATATATATATATATATATATATATATATATTAAAGCTAGCGAGCGAGCAAGAGAGAGAGAGAGAGAGAGAGAGAGAGAGAGAGAGAGAGAGAGAGAGAGAGAGAGAGAGAGTCATACAGGCAGACAGAAAGACAGATATACATCTAAATTAATATAATATTGAGAGATCTTGGTCTGATGAACTCATGGGCTAGAAACTGACAGTCACTAAGCGCCTTTGACTCTATCTACACAGACACGTATTTCACCTAACATAGAATTACATATGTTTTAATCCGATATAGTATTATCTTTATTCATAAATATAGAATCTGGAATCTGCTCAAATAAATCCTCCACTTTATTTCCACAGAAAATACAGTGGATACAAGTGACACAAGAATATCTTTGGATAAAGCTTCGAAACTTTCTTTTAGTTTAATCCCCACTTCCAGACCATTAAAACTCGCCCTGTGTCATACCGGTCAGAAATAGCTTACGTTACAATGTTATGTTTGCTAACAGTGTAAATGTTTAACTGAATATTCATAACATTCAATTCTTTGATGATGTTTGAATTTTCGGAAGAGTCGCCACTATCACTACCACCTTAAGAGAACAGCAAGCAGTTTGCGTTCATCTGTGCCAAATATTTGCATTCATTTACGAGAAATATCAGGAAAACTAATTGTTGCTGAAAACTTGCTCTATTTAACTGTATTATTTTTCTCGGTGTATCACTTGTCATCGTGGAAATAAATTTGAGATATTATTTTGGAAATACTCTATTTTACACACATATACATAATCACACAATAAATATAAATATGCACGTGTGTGTGTTTCCATGTGAGTCTCTCGTTCTTTCTGTGCTTCTCTTTGTCTCTCTCTGTCTCTCTCATTCTCCCTTTCGTTTTCTTTCTCTCTCTATGTATCTCACTCTCTATTTCCCTGTTTTTTCATGTATATGTGTAAATTAAATCACACAATTTATAGTAACACTGTAATATGAATGGTACTTGTGAGCAAATCTTGAAGTAATTTTCCAGCCCGCAAGCGGAAGAATTACGAGTTGACACATTCTCACATCTCGCCTGCTAAGCTATTTATTAGATGATATGCTTCACATCTCAGACTGAAAATAACAGTTAACCAAGAATCACTGGGTCTGAGCAGACGATGCTGCACATGCATAGCAAAGTGTGGATTGGTTCTTCTCTGAACCCTAATAACAGAAGCTGAGCTTATCGATTCTATCAATTTGATGGTTGGTGACACAAGGACACCAGCAGCAGTGTGGACAAAGTGCGATTGAACCATTCAAAGATACGAGAAGAACTATTTATTACTAGAACCAAAAATATACCCCGCACATTGTGTCCCCTATTCAATCTTGCGTACTTCAACTGCCTCAGAATCAGAACGAAGCAATTTAAATGACATATGGTCCTAACCCTTGAGAAAACTTGCGTTTTTGTTTTTATCCTTCCACTAACAGAGAACCAGCTTTTACCAACAAATAAGTTTTCGGTGGCTACACTATAATGTTTGCCTTTTTAGAACCATTTTAAGAATGACTGGTGCAGTAACAAAGTATTAGGAGTATAAGATGCATGTCATTACTGAGGAGATCTGTGTAAACGTGTTGTTTGTGAACAGAAACACGTTTTCTAAGATGAATCCTAGTACGTAATATTCATCGAAGCAAATTCTGATCTATTCGCCATTAATATATAAAACCGGATATCCAAAACAGCCTAAATCCACTTGTACTCATGCCCTTTAACACCCACGAAAACATAAAACTCTGGGTCATTGCTGCTTTTCTATTTCTTGACTATCCAGTCCTGATTGACTTGCAGACACAACAGTTCGGAGCGAGTCCAACGATGCGCGTCTGCAACTAAGTGCTTTGAATTGACTCCATAAATAGAATCACGCAAGCGGCGAGACTTTCTCACAAGCGTTACCAATCAAAAGCCGCAAATGTTTTGCGTGCAGTGAAGGATTTTGGCAGCTGCATTTGGGGACGTGTAGATTTCTCTAACATTTTGCAGATAGCAAATCGCTTTGGTCGATAGCTAAATTCGCTCTTATCCGACTTTGAGAATATCTACCTATCCACTCAGGGAAGTGCAGACTTTATATGTGTAAACGCATTATTGATACATTTGGATATAGGTACGTATATGTGAGTGTTATAGCGTAGATATTAAACGCGTCTTAGCATGATGAGGAACCAATAAATTTCAGAATATATATATATATATATATATATATATATATATATATGAAAAAGCTAGGAGGAGCAATTTAACGCATATTTTGCATTGGTTTTGTTGGTTTGTTCGACAATATATCAACTATTTATGGGATATTTAATGGAAAGTTTGCTTTCTTTGTTTGTAAATGATGAATGGTGATCATTTCCAAAGGTATATTGTATTTTTTAAAGAAATTTGATTTTCGCATGAGCCTCGTTTGATTGGTATATTTTCAACAGTATATCAACTCCTAGATTATTTACTTTTAATACTGAAATGTTATTCATTTTAAATGTTTGGTTATATATATATATATATATATAATATATATATATATATATATATATGTTAATGTATGAGTAGTAGCTTACCGGTGGGTACGAGTACGATCGTTGGAAGCGCACAGTATCCAGGGGTTAAGACTGAGAAAAAAAATACAAAGTGCTCAATACAATGTAGATCAAAATGTATATCTATATAATGGATAAAAGTATATATATATTATATATATATATATATATATATATATATATATATATATATCATCTCTTGCTTTCCAGATATTCTTCCCCATCAAAAACATATAAATCCCAATATTTTAACAAAACATTCAGCACATCCGTCATTATTACAATACAATGGAAGATAGGTCTAAGAAAAACAAAGAAGAATCAAATTAAAATAAATTAAACATATATGTGATTACAATATAATGTAGAGTTAATAATAAATTTAAACTACAATTAAGATAAGTAAGACATTAGAGTATGATTTAAAGATATATAATTTCCTATATAGAGATAAATACATACATATATATACATACACCCCCTTATATTCGTACATATATAGCAATAGCATAATCTTTACAGATCATTGCCGTCCCTCACAATCCCACAACTCCACCACCAGAACCCTTCCTTGCATGAGCCCTCAAATGACTCATCAAACCTGCTGCAGATCTACAAAGTTTGACGCAAATATGACATTGAAAAGACTTCTTCCCCGTTGAATGAGATGATTCAGATGAATCAGATGAGTCAGATGATAAAATTTGATGCTTATGCACCACCATATCTCTCTTAAGACCAGAAGCCGACTTACAGACCTTGCCACATATAGCACAAGACACATTATTTACTCCTGGAATCTGCATGGATTGACCCAGGTGAGATTTCCTATGATTGACATAGCCAGCCCTCGAAAGCAAAACTCGACCACATGTCAGACACTTCCAACCCTCCATGTTCTCTCCAATATGACAGGTGTAACCCTTTCGAAGTTGACGCTTTAGGTTTTCATGCACGATTCTTTCACTCTCATAACTGGTACAGCCATCATCCACATGAACTCTCCAGTCAGTTCTCTTTAGTGCCAGCTTTTCCCAGTTGTCAGGACTTATTTTTATTTTTACAAGGTTGTTTTTTAAGCAATCCTTATACCTCTTCTTAGGCTTATGCTGCGGCCTTTTGCCATCACGCAGCTGACCGTAAAAGAGTTGCTTTGGCAATCTAGCATCACCCATACGCACAACATGACCTGCCCAACGCATTTGAGCCGTTATGATAAGAGTTTCAATGCTTGAGCATCCTGCCCTTGCAAGGACTTCTGTGTTAGGCGTTTCGGAATTCCACTTGATGTCTAGAATACGTCTCAAACATTTCTGATGAAAGTGTTCAAGAATTTTCAGATGTCTTCTAAACAATGTCCATGTCTCCGAGGAGTACAATAAAACACTCAACACGCAGGACCTATAAACATTCAATTTTGTTTTATGGGTAATGCCGGTACTAGACCATAACCGTTTTTTCGAGCGTTCCATAGGCCACAGATGCCTTCTGGATGCGCCGGTGAATCTCAGCATCCAAAGATCCATCACAAGTTAGTGTACTTCCTAAGTATGCAAAAGACTCAACAACATCCAGACAAGTACCATGAATGGCTATTGTTGGTTTGATATATGGTTCCCCCTTTACGGGGGTGAACATTACCTTTGTCTTTGTCAAGTTTATTTTTAATCCAAAAGCAGAGCACGAGGCAGCAAAAAGGTTCACAATATCTTGAACATCCTCCTCAGTGTGAGCCAGAAAGTCAACATCATCGGCGTAAAGGAACTCTCTGATAAGTGCATAGGATGTCTTAGACTTGAAGTTAAATCTTCTCAAGTCAAAAACTCTTCCTGTGGTTCTAAATTCCAAGAGGACGCCTTTCTCACAATGTTGGAATGCATGAGATAATATTACAGAAAAAAATTTTGAGAATAGTGTTGGGGCCAAGACATCTCCCTGCTTAACCCCGTTATCTATTGGTATTTCATCCGACAATCTACCACTCATGACAATTTTAGCTTTTATACCATTGTGCAACCGCTTGAGTACACTCACAAATACCGGTGGGCACCCAACTTTACCCAACATTGTCCAAAGTGCATCCCTGTTGACTGTATCAAAAGCTTTCGTCAAATCAACAAAAACCTGATACAGGGGGACCCGTTGCTCTATACACTTCTCTTGTACTTGCCTAGCCGAAAATATCATGTCGTTGGTTCCTCTGCCAGACCTAAAACCACTTTGTGATTCAGGAATGACTACTGGGCAAATGTAAACAAGCAATCGATTCAACAAGATTCTTGAGAGAACCTTGCTAACAGCACTCAGAAGTGTGATTCCACGGTAGTTATCACAACTACCTTTATCTCCTTTGCCCTTATATGCACACACCAAATCACCATCAATCCATTCATTTGGTAGAGGAGAACCGTTCCAACATTGAGTTAAGAGATCAAACAGAGCAAGATTGACATTAAAACTTTTAACCTTCAACAGTTCCACTGGAAGCCCATCCAAACCCGGCGCCCTACCAGAATTAATTTGTTTGATAGCCATTTCAAATTCTGTAAAAGTTGGTAAATGGTCCATCTCATATTTGGTCTCCTGTTGAGGAAGACTCTGCAGAACATCAGCACTGACTACTGAAGGGTTATTAAATAAATCCGTGAAGTGTTGCCATCGTTGAAGGATTTTTTCGGGTTCCTTAATCAAGGTGATGCTGTCCTTTGACCTTAGAGGAGCAATGGAAGAAGTTAATGGACTGAGAACTGTACGCATGAGGCTATAGAACAGTTTTAGGTCCTTTTTATTAAAGGCCTTCTGAATTTCAGAGGAGATTTTAGACCACCACTCATTTTTCATCCTCCTTATTTCACGCTGTAATAGCTGCTTGAACTGAATATATTTCTTCAGAGTAGACGGTTTGAGAGATGACTTACTATGAAGTGTACTTATAAAATAACTTCTTTTTGTTTCAAATAGCTGATTTATGGCAACTACATTGTCTCGATGTTTCCTAACTCTGAAGCCAAGAACAGCTGCACCAGTGGAATAAACTTGGTCTCTGAAGTTATCCCATGTTCCATTAAATTCCAGACTGTCAAGATGTTCACGCAGTCTTTCTTTCACTTCCATTTGCTTGACCTTGCTCAACTCTAGGCGCCTTGGTGGTTTTACTCCAGGCATGCGAGTCTTTTTACGAACACGGAGTTTAAATCTACGCCTCACTAGACTGTGATCTGTGTCGCACTTTGCACTACGCATAACACGCACATTGCAGACATCACCAATGTCACGGCGGCGAGTCAAGATGAAGTCAATCATATGGCCATGTTTTGATCTTGGGTGGGTCCAAGTAATTTTATGGATACGTTTTTGCCGGAAAAGAGTATTACAAATGGTTAAATTGAGCTCAGAACAGAACTCAAGCAATTTAAGTCCATTTGAATTTACCCCACCGATACCATAACGACCAAGTGCATCCCATATTTCAAAATTCCTGCCAACATGTGCATTAAAGTCTCCCAATATAATCAGTTTATCCTCCTTTGGTGTAGAGACAATAGCATTGCGAAGGTCTTCATAAAAAGTCATGGCAGTCTCCTCACTGGCTTGAAGGGTCGGGGCATATATAGAAAATAAGGTCACGTACCGTCCATACTGCAGCTGGATACGGAGTTTCATAATGCGATCACTGATGCTAGTAGGCAACTCCAAAAACTTCACCAGTCTTTTATTCACGGCAAAACCAACACCACCCTCGCGCCGAGTTTATAGCCCGTTGATATTTCTGTCAACTGATCTTCATCTGACAATCGGTTTTCCGATAGGGCAGCAATATCAATCTGTAATCTCTGAAGTTCCTTTGTCACAAGTGCTGTTCTTCTTTCCGGGCGATCTGTAGAATTACGGTCTAACAAAGTTCTTACATTCCAGCAAGAAATGTTGAGTTTAATTCGATCAAGTTTATTAATATTTCTTTTCTTCCAGCAAGAAATGAACCACCGTTAGCCGCAGGAAACTAACCAGTGTTGAGGTGACAGGCATTTTTTTAGTGCACCTTTTCTAGCACCTTCCCAATAGTTTGGGTGAGCAGTGCTCTCCTAAATAGGACTGCTCAGACAAGAGTCTCCACCGGGGTTAGTCCCTGTCACGGGTAGACACAACAACGATGTTAGGATAAGACTCCTGCCGCCAATGTGTAGATATGTAACTGCATGCTTCCAACTGGTCAGGTCTGCACACGTTGCCACATATCCATCGCCATGTGACTTTTTGAGAGGCTGATAGATGAAAGAAAGAAAGAAGGGAACATTTGTACATCATGATATTATAGTGGTAAACGCTTGTACAACACGAATACCACTCTCTAAATTGTCATGATTGTTGTCCAGTGACAAGCCTAAGCAAGATAACTGGCAATCATGTCAATTGCAGGTGTTAATCAGAGTTGTACTTCTCCTAGATGGATAACGTAACAAGGAATAAGGGGTCCAACACTCCCCCCAAAAAAAAAAAATTCTAGATGGCCGTTGAGCTAATAGCTTCCTCCGCCCTTTGAACAGGTCTTGTTTTTCGTCCTGCAGGATGTCTAGCCACCCTCCTCATCAGATAAAATCTGTGGGGTTACCGGTTTAGTGGCCGATGACCCGACTATGAAACAGGTTGTACTGGATTACATAGTACCAGTAGCGCATCAAGCGACCTGACAACATATATAAACACATATATACACACACACACACATATATATATATATATATATATATATATATATATATATATATATGTGTGTGTGTGTGTATGTATATATATACATATACACACATATACATACAAAAAATATATAGACATAAATATAAACATCATTCAATAGTTTTAACTTCAGTTATCTAAGTTTTCTAATCATAAGATAATAATAAATATATACACTAATTCAAATTCAGACATTAATAATGATTTTGATAACAATATTATTCTTATTAAAGGACAATGTAAAGGTGTCTCACGATAGCGGTATATATTACTCAGCATTGAAATAATTACATTTGAAATGGCATCAATAAATAGATGCAATGTATTTTCATATTAAAATTAAATAGCTGTATTTATCTAAACCTTCCACACGAACAACACAAGATTAACTTTTATTTTCATTGTGAATATTATAAAAACGAACTAGTACAAGTATATTAATGTATTATAATGATAATTTCTCATATCAGAAATCCGATGAAACCAAACATAAATACAGAATACCTGATTGAAAATGAAAGTATATGAATGAGAAAGAGAAGGTAACTGAATTAAAGATGCAGACGAAGAATCAAAGTTAAATGTATATGGGTAACGCCGGATAGTTTGGCGGTGGAAAATAAATAAAAAGACTGAGCAAAAATCTTCACTTTATTTTTTTCTTTGTAATTCGCTCATTTGTGGTTGTGAGGGATTATTTCCATGATTGCAAAGGTCAGCGCTACCTAAAGTCAATAGAAGGTATGTATTTACCAACTGATCCAGGCACGAACATAATATAACACAAGGTCAATTTTTAAGTGGAGTTTAACAGGTTTTGATTCAGAATTTTCTTCTTTTAAACCAGTTGCCATAGCAAGGTTAAAGGTCCTAGTCTGCTCTACTATTCTATCTACAGCCGGTGAGAGAATAGTTGCCTTCATACCATTCTCAAGGGCTTACGATCAAGATATGTTAAAAGCATCGGTTCTAACTAGATCACCAACGTTAAGCAGCTATGAGCTTATTCAGTACTTTGATGGGTGTCCATTTAAGTCACAGCGGGTAATGTAAGCAACCTGATACCAAAATCGCCATTAAATGACCTGAGAAAGGTTTATAGGCCGTAAACCAACCAACTAACCAACCAATCCCTCTCAAGGCTATTAGTGCTATGAGAAAAGAACACGGTCTGTATTTGAACGCAGTTTGTGATTCCATTTCCTACGACGATAACCATTACAAAATAAACGCGTAAAATCATATGTTGCCTACATTTCTGCTCCCTATTTTTGGTAGCAGTGTTATTTGAATCCCTTTAGGACCTAAGTCACATGATATATATATATATATATATATATATATATATATATATATATATATATATATATATATATATATATATATATATATATATAAAGACGGTATTGTATTTTTCAGGTAGTCTGAATTGCTACTATTAAAGCATTTCAAGTCATCGGTTTCCTTTCAATTCTTCCCCTAAAGCATCCTCTAGTTTTCCCAAAATGCTTTCTATTATATTTGAATCGGCAGATTTGGCAGACCTTTCTAGCATGCCGATTCGCATATTGGAAAATCAATTTGAAACGGAACAAGCAATGTGGTAAGAGGCATTACCATACTTGAATATCCGATTTCCTGTCTTCGTTAGCAACCATTTGAACAGCAAAAAGTTTGCCTTATAGATCTACTAGGTGCGTTGGGTCATTTCTTTGATGCGTAGGTCATTCTGGCTTTTTGGCAATATACATCGCTATTATATAATCGACAAACTGTGTGGTCGACAGGCCTTACAATGTGTCAACTGTATTTCCTCCTGAGGGTTAAGACCTGCATCTACAGGACGTGTACTGTGTATTACACAAACATGCATCTCATGGTGAGTCTTCAGTTCTTGAGTTCAGGAGAATGTGGAGTACACATTAATTGCCACTGACTGTTAGGGTCTCATCCATAGGTCAAATACGTTTATTATAGATGTTTTAATATAAAATGAAAAAGTGATGAATTGTTTCCCTTTATATATATATATATATATATATATATATATATATATATATATAATATATATATATATATATATATATATATATGCCATATATATATATAATATATATATATATATATATATATATATATATGCCATATATATGCCATATATATATATATTATATATATATATATATATATATATATATATATTATACTAAAGCTGAGATTATCAAATTTCTTTTCCTAAAGGATGTTTTTTCTATTTATGTTATGGACACAATATTTATACTTAGATATTCCTTGGTTTTAGGACTACTCATTGTTTAAAATATTCAGTTTAATTGGTTTTAATTAGCCGTAATTAGCAATTAAGTCAACAACAGACCAATCCCTGTCTTGTATTATAAACGATTCTCTTCTTCCCCTGTATATAGAGTTAACGTGAGTGGGAGAGTTAACGGGAGTATTCGAGTTAACCGTAGTGGGAGGGCCCACACCCTGTAATAGTTTTATTACTAAAAAATCAGTACTCAAACTCCCACAGTTACCCCGAAACTATCCGTAGATTCGCCCCTTCCCTTTCTCCAGACCAGTTGTTTTGTTTGAATAAAACTGACTGCTCTCTCTCTCTCTCTCTCTCTCTCTCTCTCTCTCTCTCTCTCTCTCTCTCTTCTCTCTCATTGTGATACTTATACTAATACTTAAAATTTATCAACATTTTTATTTAGAAAATGTAAATGAGATTCGGACTGACTTTTGAAGACAGTCGGAGAATTAAAACGAAAGGTTTTTTGGTGGTCCCTAATAACAGTTTAACTACAGTCTATGAATTAACATTTTGCGAATTGGGTTACGGTTTTAGGGATTAGAGTTGTTTTTAATTACGTATTGCTTAAAGAAATAAAGAGCAAAAAAAAAAAAAAAAAAAAACAAAAAAAAAAAAAAACAAATTACTATACATTTAATGAATTATTGAATCTATTATTGAGACAGTTGTTTGTGTTAGTATTGCAGTGTATAATTTCAATTAAACTTAGTTTAAAAAAATATTTTCAACTTTAAATGTATAGTAATTTGAGTTTGTTTATTTTTTAAAGCAATACGTAATTAAAATCAACCTTAATCCCCTAAAACTGTAGCCGAATTCGCAAAATGTTAATTCATAGACTGTAGTTAAACTGTTATTGGGGACCACCAAAAAACTTTCCGTTTTAATTTTCCGACCGTTTTAAGAAGTCAGCCAAGATTCGTACACTAGGTGGCTTAAAATTGTTTTCGTGGCTGTAAAAAATAAATAAATACAATTTATATCATGTTTTAATATAGATTTTTAAAAAAGAATAATTTAATTATCAATTTTTAAAACTTATAGGGTCAATAAATGTGAGTGAAAATTTAGGAAGAGTGTTAAGAGTAAACATACTTTTATGCTTATTTTACCAGCTCTGTAAATATTTCTTATTGAATGCAAGTAATGTTAAAATAAAAACACAGATTTAACACAAACGTTTATTTATATTCAATTATATTTATATTTTGTGAATGATAAGGATATCAAAACTTTTTTTGCTATTATTCGATCTCGGCCTCCTGCCTTAAAAAAAACGCTAGGCGGTGATAGGTAAAAAAAAACAAGCCCACCTATGAATGAAGTCCCTAGCTGAAGCGGTGCCTTCAAGAAAAAAAAATTAAAAAATAGCGCTTTAGGCGTTTTACCAAAATATTTAATGCTATATTTTACCAGGTCGGTTTGTTTTTTTACCTATCTCCACGTAGGGTTTTTTAAGGCAGGATGCCGGGACTGAACTCTGCGAATAGTACCCTTTTTTAAATGAAAAATATCAGGCACTAGCAAAGTTGCAGTAAAATGTATATTTTACAAAATCCCCCCCCCCTCCGGTTGAAAAAAAATTACTAACAATCAGGGAACTATCCGATTAATTAAATTTTCAGTGTTGAATTATCAATGAATGGATTTTATAATGCATCATTTATTTTATTTCAAAACTTTCTGATTTTTTTCAGATCACTTAACTTTTAGCCCACCACATGTTTTTTGGTGGGGGTGCAAAATATCTAAAGTTGTAAAGTTGAAACTAATTACACTATGAGTAAAAAGACAATAGACTGAAGGTGTAAATAGAAGGGAAAAAATAAGGGAGCTATCCTGGTAGAAAATAAGTATTGAAAATCCGAAAATGAAATGTAAACTAAAAACTAAGAAAAACATTTTTGTAGAGTTTTTTTTTACTCTTTTGGATTTAATTGACTATGATCTTATGAAAGAAAAATATACATCGAGATTTGTTCTGTTTAAAAGGAGGGCGTCCTAAATTTTCAATATAGTGTTTCTACAAAAATTATTAGTCAACAATAATAAGCTAAAGTAGTTATTAAATAGATATTTGTTTTTAAAATCTAGAAATAGGAAATTTGAAACTTAACATGAGGCGTTTCATATTCGAAATGAATTTTGAATATTAATTTACCATAGCAGAAATACCTAATTAAGTCAGAAGGATTTGAAATAAAATAACTAATGTATTATAAAATTTATTTATTGATAAATCAACACTGATAACTTCATTAAAATTGGAAATTCCCAGATTTTTGGTAATTTTTTCAATAGGGAGGGAAGGGTAGAATTATTTTGTAAAATACAGATTTTACGTCATCTTAGACAATGTTTACGATAAATTGGCATACAATTGACTGAAAAATAGTTTAAAATGTATTAAAAATAAATTACATTATTTTGATTTTTTAACAATTTAACCCAAGCTCATGGGTGACACAACGGGTCACATCTTTTCTAGTATATATATATATATATATATATATATATATATATATATATATGCCAACTCCGCCGCGCACGTTTGAATTCAGTGTTTCTCTTTTCCTTGACTCGTTGCCTAGCCAAGGTTAAAGAGCCCAGCCTGCTCTATCCATAGCGTGAGGGAAAATATTGGAGTCATACGTTTCCAATGAGTATTAGCGCTATGTAAAATTCAAACAGCCTCGTCCAGTTCAAATTTTCAACAAAGATAATCATTTCACAACTGCTCCATTTCACACCCAACTTCCATTTCAAGCTCGGCAAATAAAAGTCTTAATTTTCTCTGTTGATATTAAGGACGTAATTATTTTGTTGAAGAGATCTGAAGCAAGGTCACCTATTATGACCTTTTAGTTCAAATATCGTTCTTCTTTAATTGTTTTGGGATAGAAAATTATATTGCTTTTTATCTTAATTTTTAATTGGATTATATCTACCGTAGCGGACCTTCCCCGTCAATCTGTTTTAATGCTATTAAATGCGTTATCACTGAATAAGTAGAATGAACTTTGCTGTCCTCAGCCAAATGTAACTTACATGATTAATCATTTTTGACGATTCTGACAAGACAGAAAGCCGAATCCACATGAAATCTAATATATTTTGTCGTTTAATACCTTTTCTAATTCCTTGTGTTTTCTAGACGATTTCGTCTATTTCATCTGATTCAAGTAATTATCTATGAAAACCAATCAGATGCGGGTATGAGTATGCATTCTGCAGTATGACAAAAATGAGACTGAGTATTATTCAGATTAAAGGATAATCACTGGTATTAAATATACCAAATATAATCCATGCTTCACTGTTTTTAGGAATAGACAGGAGTCAAGCTGAATAAAACGATTCTTGCTGTATGAGCAAAGTTAAGCAACGATGATCTTGGTCAGTACATTGATGGTTGAACTCTTACAAGTAGCAGTTAATTATAGCAACCAGAGGGCCGTGTACCAATCTAAACAAAACTTTGTAAACAACAAGAAATATGAACAAAATAAAGAAAAATGGAAATAAAACCAAATAAAACATATTCTAAAAGTTATTCAGAATCCGTCCCTTGTGATCCTGTTGATGTTAGAAAAATGTCTGTCAGTCCGTGCTCATGACTTCATTACGTGTACTACACGTCATGAGAAATGGGAAAACATTTTGGACAGAAAATGACAGCTGAAGAGAAAAAAAGAAATGTTGACCCGGGGAACATAACCAATATATCCAAAGAAGTCACTGAGAACGCTGTCATGGCAGACACCATAGAGAGGAGAGAGTTCTCTTTACTGTTGCTAAGAGGAAGTCCATATAATGGACAGTGAATATCTCTAGAGAGTTAAACGACTGAAAGAAACAGCATACAGCATCCAGTCTGACAGAGAAGTCAATCAGAACAGTGCATCTTTTTTTTTAAAGAAAGGTGGGAATCAAAGAGTATCATCATATATTGACTGCCGATTTTACGCAAGTTGACAGCAATATTATAATATATGTAGCATGAGTAACCGAAAATAAGAATAAGCTGCTACATTTACATTTTTGTATGAGGAAAAATGTGGCTAGCGATATCGTGACAAATATGATGGGTAAATTGATTTATTTTGATAGATTGTCAACTTTTCTAGTGGTATTTTATACCTAGAGTTTATAGAATCACGTTCATTGTATTTTCATATTTACATTTTCGTGTAGTTTTTCTTAATAGTTTGTAATTGTTGTACACGGACAGCTCGGGTACGAATAGTTTTAATCAGATCTATTTGACCGATAGATGGCACTTTAACATGTACTAACAACCCGGATCAGGACAGAAAAAAACAACTTATTCAAACTCCTGCCGAGAGGACAAGAATCTGTGTGAGGTTGAGCTTAAGTTTTGGAAGTAGGATTTAAAGAAAAATAAATCTCCGTACACTTTACTAAGGTTAAATAAAAGTAGATATTATTCAACCCTTGTTCACTGGGAGGATGTGACAGATGTTCGATCGTATTGGCCATACAGCTAGGATCGAACTCGCTATTAAAGTATAATGGATATATGGGACACACTTGCTATTACACCACGATTAACCAATTCTTTCGCCATGTGTAGTATGTGACAAAGGCAGTAAGTATCGGATATTAAGTGAGGAATGAACTCGCTATTACAAAACAATGGCTCTGCAAGACACGTTTTCTAATTATTACACCATGATCGGACACCCTTTATAATCCAACCCGTTTTCCCACGGGTAGGATGTGACACAAGGTCGCAAGTAAGTGGCATCCAGCGAAAACAGCGAAAACACGCTATTCAATTGTAATTGATATAAGGGACTTGTTTGCTAAACATGACACCCCAGTATAAATAAGACGCCTTGTATAAAAAAGCGTATAATGTTGGTTGGCTCTTGAATATTAAGATGGTAAAGGTCAGCTTACCTAGAAATTCAACACAGGGAATCTGTTTTTCAGTTGGGTGCAAGAACTAATCCCGAGAGCTAGTCGAAAATGCACAGCTATCTGAAACGCCATATATATATATATATATATATATATATATATATATATATATATATATACATATATATATAATATATATATATATATATATATATAAATATGTATATATATATATATATATATATATATATATATATATATATATCTATGAAGTAGTCAAACAGTGTGTTTCACTGTTTAACTAGTTCATACTGTCGTGCCATAAATCACCCAAAAAGGGCGATATACATACCAGTTTAAAATGAACGAGAAATTCTGTGGAACCAGCTAGTGTAGTGGTTAGAACGTCAGCCTTGAAAGGTAGGGTTCAAATCACGCACCAAAGCACTGCCCAGTCTATAGCTCTGCTGATGAGGCATAATGGGCTGAAATGTACATACAGAGATGACTTTTTCTCGATTTATTTACGCTTTACATTTAAACCGATATGCACGCATAATTCATTTAGTTATAATTAATTAATTAACAAAAATTAGGTATAACTTTAATTAAGCACATATTCTCCCCCCCCCACATATATTATATATATATATATATATATATATAAGAGTAAGTTTTTGGTATGTACGTGTCGATCTATAACACAGAAAAGAGAAGTCACTCAGATTTGAAATCTTGCATATAGATTAATATCCTTCTAACTAAGAAACACGTCAAATTTGGTTATTGATTTTTTTACTAATTAAGGGATATAATTAATTAATTAAGCCAAAATTACCCAATTTGCAGAACTATCCATATACCAGAACCTGCTGATAATAAAATATTGTCCGCTGGCTGACTTTTCTTTTTACAGCGATTTATAGCGATTTACAGCAGAAATGTATCAGTTTAGCGAATAAATTTCGCAGTCTAAGCCGTTCTGCTAGGAATTTATCACCTATTCTTGGACCAATCTTTAAAATAGTTATATTGTTGAAAAGAAAATAATATAATCTTTCTGAATATGCAATTCTTATGCGTTTTTATTAATTGAATTATTTTTTACAGCGAGCTAAAAAAAAAAATTGGCTTCAGAGAGCTGATATGTATAATTTTATTTTTCATTCTAAATTTCAAGAAAAAGAAACAAATTCTTTTTTCTCGCCTATTTACGGTTCAATCTTCTTTAAGATATCCATATTGTTAAAAGAGAATGAAATAATCTCTCTATATATGTAATTTAATTGAGTTTTTATCAATGGAATTATTTTTTACAGCGAGTTAAAAAAATTATATTTTGTTTCAGTCAACCTAGAATTCGTAGTATCATTTTTTCATACTTAAATTTAAACATAAAATCAAATCTTATTTATCGCATATTTATGTTTCTATCTTTAAAATATTTATTTCGTTAGTAAAATATCTTTCTAACTTGTGTAATTAGTATGTCTTTTTATACATTGAATTATTTTTAAAACGAATTAAATAACAAATCAAACGAAAACACTTAACGACAAGACAACTCAACTTTGTTTTATAAATTCCCATCGTTCGTCAATTGTAAACAAAACCTTTTTTATTTTTCATAATCGCGTAAATTTAGTTATTTTAATATTAGAAATACAAATAAAATCATGATACTAATGTAGAATAGTACGCAAGAGATAATAGTATTACCATTAGATTACCTAATACATTTCACGGAAATACCTGAAAACTCAAATTATGATATAGTATACTTTACTATAATAATTTGACATTCGATCGACTACGTTTTTGAATTAATAATGTTATAAGATTATTTATCGTTTTACATAAATTTGATTACTTTATTTAATTCTCTTTTTCTTCTTCAAATACTAATTTGAAATTTAGCAAATCGCGTCATTTATATTTTATTTAAAAAATATAGTTAATCATTGAATTAGAATTTCTTACTATATAATTATTTGATGGGCAAAACTTGCAAATCAGTCGGAAAATTTAGGGTGACCCAGAAAAAAAAACAGAACGCATAAATTTTGTAATAAAACTGTTAATTTTAACTAGGGGTTAGGGTTAGAGGTGGGGTTTAGGGTTAGTTTAATGGGAAAATAAATAATTTGGGTTCTGTTTTTTCTAGGTCACTTGTAAGTAAGTAAAC
>CM042139.1:97544060-97564060 GCA_023376005.1 Doryteuthis pealeii | reverse complement strand
ATATATAGCTAGACAATGAGGTTTACTATCCATTTTTATGCAGAATCCGCTTTTTTTGTCCAAAATTTAAAGAGTGTTGAGCGTAAAACTTGGCAACACTTCCTTATGTGTGGCCCCAAATTTAAGGAGTGCTGAGCCGTGGTAGATCAAAATTTAATTACCAATTACGAAATTGTTTCAAATAACATTTGATTATTCAAAATTTAAGGAGTAAAGTAAGAAAATTCGAAGGAGTAGTCTTTTGTCAATATTAGCCGGACTGTGAGAGAGTCTATCACCTTTTCACTAGCGCTAGAACAGGGATAGTTTTGCATCAGCGGTGGAGTGCCCCGAAAACTACTATCAATTTTACCGAAGGGATCCAAGCTATGGTACTTGTGCGCTGAGTTGATGTGGTATCGGGCCCGGATGCTCTACCACTAGAGCTAAACCAGCCCTTTAAATTTACTTACTTATAGACACATATTCCAAATAAGATTTTGCGTTAATCTTTTTAATACTCTTGAAATATCCTGAAATAGAGAAAACGCTCTTGTTTTCATTTAATAATTTTATAAATGATCAGTCTTGTTTTAGTGATTACAATACACTTAGTTCTTCTTGTGTCAAGTTATTGTATAACCCATTCATAATAAAACTGCGACCCGCGGGCCATATACTACCCGGAATGGTTTTTGAATGGCCCTAAAAATACATTTTTTATTTCATATTTTTTAAATCTTTTTTTACCGAAAAGAAAAAAAATTTTTTTACCATATTTCTATGTAAGAGGTTGGGGTCAGTGGCAATACATGCTGCTCACCTCTCGAAAAAGGTTGTCCATGCCAGATATCATCATCAGGTCAGGCTGACAGCACGGATTCCCATGACTCTCTATCTCTCTCTTTATCTCTCTCTTCTCTCTCTCTCTCTGACTTTCGTCCAACGTCCCTATCAGTCATCACACTTGATATCTCCTTTACTCAGTATCCAGAATCCGTACAGACCTGATTGATGAAGGTTTTTGCTGGTAGGCCTACCCTGAAGTGTCGCTAATGGATTCAACCTTGCTTCTCCAACAGTGTTCAGCACATCTTGTTCGTTTGATATGGGTTGTTTGTGTGATAGGAGACAAGTGTCCGTACAGCTACTTTTGTATGAACTGCTGCTTCCACGATTTGATCAAGAAAGCACGCAGTGTCTCTGTGTAATTTCCATTTAGCCTTTTCTCATAGAGCTTCGTTAGATTCTAAGTGATGCAGCCATACAGTAGCAGATACACGGCTACAACTTGGAAAAATTGTCACTTTATCTTTTCAGAGAGATCAGATTTCCATATGATCGACATCTGTCTATAAAAAGACAATCCAAAACTTTCCTATTTGTACACTGACGTGGTTTCTGTAAATAAATTAATACATAGGTATGTAAACTGGTTTACTAATTTGAGAGGCTTACAATTCAGTGTGGAGATATCCCCATCTTGTATAAAATTGGCAGCTTTTTTAAATATTTAGGAGCAGTATTGTATCCGGTTTAGTTCAGTCGGTAGGGCATCAGACTAAGAACCACAAGTTTCCGGATCCGATACATATCCTAACCAACTTGGTGCATGACTAGATTGTGGTCTGTGCGATAAAGAAGGGAGATGTTGGTCGGAGTGGCCCTCCACCAGAGATGCATTACTACTACTACTTTATTGCATATAGAAGTAAACAAATTTTTAAAAAGCAGTCAATTTAACGAAATATTTAATGAAATAACCAGTCCAAAAATATCAATAATTTCCTACTTTCTTCTTCGACATCAAATATCGAGTATGAATAATTGTCAGAATGCGTGCAATGTATTAAAATTATCATTTCATTTTCCGGAAAACTGAATGAAGAATCAGCGTGTGTAGCTGTGCGAGGCTTAAAAGATGTTTAATGTATCTACGCGATGATTAGAGAACATAGTATGAAATAGAAATAAAGAAAAAACCGAAACAATTATCGATCTAAAATAAAAACTAATCGATAGATTGTAACGATTAATTTAATTTCATTAATGCACCCAATATTGATATTTCATCGTAGTTCATTTTCGCTTGGATTTCTAAATTTAATTGCTACGTTGTAAATAAAAATGCACAAAGCACAAACTCATATACGTATACAAGTATATATTCGGAAAACATCAACATACTCTCTCTCTCACACACACTCATACACGCACGCACGCACGCACGCATACATACATACATACATACATACATACATATATATATATATATATATATATTTATATATATATATGTATACAATATTTCAGAACATAGTACCATAGTAAATGCACTACTCTAACATAATGGTGGACAATACACTGATCCACCTCAAAAACGGAACTAATAATAACCAAGCTGTAATTATAAATGCTAGATAGCACACGTTTAAAAAAATCATTTTCGAACATGACCCCGTGTGACAATTAAATCTCTTTTATATTTCACTTCACTCGCATCAACATAAAATAAGGTGAATAGAATAAAAAATATACGTTGAAATAATTATATATTACAACATTCCTTGAAAATAGCTAATTCCTTAACTGAAGGCGATTGGAATGAACAATATTTTAAAAACTTTCCCGAAGTACCTAGTCCTAAAGAGATTCCATATGTAGGCCCGTAAGAAGAAAAAGAACTTGAAAAATACACCATGTTACTCATTGTACACGCACACACAGAGACGCACACACACACACACACACACACACACACACACACACACACACACACACACACACATACGCTCATACGCATATACACACCACACACACAATCACACATAAACACCACACACACACTCACACTCACACTCATACACATTCATACACACACATACACAGGTTCAGCTTAGGTTGGTTGGCCACGTTGTCAGAATGAATGAGAACAGGCTTCCAAAGAAGATTTTATACGGACAATTAACAAATGCTAAGTGATCCATCGAACGTCCTCTCTTACGCTATAAAGACAAATTGAAGGACAATTTGAAACGTCTCAATATTAACCTGAGTGTTTGGGAAAATCTAGCATCAAATCGGAAAGAATGGAGTAAGACATGTTTCGCTAGACTAAAGAGCTTTGAAGAAAATAGACTGAAGCATCGAGATCAATTCCGCCTAACTTTAAAACAAAAACATCTGACTCCCGCCTTAGAACATATCATTTGTGACTGTGGCTTCATAGATGGAAGCAAAGCTGGGCTGCTATCACACTCGAGGAAACAAAAAATGTCTTCTTGATAGCATGAACAACATGGGAGGAAACAAATCACTCACTACTGACTTTCATCTCTTGTTCACGATTGGAGAGTCCACCATATATATATATATATATATATATATATATATATATATATATATATATATATAAAAACAAACATCCAAAAATCTTATTCACTTCGCCGAAGAGCTTACGCCGGGTTTGTTTACTAAATAAACGTCCACTTACCTACTATGGCAGTGGCGTGTAATAGTACCATTGACAAGGTTAATTTCGCAGGGATTGTTCGCTATGTACCGGCGGCCGAACGGATATGGTCTCTGACTATGCCTGTGAAGTCCCGGTTTCGATTCCTGTCGGAGGGGAGTCGTTAGTATACATCGCTGAAGAGACTTAATAAAGTCGAAACGGTCTGTACGGTGTTCTGCATAGCGAGCCATCCTTTGCGGGATTTACTTGTCAAGATTATTTTCTATAATTATCGCATTTTATGCGATACATGCATTTATAATTGCCTTCAAGCAAAATAAAATAATATATATATATATATATATATATATATATATATACATGTATCTTCGTATATGCATATAGGCTGGCACCTTAACATCTGCAAACATGTGAAACATTATCTCTCTCTCTGTCTCTCTCTCTGTCTCTCTCTGTCCTCTCTGTATATATATATATATATATATATATATATATATATATATATATAGAGAGAGAGAGAGAGAGAGAGGGAGACATACATACAACACATATATTATGTAGATATATATTATTTGTGTATAATTAATATAAATATATATATTATATATTAATATATATATATATAATATATATATATATATATATATATATATATATATATATATATATCCAATGCATGTGTGTGTGTCTGTTGCTTCATATCGATTTTAGTGCCTTTAGGATATAAATCTAAGTGAATTAAGTAATCTCATTGAATTATACCATTATTTTTGACAGACAAATGTCTGCCTGCTGTCAAGATTACCAGTGAGTTGGAGTTTTTACTACAATTCGAATTGCAGATCATGTTTCTATTAATAGTAGTTGACTATATTGTCAACATCTATTGAAACTGATGCGAGAGAAAAGCATAAATTTGAAGAAAGCAGCATTGCACTTTCCTTCATTGAGAACCATCCAGTCTATACAATGTAAAGACATCAACTTCTTCCTGCCAAAAAGAAATTATGGAAATTTCTAATACAATGAAAATAAAAAAAGCATTTCTTTCATATATCATTGGGATAATTGTACACCTGCTTGTTCTGTCTTGGTCCCATGACTCTTCTACCGTTATTTTAACAAAGGGTCTTTTGTTCTGTGACCAGCATAACAACAACAACAACAACAATAATGATAATAATAATAATACTAATAATAATAATACGACTGGTTTGAAAAAATTATTCACTGGGAATTATGCAAAAGACAAAATGTTTAACATAACACAAATCATATGCAAAAACGAGAATCTGTTCTTGAGAATGAAACGCATCATTCTCTGGGTCTTTGATAAAGACGGATCGTCTTATCCAGCCAGAAGAGCAGGCCTAGTATTGATTAACTAAAAAAAAGAGAACTTGTAACTGGTACAGATAAGATGAAAAAAAAAGAATTAGAAAATACCTTGCATGATTATAAATTGCCCCAGATAGAATGAATTGAGGGAATTGGATCCCAATAAATACTTGAAAATTTGCTGTAAAAAGGAGGAATTAATCCCAATCCAAGATGATTCAACAAAAAAAGCCATTAAAGGAAAAAGAATACTAATTAAGTAGAAAACTGCAATAGATAAATATAATAATATAATAATTCTTGATTAGAATAGAATAGGGATGTCACAAGGAAACCATTGGCTTACATAACAAAGGAAAAGGCGAAAAATACATCAGAGTTTAATCTGATGATTCAAATTTGAAAAATGATGGAGCAGAATCCAGAACCAAGGAAGACTCAATGACATCTTACCATGGATGACAATAGATAAAAAAAAAAATGGAAAAAGACCATGAGAATATACGGCCAGGATATAGAAATGGAATATACCATGCTTCTGATGAAGAAACGGGAAATAAAGAAACCGTGAACGGAATATAATTACCGAATCGAGAAGACATTCAGACACTTGGAGAAAAGAAGACTACATATAATTAGGATATTGAAAGCGGATGCCACCAAACAAACAGAAATGAAAGAAAAAGTAAGACAGAAATGGTTCAGAAGAACAAGAAACCAAGCAGAAATATCGTCAAAGGAATAAACACATGGGCTATCCATCTTGTATAAGACTCATAAAAGGAACAAGAGAAGAACTCCGCAGATGGACCATAGGACAAGGAAACTTATGTCAATGTTCAAGGCACTTCTGCCGAATGACCACATAGACAGATGTGCCAAGACAAAGAAAGGGGGAAAGGATTCTCGCCAACATAGAAGACTGTGTAGATGCAACAATTCGACCATTCGAAGAATACTCTAACAAAAGTAAAACAAAGAATATAAGGACAAGCAGAAATTCATAAAACTAGAGAAAAATGGGAAGAAAACATCTATATGGATCCCGCAAATGGCAAACTGGAGAGATCACGCCTGAGAAGATAGGGACATGACTAAGAAGGGAAAACCTCAAGAGTAGAGACTGAATCTCTGCACAAGACAATGCCATAATAACAAATTATATCAAAACATAATTTGATAAGAAGAAACAGAATAGCAAGTGTAGAATGTGTGGAAACAAAGAGGAAACATTTAATCATATTAAAAGCTATTGCAGGAAACTAGCACAAAAAGAGTACAAGACTATGTATGACTGGGTGGGAAAGGTGATCCACTGGGAATAGTGCAAACAATTCAATGTTCACCATACAGCTAAATGGTATATGCACAAACTGGATTCTGATCTAGAGATTGGGACACGTCAAATCCTTTAGGACTTTGAGATACGTACGGATCATCTCATCCCGACCAGCCCTAGTGTTAATTAATAACAATAAGAAAACTTGCCATCTCGTGGATTTTTCAGTCTCGGTGGATGACCGAATGAAAGTGAAAGAAAGCGAAAAGATGTACAAATACTAGGATCTTGCCTGAGAACTGAGAAAACTGTGTAATATGAAAGTAAAGGCCCTACCAATAATACTAGGTGTCCTGGGAATGGTTCCCAAAGTCCCGAAAAAGAGTCTGGGGGAACTGGAAATCACATGAAGAATTGAGACCATTCAAACTACAGCATTATTAGGATCGGCTAGAATACTCAGAAGTGTCCTGGAAATCCGAGGAGACGTGTTTTTGAGATAAAAACGGATCACCTTATGCCATCAAGAAGACCAGACCTAGTATTGATAAACAAAAAAGAAAGAACTCGTCAACTGGTGGATTTTGCAGTTCCAGCAGATCACAGGGTGAAGCTAAAGGAAAATGAAAAAATGTACAAATATCTGGACCTTGCCAGAGAACTGAAAAAGTTATGGAATATGAAAGTGAAAGTGATACCAATTGTAGTTGGTGCACTTGGAACGGTCCAAAATTAGAAAAGGGTTCGGAAAGTTTGGAAATCAGAGGAAGGGTTGAAACCATTCAGAACACTGCATTGCCGCAATCTGCCAGATTACTCAGAAAAGTCCTGGAGACCTGAGGAGACTTGCTGTCACTCAGACTCCAGTGAAAGACCATCAGCTAATGCTGATGTGAAAATTCAAAAGGAGTAAATAATAATAATGATAATGAAACACTGTCGAATAAATGCTTTACACTGAATTGTTTTCATATCATTCTCAAGAATTATGTTTCGTATCGATTGCATACTAGGACTTTGTTCTGATCTTATACATCTAACCGAGATAAATATATATGATACGTCTTTAATTCATTCTCAATTCTAAGACAATTAATTGTATATTATTTGTTCTTCATCCTAGATAGTGTAGTGCTTGACTTCCTTTTTAAGTACGCCATATATATATATATATATTATATATATTATATATATATATATGGCGTACTTGAAAAGGAAGTCAAGCACAAAAAATTCTTTTAAACATTTTCGTTAACTCATTTTCTTCTAATTAACCCATAATTGAGACCTACAAGTAGTACTACCCCGGGCCAGGGTGGAGCTGGGAGTAATGTCGATGAAGGAGTACTCCATATTTCTCCGAGACCCAGAATTGGAACCTCACCATGAAATCTATTTTAACATCATACCCAGGACAGGAAAATCCCTCAGACACCGCCTTCTAGCACATATACGATGAAAACGTATTGGAGGTTGATCACAAAAGCAATATGGTCAAGACAAGCATATAGGTGCTAGGGCTTGCCGTGACCAGCCAATTGATCTCCGACTGACCGCCTAGCCCGAGTAAGGGCCGAATTGGAATGTTGCATGTCATGGACTGCTCTGTGATCAGGATTCCGTCTTTAAGCAACACGTATCACCAGCCTAGTTCAGCAAGTGTCCCCATTGGGTGGAGGGATTAAAATTCTACAGATTTGCTGTCGGTGTATTCTTCCGCACCAGCCGATAGTGCTGTTTGTTCTTTGTCCAACGTTATAAAACTAAATATTTGTAATAAAAAAAAGTTCTGCAAAGATATTTTTTTAAATAATCTTAGCAGGCGTGACATGTGTTTCGAATTCCTTAAAACATTTGATAAAATAAATCAATTATATATATATATATATATATATATATATATATATATTATATATATATATATATAAGGAAGTTTGGTATGTACGTGTCGAATTATAAGGCAAAAACTAGATGTTATTCAGATTCGAAATATTGCATACACATTGATATTCTTTTAACTAAGAAACACATCAACTTTGGTTGTTGATTTTTTTACTAATTAACGGGATATAAAATATATCCATATTTATTTTTTCCTATGTACAAAAGAGTAAAAGAAGAATTGTAATTCTTAGCATTTTATTGTAATTCTTAGCATTTTATTGTTGCAGTTAATGCGGTAAAAAAGAAGGAATTAAACGGATACATTTCATTACTACCAGCAACAGGCAATTGAGTTGGCTTAAAAAAATTGTTTCAAAAATGTAAACAACAACAAAAAATACTATTCTTCAAATAAACGAATATTGAAATGCACTAATTCTTAGGTTTGTTTATCCTTAAATCTTTAATAACGTTTAGGGATGCATTTTCAAAAATATCTTAAATGTAAACAAAAAGATTTTAAAAATCCTAAAATAAACAAACATTCTTCTATACAAATTCTCTGCGATTTTTTTTTAATTTGATAATACTTTTTCCTCTTATTTTCTCACTTACTCCTGTGTTCTCCTCACTCACTCTTTGGTGTTCCTATTTTTTTTTAAGACCAGTCACGGACCGGGTACTTTTGCTAGTGTGTATATATATATATCTTATTATAATGGAGAATGTGTGTTTGTCTGTCTGTAACCGAAACTATATTACTACTCAAGTCACATTTCCCTTAGTTATTGACATCACATTCGCAATGATTTTATTTTTATTTAAACCTCAATTATTAATAAATCTTTCAAATCTTTTTATATGCATTTTTATTTAGTTTCATTAGCCTTTCTAATTTAATACGATATTTTATTACATTAAAACTTAATACTTGCACCCGGAGGGTGCATATATTATATATAATTCATCTATCTCTCCCTATATATAATTATATATATATATATATATATATATAATATATATATAGATATTATAATAGATAGATAGATAGATAGATAGATAGATAGATAGATAGATATTGGTGTAGATCCAACGAGAGAAAAGTAAATATTTTATAGTGAAAAGTTTTGCATGTAGTTTGATTGTTCTCTTTTATTCTATTTCGATTTTACAGTCTAGTGTTTCTGATTTCTTAATCAAGTCAATTCTCGTGTGAGGCTATATCGAGATGTCTGAAGTCTATTGAATTCACCATAATTTTCATTATTTCTCCGAGCACATCCACTACTCATAAAGAGATATTAAAAATGTAAGGAAGTACTGATACTCCAAGAGAAACTTGTGACCAACTGGTTGAATCCCAATGATATCCTGGACTCATACACTTCTGTGATATCCAATGTAAGACACGTTTTACGGCTGCGTTAAAGAAACACTGTAGATGCAATCTATAAATCATGGAGATTTGGCCTTAAGTTATATGTAACCGAAGCTACGTCACTGTTTACGTCACATTACCCAGAATCGTCAAGACATAAAGAACAACCTTGTATTATACATACTCAAGAAGAAATTTGTAATATCATCCTTTTTTAGCAACAAGAAGTTAACTAAGAATTTACAAACAAATAACTACCACCGATTTTGTGTAAAATGTATGTGTAAAATGTTCCAAACCATTATTCAATTTTTTATTTCAATTTTTTTTTTTTTTTTTTTTTACTCCTTTAATAAATTTGATTATCTTACTTACTTATGATACAAACTCTCTGACACTGAATTTTTAACTCCCCACTCATGCAATATCTTTCAAAAATTAAATTTTTCACGACCCCGGGGTGTTTCTTTGCGAATAATAATAATAATAATAATAATAATAATAATAATAATAATAAGGAATTTTCTATCCAGTAGGTTTGGTTGAGCAAAGAACACGAAACACCCACGCGAATTTGAAAATGCAGTGGACATGAATGTTAGGGTGTTGACCGATGGCACTCAGGGATCAGGGAAAACATTTTAGAGGAACGATTTCATAAATTCGAGTATTATCAGAGGCTCTCCAAGCGAAGGCGTTATTAGGGTTTGTCAAGATACTGAGAAATGTGCTTGGGATTTGACTGGTCTTGTGATTCCACATCAACCAATATCGACCGGATATCTTCGGGAATCATGCAATCACAGGCAAGAAGAAGAAGAAGAAGAAGAAGAAGAAGAACAACAACAACCAACAACAACACAAAACAACAAAACAACAACAACAACAACAAGGAAAAGAAAGCATTATACTATTGAGTGTTTTTTGGAGAATAAGAATTATGTCCTAATGCTCTCGAATTGATGAGTATAAAATGTAAGGACATGTGATGAATAATTAAAACAATCCAGAATTGTGTTAATGGATTCTAAAAATATCAATGAGTAGAGAGCCCTTGAAATTTTTACAGATATTTAGGCACTTAACACAAGAGCGTGATTCCCCATCTATTAATGGTTAGGTGGTTGGTTGGTTGGATTGTTTTATGGGATGTTGACCCTTATTAGATTATCATGTCAGTTTGACACTTAAGATGTACAATTATATGCGATAAACATATCTCCGCAATCATTTAAACAGATGGACATAAACACAATTTAAAAGTTTTAAATGCATTAATAATGTTCCCAATAATTTTTATCTTTATTTCTAAAAGAATAATTGACATTTGAAAAAGGCTTGTGTCCATAGATGGTTCCGGTGTGGAATGTAGCAATGAAGCAGGGATTTCATATTCCCCAGAGATTCAGAAGTGAAACCTCACCAACAGATGCGATTTAGTGACATACTAAGGACACAGGCACACTTAACGTAACTGATATTGTCGTAGGAAATTGAATAGGCAATGCGTGATAAATCTTGATCGGAGTTCCTTTATGTTTCACATCGCGCTAAGCATGAATCCACCCGTTCACGAAAGGTAGTTCATAATGAGTTCTTGGCTTTGGTAAGGTAACCAGTCTTGAAGGATGAAGACTGAATTCAAAATTAAATTTCAGAAAATACATTGGGCGGTTAACCTTTTTTTCCCGGGGGATATGCGTGTATTCCAAACCGAGACAACAGGGTGACATAAATTAATGGCTTACACACTCAGTATAAGGGCATAATATTAAACTTAAATTTTCAGCTCTCTGGCCAGGTTCAAGTATCCGTCTATCTTTTCCTTTTCTTTCACTTTCTCTCTGTGATTCGCTCTTATTATTATTATTATTATTATTATTATTATTATTATTATTATTATTATTATTATTATTATTCACTCCTTTTGAGTTTTCACACCAGTGTTAGCTGATGGTATTTCAATGGAGTCTGAGTGACAGCAAGTCTCCTCAGGTCTCCAGGACTCTTCTGAGTATTATGGCAGATTGCAGCAATGCAGTGTTCTGAATGGTTTCAATCCTTCCTTTGATATTCAAACTTTCCAAACCCTTTTCTAATCCTTTTGGGACCGTTCCAAGTGCACCAACCACAATTGGTATCACTTTCACTTTCATGTTCCATAACTTTTTCAGTTCTCTGGCAAGGTCCAGATATTTTTCCACTTTTTCATTTTCCTTTAGCTTCACCCTGTGATCTGCTGGCACTGCAAAATCCACCAGTTGACAAGTTCTTTCTTTTTTGTTTATCAACACTAGGTCTGGTCTTCTTGCTGGGATAAGGTGATCCGTTTTTATTTCAAAGTCCCAGAGAATTGTATGCGTTTCGTTCTCAAGAACAGATTCTGGTTTATGCATATACCATTTTGTTGTGTGGCCAAAATTTAAATTTTTGCATAATTCCCAGTGGATCACCCTCCCAACCCAGTCGTGTCTAGTTTTGTATTCTCGTTGTGCTAGTTTGCTACATTCGCAGAGTATATGCTTTACAGTCTTATCTCTATTACAACAAAGTCTACATTTATATTTTGTTGGGTCTTATCAATTTTCGCTTTTATATAGTTTGTCCTTATGGCATTATTATTATTATTATTATTATTATTATTATTATTATTATTATTATTATTTCACTACATTCGAGTTTTTCACACCCACCTTAGCAGATGGTTCACTGAAGGCTGAGTGACAGCAACTCTTCTCAGGTCTCCATGACTCTTCTGAGTATTCTAGCAGATCTCAATAGTGATGTAGTTTGGATGGTCTCGATTCTTCCTCCGATTTCCAATTCGCTCAAATTCTTTTCCATACCCTTGGGGACGTTTCCATTGGCACCAATTACAATTTACTTTCATGTTCCACAGTTTCATCAGTTCTCTGGCAAGGTCCAAGTATTTGTCTATCTTTTCGCTTTCTTTTAATTTCATTCGGTGGTCAGCCGGGACAGCAAAATCCACGAGATGACAAGTTTTCTACATCTTGTTAATCAAGACTTGGTCTAGTCTCCTGGTCGGGATTTGGTGATCCGCCTCTACCTCAAAGTCCCAAAGAATTTTTTGCGTCTCATTCTCCAGGAGAAATTCCGGCTTGTGCATATACCATTTAGTTGAATGTTGAAATTATTATTATTATTATTATTATTATTATTATTATTGATCTTTATATGACATGTAGTGTGATGATTTAAAAAAAGGTCTTTAACCGTTGCTATCATCTTAGTGTTTTAAAGTCAATTAAAAGCTTGGCTTTCATTGGAGTAGTTAAATGAAAAGAAATGAGAATTTACATTGAAACTTAACTATAGTTGCCAGAGAAACAAACGGAGAGTACAGATCGGATTTTTCTCAATAGTCCGATCATTCATACCCGTCAACGTACGGCTGTTTGATCATGCAAAGAAAATACATCGAAGTAATAAACACATCTGCATAAATGTCACTAAAACAAGTTGGCGACGAGAGATACGAGAGCCGGCGATATCAGAACACAAAGAGAGGGAATGGGTTATCAACAAAACACAGTTAACACCGATGATGATGATGCTGATGCTGCTGCTGCTGCTGCTGCTGATGATGATGATGGTGATGATTGCGTGTTGTTGGTGGCGTTAGTATAATATCCTTCGCCATACTGTTCTTTCAGTCTCCCAGATCCATCACTATTGAATAGCGAAATCGATCTTCACTGGATGCCTCATAATGTGACTTTGTGTCATCCTACCCTAAATCCTAAAGATTTACGCAAATAACTCTCTACACTGCCTTCAGTAGCGTTCGATAAAGTATAGTCGCAAGCTAATTCTGTTGTCAAGTACAATATTATTACCCTCGTCAATATCACACAGATTCCATTGATGTAAATTGAATGTAATGCTTTTTGAAAAATCATTTTGTATTTTCGTACTAATTAAAAGAATCTTAATTCTTTTTAGAGAAAAGAACATTATGAAAAAGTTTCAAACCAAGAGGTATATTTCTTAAATATTATTTTAAATCTAAACCAAAAATAATACGAAAAAAATACACGTTTTATTCTTAGATTATTTGTGCTACTACTACTACAACTACTACTTCTACAACTACTACTACTATTACTCCTACTACTACTACTAACACAACAACAACAACAACAACAACAATAATAATAATAATAATGATAATAATAATAACAGGGCTAGGAACTGTCCATAAAGACATGCAATTAAAATTGTGCTAATTGGAGATAAGAGGATGGATCCATCCGACAACATTCTTAAGATTGACTTGAATATTCAGAAGAGTCTTGTATACTTGCTTGACTTGCTGTCACTTAGAATCCAAAGAAACTGGTCAGGAGAATTCACAAGAAGCTAAAAAATATATATGAAACAACAACAACGACAACAACAACAACAACAATAAAATAATAATAATAATAATAATAATAATAATAATAATAATAATAATAATAGATGTTGATCATACAACAAAATGGTATATGCTTAAGCCATAATCTTTTCTTGGGAAGGAAACTTATAAAATTCTTTGGGACTTTGAGTTTGAGAGAGATTACCTCATCCCAGCTAGAAGACCAGATCTAGTATTGATTAACCAGAAAAAGATAACTTGTCAACTGGTAGATTTTGCAGATCCAGCAGATCACAAGATGATGATGTGTTACATAATTATGGATCCCTTATATCTTTTTAAGGTAGTATAGAAATCCTTATGGCGATCAGTACAGCTGATGGCCTTGAGAGTGAGTGTCAATGCTTGACCTCACTCTGACCTTGCCTTGCGGGAAGGGACCGTGAGAATCGGAAGGCAATAGAAGGCCCTTCCGGTTTAAGCTGTAAGCAACTCAGTCAGTTAGACAGTTAGGACTTAAAAGCGAAGCTAGCAAGATGTGAGCTCACTGCATGATTGTCTGGTCTGGGGTTCTACAAATAAAGTAACATCATCGTAAATCGAAGTCTTGTTGTTATAACTAAAAGCTAACAATAGCACAAGGCTTCTGATAAGAAATGATCCCCCAATAGAGACCCGGAATCCCCAGATAAGAAAGACGAGACCTTAGAAGATATACCAGACCAAGATAGATGATAGAAGAACCAAGCCGGCCAGAAGAGAAGTATATAACGTATAGATATTTAGTGCCGTCCAAGAAAAGGCACTACGTAACAGATGAAAGTAAATGAAAAGATAGACAAATACGTGTACCTTTCTAGAGAATTGAAAAAAGTTGTGGAATATGAGGGTGAAAGTGATATCAATTGTAGTTGGTTCACTAGGAACGGTTCCAAAAAATTTAGAAAAAAGAGTTGAGGAACTGGACATCAAAGGAAAGACTGAGACCATCCAGACAACTGCATTGTGGAAATCGGCTAGAATGCTCACAAGAGATCTGGAGACCTCAGGAGACTTGTTATCGCTCAGCTATCAATGACGTGAAAAACTTACAATGAGTGAAATAATAATAATAATAATAATAATAATAATAATAATAATAATAATAATAATAATAATAATAATAAGAAGAAGAAGAAGAAGAAGAAGAAGAAGAAGAAGAAGAAGAAGAATTATTATTATTATTATTATTATTATTATTATTATCTTGGATTTTGAAGATAAAAACGGATCACATAATCCCGACCACATGACCAGACCAAGTGTTAGTTAGAAATAAGAAATAACTTATGGATTCTACCGTTCCAGCAGACCATAGAATTACAAGGAGACAAAGTGGAAATATAAACAAATACATGGACCGTCCCAAACAACTAAACAGCTGTTAAACATGAGAGTGACAGTGATACCAATTTTGGAACGGAACAAAAATGCTTGGAAAAGAAGACTGGTGGAATTGGAAATTAGATGATGATAAAAAAAAAAACAGAAAAAAAAAACAGAAAAAAAACAACCAAACCACAGGATGGTTAAAATCGCCTAAAATACTCAGAAGAGTCCCGGAGACTTGAAGAGACTTGCTGTCTCTGAAACTCCAGTTAAGGCCACCTGCTAATATTGGTATGATAAACTCATTTCATGTAATCGTGTCAAAATGGGTAATTCCGATTCCTTAGATTCCATATTGCGTCAGGAATTTTCCAAGATCGCAGGAGTCTCTGTATAGTAGATCGGTCTTGAAAAATACTGCCAATCGTAGAACATAGGTATCCGGAAATGTTCTGAAGACCTCTCCAAATTCAATTTGGCACGAAGTGATAAGGTCTTGCGTGCTTGAAAATTTAATAACACACCTTGATATCAAGACTGTGCACAACGTAGATTCTCTGAAGTTGATGTTTCGTTTACGTTGTGGATGGTATGATGGACATATCAAGGTCTTCTTTGTAGAATATCGGATGTAAAAACACCGTTATCAGAATCAGATTATGATGAATTGTATGAAATCCAACTGGAATGCACACTCGAACAGAAATCTCATTCCAGTATGGAATAACACTCCAATAAACTAAGCCATACTTATATTGGACGTGATGGAACGACACCTGGTATCGGCCAAAAGGCTAAAAATAGCTAGAGACAGTAATGCTGTTTAATATGTGTTGGATATTATTTGCAACTACTTGTCAAAATTGCTTAGGAGCGTAGGTCAAGAATTACATAGGAATGATATATAATTTCGTGGGCATGCCTTCTCTTATGATATAAGGCGACCGACAGGTACATCTTTGTCAACATAAAGGCAGCATTGAAATGATACGGGGAAATCATATCAGATCAAGAGAAGACTGTTTAAACAAAAATGCTCATATTCAATAATAGGAATATAGAGCCCATATTTTCATCGCTTCATCTCATGTGGTCATGTGGAAATAAAATCTTGGATATAGATATGACACTACAGATAACCATTCGTGGCTCATAAAAAGATAATTATATATGAAAAGACACACACACACACACACACACACACACACACACACACACACATATATATATATATAATAGAAAAATGTATATGAGCAGACTGAGATAGATATATAGATAGATACATATATATACTGATAGAAAAATAGATACTCAGAGAGATACACAGATAGATAAATTCATAAATACATAGACATATATATATATATATATATATATATATATATATATATATATATATATAATATATATATATATATATATATGTATATATATATATGTATATATATATATATATATATATATATATATATATATATATATATATATAGAGAGAGAGAGAGAGAGAGAGAGTCCCAGTCACCATAGCGTAAACATTAGCGAAAACCCTTCAGCGAAAAGAATTTTACGAATGATGAAATCAAGTTAATTATATACCAATTTAAACAGGGAGACCATCAGAAAGCCTTGAGGGAAGTTCTGAAATCGTCTGGAGACCGTGGTTGAAGCCAATGGTGATAACTTTCCATAAATATCATCTATTGTATATCAATATATATTTTGGCAAATATCTATGATAAGGAGAGATGTCATTGTTAATTTAATTTTTACGCATTTTAGACGAAAATTAATCAATCATAGACTATATATATATATATATATATATATATATATATATGTGCGTGTGTGTGTGTGTGTATGTGTGTGTGTGTGTGTGTGCCTGTCTGTATGCATGTATGCACATAAATGAAAACCTTTAGATAAACCGATAATACTATAGTATTTCAGCTTTTTCATTTTTTCAAATCTGAATGTAAACATTATATTCAAATTGAGGTCTCCTCTTAGACCGAGTCCTATTACTGAAATATTTGCTAGCCACACTGAAGAGGCATGATATGCCGAAACACGTGTCTGTGGATGACTTTATTAATATATATATATATATATATATATATATATATATATATGGGGTGTCGCCCAAACCGAATGGTGATTACGAAGAATATGACGTCCTTCTTTTCTTTGAAAAAGTGTTCAGCGCTCGTAATTATAGAAGGTAATGTGTCTTTTTTTTCAATATGTCTACCTTGATTGTAAATCAGATGATTAATATAAATAAAAACTGTCGCTTTTGGCGCTCTTTCCTCAATTTGTTATGTGATTGGTCAACCAGATCTGGGTTAATCTCCCATCTCCATATAAAATCTAAAATGCCCTGGGCCATTACAAATCATAAGCCCATTCGAGGCCTTGAACTCTGTAGATTTGTGTTAACTTGTAAGTGTCACATTGTATTAAACACAGCATTCCATATTGAGTTCCTTCTTCTCTAACTTCTAATAATCCAAGATTATCAAGTTGAACATGAATTCTGAGAGGCAAACATGTACGGTATATGCTTATACGTGTTCAAGGTCGACATCGATCGGCTGATTTCACTTCCTGTTGGCAATATGAACATAGAAACAACAAACTTACCTCTTATATATATATATATATATATATATATATATATATATATATATATATATATATATCGAGTGTGTATGTATGTATGTATGTATACACAGCATAATCCAGATTATTTTGTGATATTCTACTTCCAATTTTTCAAAATATTTATAAAAAGTCTGAAAGAATTGTTTCAAGTACTTTAGGTTTTAATTTGTATCATTACATGGATGTTTTGAAAATAAATTTTCTGCTATATAAACTTTTAATTTCATCTATTTTTTTTTCAATTAGTTATTGGAAGTGAACACGTCACAACTTTGTATTGAACTAGGTAGGATACGTTTTTGCAGAACTTTAATAAAACAAACAGAACAATTTTTCCTTGGCTTTAAAATTGATGAGATAATATAACTATGATTATAGAATAAAGTTCTTCATAACCATATCTTAGTCTTGAATTATCATCTCAAATTAATTATATTTGCTAATAATATCGTTCATTCAAATGTTTACAAAAATGGTACAATATTGTCTATAAGTAAGTACTTAGCTAAGATTCATTTTTCAATAAAATGATAAGTTGCTTATCAAAAAACGGTACCATGATATTATTGTTTGTTCTGTCGAAACCATCAAAGACATCAACTGAAGGACTATTTCAGAAGTAGATGGATTTATTTGCGGTATAGGTAAAAATGGTTTACACAATTATTTTTATTTACAGTATTTCAACCTAGGATTATTTCATACCTAGAAGTTTGAATTAACTTAAATAATCTCCAGTAATAAATTTTAGCATCAATTAACTATTCTTAGCACGAATAATTCTAGAAAAAGATCAAGAAATCTTGATCAAAATTAAGGAACTCTGCCTCAAGATGACACAAACAATTCATATTGGAACTATGTGAATCGGACTGCAAAGGAGAGGAAGAGAAATTTGAAACAATCCGGCAAAAGAAGGCGTCATAGATAAGACACCTACACCAAAATGATCAGAACTACAAAAACAGAGAAATACGGAAACAAATAACGAGAAATATACACAAAAAGCCCAGATGGTGCATATCGAAATGCACATTAAAAAGCAAATACACGTAAGAACAACCTCACACACCTTTATCACCCACAAGTATAACCATACACATTTTCATTAATAAGAAAAAACTCACAATAGAAGCTATAACCAAAACACACACTACCACACACGATCACATCCATACAAGGGATATATTTATCTAAGTAATCTTAACAACCACCTCTAAAAAAAAAAAAACACATACAAATTAACCACAATACACACCAATATATAAAACAACCCAATACAAAAATCCCCATAATCCCCATACATACACCCACACACAAAAAACAGGTTCAATCACCACATATACTAATACAAAATAAACCCGCAACAAACACTTATCCACCGAACAACCGTCAATTAAACATAATAAAACACACAAACCCTTATAGAATAAGTGATATCTATAAGACATTCCAAAACAGAAATAAACAAAATCACATAAGTCAACGTAGAAATTACGACCACATAATAAAAAATTTTTTTTTTTAGAAAACACATGTCAAACCAAACAACCAATATAAACAACAAACTAAACGATATCAAATCCCAAATAATCAATCAATAAACTTTGTCATGGTTGTATTTATTAAAATAAAAGGGAGTATGTTTTCTTTTATTATTCAGTATTTCATTAATTGCAATAAAAAGAAGTATGTTTTCTGTTTTTGGTGGAGTTTCTCATGAGTAAAATACCGTTTGGTTTAAGAAAAGCTAGTAACAATAAACATTTTTTCCTTTTCCTATAGCAAGTTTCATTTGCTAGTGCTGCACCTTAATAATTTTTTATTTCAAATTTTACAACTCCTACTAGAAATTTAACATTTTTTTACATTTATTTTGTTCTTTAAAAATTAAATAAATAAAGTTATTCAATTAATCTATGTATACTTTAATAGATAAATACATAATTTAACAAATATGAAATTCATTAGATCTCAAAGAAAATGAATTCAGAGGGTAACAACATATATTACGTTTATTTATTGATGGTAAAAACATTTTTTAAATATTTTTTTTATTGAACTGAATCTTTAAAGAATGTAAGTTTCTACAGAATTGAACCGAATAAAATTTGTTTTATTGGCATTCAATTTTCAACTACCACCCATCTCAGTCAATATTTTTCAAAGATTTATTTTTACACCGCCCAGATGGTGCTTTTTTGCTAATATATATATATATATATATATATATATATATATATATATATATATATAT
>CM042139.1:97469060-97539060 GCA_023376005.1 Doryteuthis pealeii | reverse complement strand
AATGACGTACTCATAACTGACGTTCTTTTGTGGACACCTACATGTGAACACATTAATTTAGACCGACCAGCAAAACTCTATTGTAATCAGTTCTGTGTGGATTATGGATGCTGTGTGGAGAACATCACAGGAAGGATTGCCGATAGGGACGGTTGGCGAGAGTGAATCATGGTTATCCGTGCTGTCAGCGCGAGCTGGTTGTGATGAGGAAAATTAACGATTAGAGCAAAGTTAATATTTCAAACAAACTATGTGTATGCATTAATGAACGATCAGGCATCTAATGTTTACTCGTCACATTAATTTTCGATGGTGAATATTCTTTAAAATCACAAACATTATTTATTAAATATTCACTGACAAATTAATTTAGTATGATATTATTCTAAAGCATAGTTGCCTTATACCTCAATTTGTATGTGCAATCTGACATGATGGAAGCCGTTTATTTTTTTATCGATTTTCTTCAGTTTAATTACATGTAATCTGTATTTATATTTGCGTTAAATAATCAATTTTATAGATGTTTTCTTTTTTCCATAAAAGCTACTGATTTTTTTAAATAATATTTGTCTGTATTATTTGATCGATAATTTCTAAAAAATCTCTTTAGATATATGTTTTTAAAATAATGCGTCAGTTACACTTGAAAAGCAAATATTTTGAAGCTCTTCTTTTATTGTGGATTTTCTTTTAGAGAATATGAACAAGATTCATGAAAGTACAATAAAGGATTAATTTGAAACGCTTACGCTGTGATTGCACAGAACGGGATTACTAAAATATATGTATTATTCATATTTGTCAAGGTGTTTTTGATTATTAATGGGATAACGACGTAGCATAAGTATGTACGTGTTCTGCACATCTTTTATTTCAAAGGCTATTTCCCAGACATATATAAAAGAATATATATATATATATATATATATATATATATATATATATATATATATAGTCTTGTTAAACATCGCCGATGGGGGTCATTAAAGGTGTTACCCCAGTGTTCTTACAGATTTAGGCCTCGTCCTTTCCACATTCGCTCTGTTTATTTTACGAATAGTTCATAAATTCTTATGTATTGACCCAGGGGTACGTAACAGCCACATAGACGCTTGCTCGACACAAACACACACAAACACACACACACACACACACACACGCACACACACACACACACACACATATATATATATATATATATATATATATATATATAATAAAGATTCTGTATGTATGTTCATAAGTTTGTATGTTTTTTTTTTGTACAGCGACCGAGCGCACGTGATTTTAAAAAGGAAAATTGCAGAAGATCCGAAAAGTCCAAAGTTCTACATAATTCACAACCCATTTTTGTCAGAGTGTGGTTTAAATACGTTCACCCATGATTTTCCATAACAAAAACTAAACAAAAATATGAGGGTATAAATCAGTGATATATTAAGAAATGAACTTTAAAAAAGTATCAAAAATAAAATCAATTTATAAAGAATAAAACATTAAAAAGCAATTCAAAGATTTTTTTTAAAGTACAAAAAGAATGATTATATATGTATAGAAAGCAATATATAGAAAATTAATCCTTATTAATCTATATATAGATGACAGGTAATGATAAGAGATTTACTTTTTAGATCCCAGACAATAATGGATAGGTCGGCTCGTACAAAAGAAGGAAAAGAACAGTTTCGAAAAATAGATTGACATGTTTCACTAGAGGCTTATCATCATCTAAATGCAAATACATTTTTTTCTAAAAAAAGACAAACTAATCTACATTTTAAGGGATAAACGTATGCAAATTTATGGAGAAAACTTCATCATCATCATCATCATCATCAAGTCGTGCTGAGAGCACAAATTCCCATGACTCGCCCTCTCTCTTTCTCTTTCTCTTTCTCTCTCTCTCTCTCTCTCTCTATCTATCTCACTCTCTCACACACACACACACATCCCATGACACCAAATCCCAATCACTCAGAGTTCCTGGCAAGTCAACAAATAAAAATGAATTTTTAAAATGCTTTAAAACAAAGAGCTAGTTATGATAACAATTAAAATTTATATATGAATCTATTTTGGGCCCTAAATAGCCCATAAGGAGTTGATATGCCGTTAAACAAATTACCTAAACTAAACTTTTACGAGTTAGTAATAGAGCAGACTGGGCACTTTAGTCTTGGTAAGGCAATTGGTTGAGGGGAATGAAAGTACTATCAATTCAGAACCATGGAATTGAGGCGAGTAACTTCGCCCTATAAAAATATACACGCAACACAAAGTTCAGTACCATCCTACGTGGTGCAGCTGATGCCCTATATCCTCAGGGGAACCGAGGATTTACTTATGTTCTCACTTCATACCATAAAAACCTTCTAGCAATATACATTTCAGTATCACCAGTATCAGTGCAGCTGCTACTGTAACCCTATGCCCACAATGGAAACCCGATATTTATTTATGTTCTTACTTTTTCATTTAATGAAATAATTACTTAAAATTAGTATCGATGAATATGATTAAATGTACATTATATATAAGTTCTATGTTTATCATTGTACTTTTTATTAGATTTATATAGCCTGATTTTATTTAATTATTGCATTTTTTCGGAATATTGTGATTCAGTAGTACATAAAACGACCAATGCCTAATAAAAGCGTTCGAACACCAATGAGGAAAATATTCTTTAATACGTTTACTGCCAGCAATGCATATTTGTTTTACAGAGTACGTCTAACAAATGTGTACCTCCTACCAAGACAGTTCAAGTTTCTGTCTTTTTATTTATTTATGTTTTTACCTTTATTTTTATAAATTCTTTCTTTTCCTTTCAATCTTTATATTTCTATTTTTGTGTAACACTTCTACTTCTTCTTAATCCTCTTTTCCCGCTATGTGATATCATCTTGCATCGTGACTTAACAAAAAGCACAGAATATTTCAGAGCATAATTGTTATCTGATTTTAGAGTAATACCACGTAAGAGACAATGTAAAAACCAACAAAGTACAACACTTTTCCAACATGGTAGAAATAATATGCTTGCCTATGGCGTTGTGAAATTGTGTGTCGTAATGTTTAATGGCGCTAAAAAGGGAAGCGGAGAGCCGTCTTCATATACGAACTGTTGTCGCTCACTTGGCACAAATTTTTTTGTGAAAGTCCTGAATCCTATTTCTATCCCCCAACTATGGTTAAGTAAGAGTAACGATTGGGTCCCATTGACATAATGTTATCAACCAATGAGGAAAGAATATACAGTTATACAAGTAAAAACTGTTACCATTTAAAAGGAAGAGGAACTCTTTTTTTGCTGGTCACTAATACACACACGCTTCCTGAGTAGCACCACGCACGACCAAACAATTTCATATGATCTGTCTGTTTAGTTCTACTTGCTAGAGAAAATTTAACAAAATCATTATATAAACAGGGCAGATGAAGAACAATAAAAGCAAACCATATTGCCTTCGATGCTCATAAGTCAGTTTAATACATTTAAGTTTATTTTTTACTACGAGGTCGAATCAAATGTTTTACAATATCTGTGTACGTGCTAATTCGGGGTGCGTATTTCACGGTGATTTATCAGTTCAAGCGTCGCTAATTCGCCAACTGTGGTTGGAAGTATCGTGCGCCGATAGGTTGGGCATGGTTTCATTCCACGAGTGTGAGTTTAAAACCGCACAGATGAACATGTTATGTAGTCTAATTCGGGAACTTATGCTTTCCGTGTTCAAACTGGGTCATTATGGCCCGGATTCAACATAAACATTTGTTGTACGAAAGGTATAGGTATCATTGATCACAGCACAGTACTCAGATGTCTTGGGGAATCTCACCTGGACTGCAAAAACCTCGATGATCATACAACAGTGGATTCAGAGACCGTGCTTCAATTCATAGAGGCTAATTCAGCAAATAGCCTTAGAGGAGGAGTAGCTGAGCTCGACATCGCACAGTCTTGTGTGATTCATCACCTACATGACGTCAACAAAAGCGTTAAATTATTGCCAAAATATTGTAGAGGTTTTGACTCATCCGTTTAAAATAAAGCATCATTGGACTTATGTAAATCTGACCCATGAAATCGTTAGTTAGTCTTAAAAATTGAAGAAAGAATTGAATTTGATAAAGAAGTCAATGTTCTTTGGTTGATGCCAGTTCATTGCCGGAGAGGTGTTACGGGCATAGATGAGAAAAGAAAGCTTCGTGTCGTTCTAGTTGTTATCTTCCTAGAGGAGGTGAGTAAATTAATAAAAAGGGGCATAATCGGGAAAAAAGTAATAGATTCAGTGAGCTGATAAGAATCTAATTAATTAATTGGGTGGATGATTAGCTGAATCAGGCGAACAGGATATTCCTGGAGATGGAAAAGATAAAGCTAGAAAGATATTGGAACGATAGAGAGCGAAGACGATGATTTATGTCTCGCTTTGTGTAATAAAGTGAGTTTATTTAGTTTGGCTTAACAATGGATATATTTTTATTAATAACATACATTTATCAATCAATTATTCAATCTATGTAAAAAAATAAAACCAACAAATTTAAAATATTTATCTTGTATTTCCTCATTCAACTTCAGTTCAAGAAATGCTTCAAGATCTCACGGAATTTTTAAAATCTATTTTTAAGTTCTATATTAATAATGTAGCGAGGAGTAGAATTCTCCAATGGATTATAATTCGTGAAATATATCATTCCGTTGTGAAGATAATGATCACGCATTATGCGAGAGGGAATAAAAACATATTCAAATATTTTGAATATGGTTATTTTTTATTTGTCGTGAATTTCCTTATTTGTATTAGCACTGACAAACCTTTATTATTTTTATAGTTCTCAGCTCCTGTTAGAATACAATATTCAGAGAAATAAATTTTAGTAATCAGTAGCGATCGGTATTTTTTGTATATCCGTTCTGTTCTTCTCGTCCTGTTACATAGTTGATATGTGCCTATAAGTTATGTACGGTAGCGTAGAAATTAAAAATAACTGTGTTGCCTAGAATTAAAGTACACGGATCCAGCGCAGAGGGATAAGATCTACTGAAAAAGTTTCCGAGATATGACATTAAATTCCATCCAGTGTAAGGCTCTAGATCTGGAAGTCTCTGAATTCTGAAGTCACCACATCATTGGTTTTACTACCAGGTCCACTCTGATTAATAATAGATAGAAATACATCAAAATAAATCCATATGTGTAAAACTATTATTATTAAATGATATCAGTAAAATAGAAGTCTTGGAAAATTATTAGTATTAGATAGGACTACTTGAATCCATATAACTCTATGCAAAATATTTGTATTAAGAATAGTTAATTGAAACTATGATTATTTACTGGTGATGATTATTATTATTATGAGTCACTGGAAACCTTATGTAATAAAAGTAATGTCGGTGGAGGGGCCTATTGTCGTTATCAGCCGGATAGCGAAGGAGTGTATCTTCTTTTCACTAACACAAAACCCGGAGCTTGTTTTTACGTCTGAGAATTGCGACACACATACCATCTGCTCCCCACTTTACCACATATATCGAAACTATGTTACTCATGAGTTGCTGAGGACTGGTATTGTATTCAGACCATTGTGGTTCATGAGCGGATGCTCCGTTGACTGAGCTAAACCATGTGCAAGTTATTAGTATTAGAAAGGAATACTTAGAACAGTATAATTTTGTAAAAATTATTAATATTAGATAATAATACTTGAAACTATATATTTCTGAGCAATGTTTTTAAAATTAAATAGACAGTGATACTGAGAGCTTTTTGATTTAGTGCGTCCTGGAATGCACATATTTGCTTTGAATTTATGGCTCCCAACAAAAGTTTCTTGATAGATTGTAGGGTCTTTATTTTTGCCCGAGGGAAGCAACTAAAGCCGTCTAACTACAACCTTGTAACCTACCCTCTGTAATTATTTTCTAAGAAACTATTGAAATGTATTTACAGTTAGCTTGAAATGGTGAGGGAAGAAAAACACCGGGACGCATGGATACGATTTTACTGCGGCTTTTATATGTGTGTGCATCAGGGGCGTAAGTCGCGGACCTGTCAGCATCTCTGAATAGAAATAATTGATGTCGTATAAATAGCTATTGCCAAATAACAAGGATTATATAAAAATGAGAAGTGCAGTTACATTAACACCATGGAACATTGAAACTATCAATATGATAACGATAAAACATTTTCATATAGATAAAATGTATGTATTACATAACACATAGGGACTTGATAGGCCGTTTAGTAAATAAATCACATTTCTCCTCCTTCTAGATATGGGTAAATCGAAAGTTAGACTGGATTTTTTAGCAAAAATAAATAAATATGACTGCCTTGGGCATAAAATAAACTAACAAGCGTTGAGATGCGTTAACATATCACCAACAAAATATATAATAATCTCATAATTGAATACGGAATAATGGTAGTGAATTCCTAATGTACATTTTCTACGTTAGATGGGTTCACTTATTATCTGTTAATAATGGAGATTTGCTTCCGGTTTTTGTCTGTAAAAAAAATTACGTCACTGCTTACGTCACATTACCCAAAATCGTCATAATTTGAACATGCAACATTAGACAGTCCTCATTGTTTTTTTTAAACAAGTTTTAATAAATACATGACTGGTATTATATATCTATATATAGTTTTATTTTAATACATATTTAAAGTTTACATTTTTTGTTTTAATTTTTAATCCTTTAATGAATTTGATGATTTTACTTACTTAGGGTACAAACTCGCTGACATTGAATTTTTTTACTCACACCCCTCAGGCAATATGTTTCAAAGATCTATTTTTACATCGCCCGGAGGGTGTTTTTTATTTTGTACTAGTAAGAGTAATTGTTTCATGGCTGCCACCACAAAACATATATTTGCTATTCCTCTGTGTATTATCAATTTTTGCTCTGACAAAAAAGAGTTTTTATGTCTTTATTTATGTATGTAATATACTAGTCATCGACGTAAGAAATGAACACGGCATAACGAGTTCAAATACTAGAAGAAGCTGATTGCATTTAATATAGTGGTAACACCCTTGGGGAAAGTATACATTCAGCTAGTCTACCTCCTATCAATAAATAGTAAGGCAGACTGGACCATTTAACCTTGATACGGCAACTGGTCAAGTAGAAAAATTTGACTTTAAACCTGTTAAACTCCGCTTGAAAAAATGACCTTGTGTCACATCCTACACGCACGGAGGGGTTGGCATATAAATACTACACTGGTTAACTATGTGAGGCTAAAGAACACAATCTGTTCTACTATTTACCTGTAACTGAGAGAGAAAAATAGATTCATTTCTTTTTCAGGGGCATTAGCGCAAGGTGAAAACGCAATCAGCTTTGTGCAGGATGGGCAATTCAATTTCCTCCGAGAATAAACGTTATACGAGGTGCACCTTCTTTTTATTCATTATTGAAAGAATCTGATATTATTGATGATAAATTTCAGCACAACCTTGAAATGTATAATTTGGTATGTATCTCGAACTGAGAGGGCAAGTCCTTGAAAGCGAACAAATACAAGTATTTTACTCCAGCGCATAGGATACCTTTGTTGGTAGGGACGACGTTCTAATTTAAAGAAAAATGGGTTCAACCTTGACAGTGTACAACGTTGTGTGTATTTTGCAGTTCAAATTCTCGTTATATTCGCCTTCAGTTCGTTTAGTTTATTTAAATCGTACGTTATTGAATTAAGGTTTCATTGCTACATTCGTTTGTATTGATCAAAATGTTTTGAATGCAACAACTAATTACATGTGAAGGTGGCACCTTCAGTTGGTTTTGCCCCAGTGACAGGGAAACAAACTCCTAATAGTATCTTAAGGTTCCACGGCGGAGTTCTGGTTTAGGAGAATGTATTTGTGTGAGGTTTTCTGTATGGAGACAGCTCATTTAGGCTTCGTATATAATAGGAGCCGGTTTAATTTAGCCGGTAGAGCATCCGCCTAGGAACCACAAAGTTTCTGGTTCGATACCGTTACCCGCAAACTCATCGCATGAGTATCACAGATTGGAAAATCTGATCTGTACAGTTAGGTGGAGAACTCACAGTAGGTGTGGCGTTCCACCTCAGTGAAAAAACAACCTTCCAGGCCTAGCGCTAGCGAAAAGGACATAAAAATCTTCACTGTTCGGCTGATACCGACAGCATACGTTTTCACTTATATATATATATATATATATATATATATATATATATATATATGTGTGTGTGTGGTGTGTGTGTGTGTAACTGAAAATCGTAAATATGAGATACTAACATTTACCAAGCGCTGTTTACGTTATGACTTTCTTAACATAACTCATATATATATATATATATATATATATAGTCATACACAGACACCGTGTTTCGACGTATCGCGCATCCTCAGTGTGGCTAGACATTTGTAAACTACCTACAGCCGGGATAGAATCCCGATCGATTCATCGTCAGTTATGTCATCTAACCGCTCGGCCATCGTCACCTACAGAATAGGAAGGGGATTTTAACTTAAAAATACACACATCTGTATGCATGTAAAGGCCGGCATAGAGTGCTACATCTGTTGTTGTTTTTATAATAGGAGAGTTATACGTATTTAGTTGATTTATAGAAGCTAATGAAATTTACTAATTTTAATGATATTTGATGATTTTTTTTCTATTTTCTTTTATTCACATGCCGTTATTATTGCGCGTAACTAATAAAACAAATAATTACATGAGGAAGTTGCATTTTTATTTGGACAAAATTTATATTAGTATCATATTTTACTGCGTAGGGATCTCTGGAACATATTTGTGTGTGTATTCTTGCGTTAAGTTTCCTCCTTCAGTATATATATATATATATATATATATATATATATATATATAATTGTCGGCCTTCGCCATTTTCAAACACACTGTTTTGACTTTATATATATATATATATATATATATATATATATATATATATATATATATATATATATATATATATATATATATATACTAGCTAAAATACTCGGTCTATGACCGGACTAAAGAAAATATAGGAACAGCAAAGAGTGAGTGACGAGAAAATAAGAGATAGGTATACCCAATTTCGGTTCATTTTTTATATATCTCATAAAATAAAATAGGGGATGGGGGTAGACCTCGTAAAAAAATAGTTCCCCTAATATATTTTCATGAAAATCGGACCATAAATTGAATTTTCATAGTATATTTTAAAAATGCTCTTGTTGTAAGTTGTTTTTGGCCACGTAAAATATCAGTTGATTTAACGGTGCAATAAGGAAAACATTGTTTTTCAATCATAATTTTCATTATTTCCGTTAGCTGAAAATTTTAAAAAATCATCAGAAGTTTGTTTAATGTTTCCTCTTTCGAATTGAAAAAAAACATTTTCAAGATGATATTGATTTTCATGAAAGTTTTATTGTGTTAAATATAGGAGTGTGGTAAATTTCACAGGGAAAATTGGTGGTAACTAATAAGAGATAATTATTTATCAATTCTTTTTAAAAATCCCCAAGAATTGTCTAATGAATAACCGGTCGAAATAAATGTTATATTCGAGACGACACTAATATGAATAAATTAAAGTGATTTCTAAAGTTTTTAAAAAATGTTAATAAATGATTAAAAGAAATCTCGAGATAAGGGCTGAACTTGAAAAACGGTCTGGAAAATTAGGGTGTCCAAAAAAATAACAAAAAAACAGAACCAAATTATTTATTTTCCCATTAAACTAACTATAAACCCCCCCTCACCCTAACCCCTAACCCCCCCCTAGTTAAAATTAAGTTTTATTACAAAATTTGTGGGTTCTGTTTTTTCTGGGTCACCCTAATTTTCCGACCGTTTTTCAAGTTCAACCGAGATAAGTTCGAAAGACCATTTTTGACGGTTTTTATTTTTTTTTTAAATGAAAGAGAGAAAAAAAAAGTGGCGACTTAATTTTTTTTTAAATCTGCGTATTTATTTATCATTAGAATTATGATAAATTAAATAACAAATGTTCTCATTCAAGTTATTTTCATGTTTATTTTATGTTTCAAACACTGTTTTGTTTATATACGAAATGTTAATTTAAATTTCTTCATATAATTTATACATCTACATCTTATTTTTATTATATTTTTTTTTGTTTTTATTACAATATAACTATATGTTTACTTAGTTACGAAATAAGTAGTTGTATAATTTAACTACATATTTTTGTAAAAGGCTTTTTTTTTTTTAAAACTCTTTTGTATAAACAAAACAATTTTTTTCTAACTCGCTATAAAAAAATAATGCAATGGATAAAGACTCATACAAATTATACATTGAGCAAGATTATTTTCTCTTCTTTTCAACCATATGGATATTTTAAAGATTGGACTATAAATAGGCGATAAATTCCGAGCTGAACGGCTTAAGACTGCGAAATTTATTCACTAAAATTGAATTCACTGCTGATATTGCTTTAATAAAAAGTCAGACAGGGGACAATATCTTATCATCAGCAGGAGTTGGTATACTGACAGTTTCGAAAATTGGGTGATTTTGGCTTAATTAATTAATTATATCCCTTAATCAGTAAAAATCAATAACAAAATTTGGCGTATTTCTTAGTTAGAAGGATATTAATATGTATGCAAGATTTCGAATCAGAGTCAGGTCCCGTTTTGAACATATACATCGAGACGTACATACCAAAAACTCAGTCTTATATATATATATATATATATATATATATATATATATATATATATATATATATATATTGTGGATTACGTAGCAGTCCCGAAAATTGTGCCGGCTAAATAAATAAAACTCAAAACAAACCACAGAGTCTTCAGATATTTATTCCTCAACTAACATATTACGCTAACAATATTAGCATAATAAGTACGTTAATGCTTCACACCTAAGCCCAAACCCGCTATAAGTATCTCCTACGATGAATACAAATACTAATATTCACCTCATAATATATATATATATATATATATATATATATATATATATATATATATATAATTTAATTTAATTCGGTTTTGAAAATAAAAACCTTACATTAGATTTAAAAGCTTCACATTATCTAAAATAATAACAAATACCTTACATCCGTCCATACGTTTTTTACTTTATATATATAAAAAAAAGTTAATTCGTCTTGTTGCCAACATCTCAAAATCCGCTACAATAAAGAGTTGACCGACAAAAATATGGCGCGAATTCCCACATTGGAGAATAATATAACAAATTTCATTCTTTTTTGCAAAATTAAGGTTTTTTGTTTTTTTGAAATGATTTGACATTTATCTCCGATGACAAACACCACGGAGTAAATGAACTCTGATGATGATTTTTTGTAAAATCGAATTATTGATCAATATCAGCTATGATTATATTATAAATTGTTTTCTCTTTAACAGCATTGTGTGATGTTTTCATTCCACCTTTTCATACTCATATATATATATATATATATTAACGATGACATAGCCTCTATATAGAAATAATGCTAATAAGTCAAACTGTTGTGAAAAAACGAAATGTACTTACATCTAAAGACTTTATAATATATATATATATATATATATATATATATATATATATATATGTGTGTGTGGGGGGTGTATGTGTCTGTCTGTCTGTCTGTCTTTGTCTATGACTGTATATGTGAATGTGCCTGTCCTTGTCTATGTATGCATGCATTCATTTCTCGATTAGAAGCCAATGAAATCTAACAATTTTAATGATATTTTATGTTGTTTTGTAATTTTTTGTATTGACATGCCTTTACCATTGTACTTAATGACCCAATAAAATATCAATGAGTTGTAAACAATAGAGATAAGTGCATTTGTTTTGTTTTGTTCTTTTTTCGTTTTTTTTTGTTTTTTTTTTTCGTATTTAGAAATTTAATTGCCGACACCCTAGATTATAATAAGAAATATTTCATGAGGATCACGTATCAATTTTGTAAAATCCTATTTCTCGACGACGATCAACTAAAAAAAGGCATAAAAATAATTATTCCCCGAACTATCTATTTCATGTAGATGCCACGAGGAAAATAGGATTGGTTTAATTAGGTTTCCTTTGAATAATGGCTTTAGGTGTTTATCCAGTTGCTCACATTATATTACTCATCGGGGGAGAGTGTGTAATAAAGAAAGTAATAAGATTCCGATCCCCAGGAAAACAACTACACTCCTCCATTTAAGTACAAAAATTAAATAGCCCAGTCTGTCCTAATATTCATCCATAACTGGTTGTTTTACCAAAAGTGTCCAGCCTATCCAAAATTTACCAATAATTTGGGTGGTATATATCTAATTATGTGTTTGAGGTTGTTGGATGTTGATATATATGGAATTTTCTTGTCTTTATGGAAAGGTTTCAATGAATTATTTGATAGGTTGAAGATTAAGTGTAGAAAATTAAGAATTTTACAGTTATATTATATGCCTATTTTGAATTAGAGAAATTTAAAAACATGGATTATCTTTCTTTTTCTTTATTCATGAGGATAACGGACTGTTATTCTTTGAGATTACCACTTATCCGTCATGTCTATAATTCCCTATTTGTGTGGGGTGTAAAAATTTTCTAAGCGTTTTTTTTATTATATAGATGTCAATCAAATCCCATATTTGTGCTGAATCAAAAGCACTCATTGATACATCGACGTTGGTATTACCGCATTTAGTCCATATGTAATGCAATTGGATATTGACTAGGTAGTTGTATGATATCAGAGGGTAGGATAGAAATAATAATGAGTAAAACATTTTGTTAGAGAGATATAATTAAGTTCCCATTACTAGCTAGAAAGGTTTGCTTGTATAAGCAATTTCGCCAGAAGCCAGACTCCATGGCGACTAAAAGGGGGCTAGTCTCCTTTGATCTGGCTAATCAGACGTCTTAAGAGTGACCAAATATTTAACACGTGTTTCGTAACGTTCAAGAATCTTAGAGAAGGTTCTCTCTTCTGGAATGTTCCAAACGATAAGGCATAAAATACACCTGCCGCAATTAGTGGAGCTGAGACACCCGTACAGATCGGACCGAAGTCAGTTTGCAGGAGGTATTCGAACGGTACGGGCCCGAGATAGAATTTTAGACTTAACGGCTGGACGAATTAAGTTAATAATAGACGGAAACGGTAGATCAATTAAGCCGAACTAAACGAAGGATACAAAGCAAGTTTAAACAAGTTACAGGAAACTTAGCCAAATGAGATTATTAACTCTCTCTCTCTCTCTCTCTCTCTCTCTCTCTCTCTCTCTCTCTCTCTCTCTCTCTCTCTCTGGAAAACTGTCTGAGACAATAAAGAAATTCCTGTGTACTACACCTTGTCGATCTGTGAAGAATTGTGAATGAATGTGACGGCCCAGCTATTAGGGGTAAACAAACAGTAAGTAGTTTCACCCCAAACCAGGACGAGAAACAGAAAGATAATCTATTGACTTAAGTCAATTGACCATGACGACGACGCGTGTCCACTGACCCTCCTCCTCTACCCACCATAACTGGATATCCCCCGAACTCAGAAAGAGGAATGATTTGTCTGGGCAAACAGTCGAGAGCCATCTGCTACTAGAAAGGATTTGTTTTGATACGCCAAACGTCCTGTCCCTTGACGGACAAGAGATTGCCCTGTATACGTTTGCGTTACGTATCGTCTTCTGAGCGCAGTGGCCTGTGCAGTGCAGTGCAGCAGTGGCACGTTACACATATATTAATATTGTTTTCTATAAGTACTGTTTTCCTGCATGCAACTATTATGTTTATTTGATTGTTGGTTATATTTCTTATGGTTTTGGCAATTTCTAGAGTTTTAAGGAGGGTGTCTCTGGAAATAGAAATTAATAATATCAAATTGTAACATTTCCTCCACAGAAAACGACTTTAATACACGTATAAGAAAAGCATGGGCCGCTATAAATAAATTATCGATCACACAGACAAGTTAAAGAGACAGTTCTTCCAGGCCGTTGTCGTGTCAGTACTGCTGTATGGCTGCACCACCTGGACCCTAACTAAGCGACTAGAGAATAAACTAGATGGGAGCTGCACAAGAATGCTGCGGGTGATCCCGAACAAGACGTGCAAAACAACACCCTACGAGAAAACAGCTATACGGCCAGCTGCCACATATCACACAAACCATCCGAGTAAGACGGACAAGACACGCGGGACACTGCTGGAGAAGCAAGGACGAACTCATAAGTGACGTCCTCCTGTCGAAGCCAGCACATGGACACGCCAGTGTGGGCCGACCAGCAAAGACGTACATTGATCAGCTCTGTGCCGATACAGGATGCTGCATAGAGGACCTCCCGAGAATGCTGAGCGATAGGGACGGATGAAGAGAGATTGTCATGGATATCCGTGCTAACAGCGCGACATGATGATGATGATGATGATGATGATGTATGAATGTTGCTTTCTTTTTGTTTTTTGGTATTGGAAATACAAGTTCATGGCATCATGGGTATTATTTATATTTTTTTAAATAATTTTAAAAGTGTATAAAATAAATTTCCCACGGGTGCGTATGTGTATAAAAATGAAACTTCGGGATATAACATGCATAAACATGCATACAAGCATATATCAATATGCATGTATATGTATATTTTTGATGTGAGGTTATGAGTGTGTATGCGTGTGTGCAAGAGGGAGAGAGAGAGAGAGAGATATAGAGGGGGAGAATAGAGAGAAAGAGAGAATATATGGATGGTTATATATATATATATATATATATATATATATATATATATATATTTATATATATATAAGTAAAGACCTTAAATCTGAAACTTTGTTTTGATTTTTGTGGATATGGGCGTGCTTAATTTATCTGTACTAACCCAAAGCAACACAAAACTATCAGGAAACTAAAGGGAAATTTTGAATACAAATCTTCACATAAATACCTAATTAAATTCTCCTCCTACCTTCTCATCCCCTCCAAGCAATTATTTCCCGTCAACTCATTGTGAAATCCCATCAAACTAGCAACATACAATTACACACAAAAATATTCATACAGAAAAAAACTTTTAAATTTTAAATTTGTTTTTTTATGGATGTGGGAGTGTTTCTGTCAACATCATAAAATGACAAACGAAAGCGATCGTAACAAGGAAACACACACACGCCACACACTCGCAAACATACAAAGAAATAAACACACACACACACGCACATACACACACATATATATAGGGTCATCCACAGACACGTGTTTCGACTTATCAAGTCTCCTCAGTGTGGCTAGACATTTTGTAAGCTACCTACAGCCGGAATTGAAATCCGATCGGTTGGGTGTCAGTCCGGCACCGTAACCATTAGGCTGTCTTCACTTACAGAATGGGAAGGGGATTTTAACTGTTTAAATACACACATCGCTTTGCGTGTAAAGGCCGTCACAAAGTGCTCCATTCCTTAGAAGAGCGTTGCGTTTACGCTTGAGTTGGCGGCCGTCAGCAAGATCCCCCCCAGAGTGCTCAACCCTATATATGTATATTGGGCCTCCTATCGTGGTGTAATGGTTAGCAAACTAGTCTCACGGATCCATTACTACTGAATAGCGAGTTCTATCTTCACTGGATGCTCCAAGTTTTGACCTTGTGTTAATTTCTACGCGTCATGAATGGGTTCCGTAAACAATATATATATATATATATATATATATAAGTAAAAAGTCGACGGGGCGGCTTAAAGTCGGTATCAGCCAGTCACTGAGGGAGTCTATCCCCTTTTCAATAGCGCTAGACCAAGGAGATTGTTTTTTAGCATCTGAGGTAGAGCGCCACACCTATCATCAGCTCCTTACTTTACCGCACATATCCTTGTGCTACTCACACGCTGAGTTGGCGAGGACCGGTATCGAACTAGGAACCTTGTGGTTTCTAGCCGAACGCTCTACCGACTGAGCTAACCCGGCCCATCGTTTATGGAACCCATTCATGACGTGTAGAAATTAACACAAAGTCAAAAGCTTTAGAAAGAGAGAGAGGGGGGGGAAGAACAAGAACAAGAACAAGAAGAAAGAGAGAAATAAAGAGAAAGGGAATAGAGATAGAGAGAGACAGATAGACAGACATACATACAGAGAAAGAAAGAGGGTGAGACAGATAGACAGACAGACAAACACACAGACAGAGGCATGTAGGGAATATATACTTATGTAGTGCACGAATACATTCAAAGCTCCACATCAAAGTACAAATAGCACATTATCTATTCCCCTCATTCTAATGAAACACGTTTAAATGACTGATTAATGTATATTGCTCTGTGATGCATTAGAATGCGAAAAATATTTTATTAGATGGCAATTTCAATCATGTCAATGCCATTTCGAAACCTTGGATCTTAAGTTGGGTTTTTTTTTAAAGCAAATATCAAATATATTAGGCATATATTAATTATATATCTGCGTACGTGTGACCTTGAAATTTGAAATCGGAAAAGTGAGTACATGACCTCAACAATGAATTTTCATTCAGGAAAGGAAACAGTTATGGAAATTAAATGCACTTTCAATAATGAAATCTTAACTCAGTAGCTAAAAGGTTCAATCTGAAACACACACAGATAATGAAAGTGAAATGTAAATTATTCCAACTAGCAAGAATATGCGCCGGCCGGGCATAAGTATTTATGTTTTAATGTAATGAAAACATATTAAACTAACAAATTTAAATAAGAATGCATATAAAAATGTCACACTTATTTTAATTATATTTTAATTGTTTTCTATATAAAGTCATTACTAGGATTGATTTTAATATGTTGAGGAATAAAACAACAATATTAGATATCAATAACACCGGGTAATTATTTATTAAACCTGGTTTGTTAAAAATCTGTATGCAAATTAACCACATCATATATTATGTAAACCTTTATTTCATAGTGATATATAAGACACATTGCAGGATATTAAACGCATTTATAACATAAAATAACTAGTAATAATATGCGCCCTCTTAGCGTAAGTATTTGAGTTTTAGTGTAAACGAAATAACAAGCATCATAATCACATATTTTTGCGACACTCAAATTTAAACTAAGGACATTAAACTACATCATATTGACATTACATTTAAATGCAAAAAAATGTTCAAATTTAAAGTGACTATTAAATGACTATTTCTTGTTTCTAGATAATTTGCTAGTAAGAATCTAGACGTTAGATAACTTTAAATATATATAAAAGTGACAGAAAGCTATCTATAAATCAATAATGTAATGTATTTATAGAAACTTGTTTTAAAAACACTGGACCATCGTTTGTTGCCCACTTACTGATGCGTATATATAATATAACCCAGCGCTTTCCATTATTTCATGCAGTAATTATATTGACTATATATTAAATACTCATTTATAAACTTGGTTGATTCCGGAAGTTACTGTGACGTAAGCATTGACATAGTTTCCGTTAAAGAAAAATAGAGATCGAACCTCCAGTAATAATAGATATGCATTTGATATATTCGAGTGTGAAACCATACGTCGGTAGCCTGACTCGTCGTTACTGTCACTGGCAAATATATCTGGTATCTTCGTATTTAGAGTAAGATGATTTATTTGACTTTTACTTAATAGTGAAAAGATTCACAAATATGACATGAAAAATGAGTTTATTTAACTCTTAGAACCCTCAACACACATGCTTGACTGTGACCTCATTGGAAGCAAGTTCGAATTTCAATCTTACTATTACGTTCGAAATAATACCCTAGAGAACACCCTCATCCTCTAGCTATGGGTAAAATGTACCACTACTGTTCTTCTACAAGTGGGGTGTTGGTATCGGATAACCCTCCACGGTTGATATGCCATTAAACAAAAGATTCAAATCAAATCAAACCTGTACACTGTACATCTGTTCTCCTCTGGGCTTCTGGCCGAAAATAGCTGATAATTTAAAATGTTTTTATCTGTAATTTAATGTTATATATAACTAAAAGAGATATTTAATTTATAAATTAATTAATTATATCTATCTATCTATCTATCACTCTCTCTCTCTCTCTCTCTCTCTCTCTCTCTCTATATATATTATATATATATATATATATATTATATATATATATATATATATATAGAGAGAGAGAGAGAGAGAGAGAGAGAGAGAGAGAGAGAGAGTGATAGATAGATATAATTAATTAATTTATAAATTAAATATCTCTTTTAGTATATAAAAGATAGTCGGTAGAGCATCCGACTAGGAACCACAAGGTTCCTGGTTCGATACCGGCCCTCGCCAGCTAAGTAGCACAAGGATATGTGCGGTAAAATAAGGAGCTGATAGTAGGTGTGACGCTCCACCTTTGATGCCAAAACAATCGCCTTGCGTTAGTGAAAAGGGGATAGACTTCCTCGCTGTCTGGCTGATACCGACGCCTTTACTTATTTGTGCCAATTACGAATATGCTCGTTAAGTTTACTTATATATATATGGAAAAATATACATTTTAAAAATATTTTCTTCTCATATATATATGTATATATGTTTGTTTCATATATATATATATATATATATATATATATATATATATATATATATAAGTTTTTTTTTAATAGTTTGTTTGAGGCATTGTATGTATGTGTAAAATGATGTTCATTTGCCTTTTTTTCCTAAATATTTTCGGGATAAATCCCATCATCAGAGGTATTACAAGTACTTGTGTGTTTTAGTACTTATCCCACGGCGCTGGCGTAATCGTTTGTTGTTTATTAAGTTGAAGGAACGCCGGATATTTGAAAATATCCGGCGTTCCTTCAACTTAATAAACAACAAACGATTACGCCAGCGCCGTGGGATACATACTATAAACACAAGTACTTGTAATACCTCTGATGATGGGATTTATCCCGAAAATATTTAGGAAAAAAAGGTAAATAAACATAATTTTCAACACATATTCCATTGCATTTTCAATTGCCTTCAAATTTCTATTTTATATATACTAGCAAATAAATGCACCCTCCAGGTGCAAGTATTTAAGTTTTAATATAATAAAATATCATGTTAAATTAGAAAGGCTAATGAAACTTTATAAGAATTCAGATAAAAATATTTGGAACAGAGGGGGTATGATTGAAAAATAGAACAACTTGGAAACTAACTCTTCCATCATTTTCCCTTACTCCCGTCTTTCATTGGTAAATTTTCCTAATTTAACTATTTAGTTAAAATAGGAAGTAAAGAATAATATTACAATTATTTCTTCTTGTTAATGGATTGCTTTTAAGATTTATCCCCGAGATTTTTGCTCATATTCATTAATATAAAACCAAACAATTAGAAGTCAATAATACTAAGCATATATTTATTAAAATCAGATTTTTAAGATCAATATGCAAATTAGCCTTCCAATTTACACTGTAAACCGCTATTTTCTTGTATATATAAATACAATTGCATGTTATTAGTATGTAGATATGGTCAACAGGCTTAATGATGTAAAACAATTTTATTAATAATTGAGGTTTAAATAAAAATAATATCATGGAGAATGTGATGTAAATAACAAAGGGAATTTTGACTTGAATAGTAATATAGTTTCGGTTACAGACATACAAACCCACAATCTCCATTATAATAATATATATATATATATATATATATATATATATATATATTGCAGGCAGTAAAATTTTAATCGGGCTTTTAACAGATCATCAGGTTTACTCTTAGTTTCAGAAATTGTATTCCCTAGACGGAATTAAGACCAACTGGGCATATGTACTGCTAAGTAGAGATTTACTTAGCTTTATTTAGTTGTGGAATGAGGCAAATGCATGGATCACTCTTTTAAGATGGGCTTCTAAAAAGTGAAAAAATAAGAGAGTTCCTGAACGTTGCCTGAATATGATGGAACCATCAACAGAGAATCACAATTAATTATTTTTGGCTCATCCTTTGACGTTTATGAAGGTCTGGGTTCTTTGAAGTATGGACTTCCCTGATGAAAAAAAAAAGAAAGAGAAATGCATTACATCAAGCTGGTTCCAACGTTACCGAATAACGATTGACAGTTGAAACCTGTAGGATGGGCCATTTATTAACAAGAAAGGAGAAATAATAATAATAATAATAATAATAATAATAATAATAATAATACAATCAGGTGTAGAGCGAGAATATTTAATGGCCGCTTCAATCAACTAATATGCTCTTTTATCACTGGCTCAATGCATCCATAATCATTAACATTATGCAAAACGAATTCACCGGGACCAAACATATTTGAATATCATATTATAATGATGAAAATTTGTTATCTTATGTAAAGATGTATGTACTGCTTTTTGTTTGGCCTTTATGTAAATCTTATTCTGCGGATTCGTCATAAATATTGAATCCTGCACTCGTTTAGTAATTGTTATCATCTTAGAAAATTGACATTGCGACACGGGTTCAAATCTTGGACAATGCTGCATTTCTCATAGCGATAATACTTTTGAGAAATGTATAATTCTCCCACCATCTATGGATAGAATAGTAGAGCAGAGTGAGTCCGTTAACCTTGGTATCGCAACCGGTCTTGGAGAAGAAGAAAAATCTGGATTTAAACCAGTTAAACTCCACTGGGTAAAGGGGTTAAGTAAATACGTATAAATATTGCATCTCGCTACACACATTTGTTTTTTTTTTTGTTTGCACTAAACTTTCTGTATTATGATGTCTTCCGTGGTCTACACGTATGTTTTACATGGTCTACCCAGATGTCTTCCGTGGTTTAAGCAAATGTTTTTTTCTTATATAGGTTATACATGCAACAGAATTTTGCAGCTGTGACGTTTCAAACCAATGGAATCTGAAACATTCCCAGTATTTGTGTGTATATCTGTGCATTGCCTGATTGTTAACTCTCGTTTTTTCCTATCTTTATCTAACATATGATTCCATATCATTTTGTTCAGGCAATCACGTTTCTATGGTTCATTGAAATGACAGTAGTTCCAGAATCATTGCCTTGGGCAATATAAATTCAGATTCGTCACTGAATATAATTTTAAGCTTCTCATCTAAATTCAATCATTAATTATTTTTTATGAGTAACTGTTCGTGCTGGTGTTCGTTTGACGCTTCTCTAAATCCCATTCCATGCTACTAACTTCTCACAATCTGTAATAAATATTAAATTCTGTTCAAAACTATTGATTTTCATTTGATTTGCGTATTTTCTTTTTTCAAATATATTTACTGTTATTTTTCTATGCTATCATATCTTACATGGTCTACCCAGATTTATTATTCTGATAAATTCCTCGTTCAGCTTATAATTGCAACAACATTTATACAGAGATTACAAGAAAGCATCAACATTTTTCGACAGACTACGTGTTAGTTTTCCGTCTCATCTTTAACCCATATTTTCCATTGGCAGTACTTTTTGAAGCTATTCATCTGTTCAGTTAGTCAGTTCAATTATTCGCTGAAGGCTATAGTCTTTGTCTTTTAACTGCAACTTTGCATATTTAGATTATTCCAGTATTTTATTGCAAGTTCAAGGCGTTCTTCCAACATTGATTGATCTTTCTTCCCTGACTTTATGTCTCAAGTGTCAGACGCCGTGGGGTAGTGGCTAACGTGCTACTATGATATCTTAGTAAGAGAGTTCGAACTCCAATCGCTCAATTACCTTTACTAATGTCTTTGGGAAAGGTATGCACCTCAATCCCCTAGGTATGGGGTAAATGGTACAATTGATGTTCTTTGAAAATAATTAATTTTACATTAAATAACCAACGAATATTGATATGACATTAAAACAAAGAAACCAAACATTTATGTGTTGATATAAAAAACGTATAAAACATAATTGTATAATATAAATTACATTATTTCTTGTAAATTTATCACACCAGCTCAAACTACTGTTTTACACGGGTGTCTGGGTGAAACAATCTATCTTCCGATCTCCAAGTCTCTTCTCAGTATCCTATCTAATTTCTGCAGTGCTATGGCTTCGATTCTTCCTCCAAACTCCGGTTCGCACATTTACATTTCCAGGTTCTCGGGGACAGTTCCAAGCGCTCCAGCTACAAATGGTATGGTTGGCTCATTCAAGTTCCACGACGTTTTCTTTCTGACAAGGTTCAGGTATATTTCAAGTTCTTTTGCTTTCTGCTGCTTCTTTTATGAGCTGAAACTGGGAAATCCAAATACATGTCAAGATTTCTTACTCTTGTTAATTAGATATAATCTCCTTGCGTTTCCTTGTCTATGGTATATTCTTATTTGTACGCGTACACTTTGTCAGTATGGTCAAATGTTATCGTCAAGCAAAATAGCTAGTATGAATGTTTGGACAATCCCAGTTGCCTTCACAATCTACAATGGATCATATTCCCTACCTCGTTTTTTGGGGGGACAGTTTTATGGATTTATTTATTACCTATCGGATCGTTTCATCTCTGTCCTCGCAAAACCTAAATTTTTTATTCTCTTGCGTATTTTATATTCTAGCTTTAGCATAGTTGGTTTTTAGGGTTTTATTTTGAGTTGCTTCTAGAAAAGATTCCATTTTTCTCTTTAGTTGTCCTCTGCGTAAACATATTTATGTCACCTCATGTATAATTTCTGGGTTGGTTTTCTGTAGTGCTCTTGAAGTCGTTTATCTAACTATATTTCGTTTCTAAATTCGTTTATCTTACTACATTTCGTTTCTAAATTCGTGAATTTCTATTTGCCTGTGTCCTTTTCTTTCTTCCATATATCCTCCCTTCCTCCATTCATTCATTCATTCATTCTGTTTCTAATTCCATTCAAAATCCACGTCTGGTTTTTGTGAATGTGATAACTAGATACAAATTACATAAATAATTCTAAAGAATGGATCAACAGAATATTTATAGGACTAACGGTTTTAAAAATAAACAAAGGCTAGAGATTGTTTGCCACTTTCACTAATTTGCTTGTAATTAAGTCCTGGACATTTACAGCGTTTAAATTTGATTACTCACATGAAAAAATCAATTATATATAGTCTATGTAGTAATATCTACTACACAATTAGAAAAACACATAAAATAAAAAGAATAAGAAGATTTCTTCACAAAACATCTTTGAAATATTTACTAAATCTATCTCTTGTGTGTATATTTTATGAGTGTTGTATGCGTACCTGCATGTGTGTGTTCGCACAATTGGATGGTGCTCTATTCTCAATATAGAATTTATATATTGATACATATGAACCCATTATTGAGGATTAAAAAAGTGTGATTACCATAAAACATGAGAAAACATGCATACACATACGTACCACAAACACACAAAATACACATTTATGATATTAGGCACACATACATACACATTTACTCCCACATACACATACTCTCACACACATGCGTGCTTGGTTACTGACAGTTTCTCGCTATGTGATTTTTGGTTGGTGAGTGCGACGCAGTGCAATATGGACTTGGAGGCTACGTACCCATTTGCTGTGTTTTTCACTTCTACTCACTAGCCTAGACGTAAACTCTCCCGTTTCTAACACGATTGCTCCCTTGAATATATGGGGCCTTGAGTTCTGGCTTCAACCACTGAGAATTAAAGTACCTAAAGAATATGTTTGTCTACCGACCTTTATAATAGCGCCAAAGTTTGTAGTTTATGATGGAAATTAAAAACGTAAAATTTTTATAATCTCTCAAGATCTGATACATATCAATGCATATACATACATATACACTATATCTATATGCATACATGCTCATATTAGCATCAACACGCATATCTATCATCATACCTAAATATGGGCACCTATAAGAGGACATTGTTTTGTCATGGCTCGAGATCAATATTGTTTTCGCTCATTCTGTTCGAATTCTCTAAAATGTTAATCATCAAATTGTATAAACTTTGTTTCCCACAGTTTCTTTTTAATGTTTCAGACCTTTGCCGAATATCATCTTTAATGTATTTTTCTTCTGATTTTTGCTCTCTCTTGCAAGGGCACTTATATTATCAACTCGTGGAATAAATCTAAGTAGGCTGAAATAAAATAGAATTTGTGCGAGTCAAAGATTTTGCAATATTTTGTTACGTGTTACTTTACGGTGTGTATATCACAGGAAAGGAGCAGTTTCAGCCGTATTAGGTAAACGCTGTGCCTTTTAGTATCATGGGAGTTGGTGTGCCGACACGTTTAGAATTTATTCACTCCTGTGTGATTTGAAAGCAACGTAGTCTAATTCTGGAATTCAGGCTTTAACAGTTCAAACAGTGCAATAACGTTGCGAAAGCAACCCAGACGATTTGTCGTGCAAAAGTTAAAATACCGGTGATAACATTAAACGGGTGGTTCCAGAATTTTTGCTCGGGTTGCAACAACCTCAATGATCAGGCAAGATCATGTTTTCCTAAAACTGTGGATTTATAGGCTGTGCCCAAATCAATTGGGACATATCTAGCGTCTGCCTCTAAGAGAGTATCAGGCGAGCTCGGCATCTCACCGTCCTGTGTGGTTCATTACGTTCATGACCTTAACAAAAAGCATTCGCAGCTTCCGAATTGTGCACCAGGTTACCAAAATATTGCAAAAAAAAGTCCCTAACTCATTTATTTGATTTACGGTCGAGTCAGGCTGAAGACACCGTTTTACGCTAGATCACCAAAGTTAAGCAACAATGATGCTGTCCAATTTGTCAACATTTCTTGATTCAGCATTACATGATCCGAAAAGGTTTGAAATGCTGTAAAAGAAAACAACAGCCAATCTATTATTTCATGGCTTTATTTTAATTATAGAAATATATTTGTGAAAGTTGACGCATGAGATGGACATTTTTTACGTAATATTATTGGGTGTATTGGAATTAAAATTGATAAATTTGATGAATATGATGAATGGTTATATATTTAATAAATTTGATAAATGATACATTGTGAGGCTGAAGCGGCACGGATCTATGTTTGTTGTTGAGAGTGAAAAATCAAATTAACAGGAAATAAATAGAAAATCGAATAGTTGAAAAATTCTAAGAATAGGTGCATCGAAATAGGCATCTGTTCTATCAATGTTGACACACAGCTAGTGACAACTCGTGATTTAACAGGGCTAATAATACAGCATAAGGGACAGTATTCAACAATAACCTTTAATGGTATACTTGGTATTTAGGCAGATATTGAGTCTAGTTCCCACTTTCTATCAACCAATATTAACATTAGTATATATATATATATATATATATATATATATATATATATATATATATATATATATATATATATATACGAAACCCCTCCGCACGAGCAGAATGAGACACAAGGTCAATTTCTTAGGCGGAGTTTAACAGGTTTGAATTCAGAGTTTTCCTTCTCCTAGACTGGTTACCTAACCAAGGTTAAAGAGCCCAGTATGCACTACTATTTAGCCATAGCTGGAGGGAGAGTAGGATTCATACCTTTCTCAAGGGTATTAGCACAAAGTGAAATGAAATTACCACATCCAGGATTTGATCTCGGGGCGACGAGTCCATTTCCCATGGCTTTAACCATTACACCACACGCTTTTAGTATATCCGTGATATAATAACAGTAAAGGAATATAAAATAACCGGGACACATTTTTACATACAATAATATTTAACCTTAAATATACATATTATATGTACCAGCGAGTCCAATCGTTTTTTATCGATTAGCAAGTTACACTCACAGATCTCATCGTGGTGTAATGGTCAGAAAGTTAGTCGTGTACATCATTTACTACTCAATAGGCAGTTCGATCTTCCCGGGATGTCCGATACATTCAACATTGTGTCACATCCTAAACATGGGGAACGGGTATTACATAATATACATACTAATGATATGAAGAAAAACATATGCAAAAACGCGTCCAAACAGATAGGGATATCTACATATTTTCCACGGATAACTAATATGTGGAAGAGGCACAAAAATGAATTACACAAAAACGCGTACTTGACAAGAGAAAGTGAAATAGCCTCATTGCTTTACTGTTCCCTTCTAAGGTCGACTCTACTGTTCAAAGAACAAAGGTAGAAAAGTCAAGAATGGGTTTCTTTGGTTTAGATCAGTCAGTAGATCATCCACATCAGAACGACAGGGTTCCAGATTCGATACCTCTCCAGTTCAGCGCATTGATAGAACAAATGGGGTGATGATAGTGGGTGTGATACCCTACTTCAAATGCAAATCCCAGTCTCCTCGGTGTAGCGCTATTGAAAAGAGAATAACCTATCACGCTGTCCGGCTGATACCGACAATAGTCCACTCAGCTTATTGAACATTTTTATAGGTATCTTGAACTCTTAATACAAGAATTCCAGGTATAAAAATGTTGTTTGCGTTGTGTTCTCTGTCTACTAGTCTTGGTCGAATTTGATTTATATGTATACTTGTCGACCTCTACTTCGAGGTAAGCGACTGTTAAATCAATTTTACAAGAAATAAAAAGACCACCGTTTAGTTTAGCAAACACTTCTATCGTTAGTCGTGGATATTTATGATCCTGTTAAGATTTGTTTTATAATCATTAAACCCTCACTGAGCCATAATTCATCTTTGCTTCTTCTGAAGATAAACACTGGAACAGCAGATGATAGAAAATAAAGGATGAAACAATTACCATTCTTTTTCTAATCTATTTCATCATGGATTTACATTTTCATTTGTAACAAAATTGACTGGTCCCATTTGAGGAAAGGTATCTAGTTTGTTTGTGTGCACATAAAAAAATGCTTTACATTTTTGGGATACACGTAATCCATTCCCAAAATTCCATCGAATTTCAGTTTTACCCCCACTGATGAATTTACCATTCTTTTAGGAATACCGTTAATCGAATGAAAATTGATTTCATTGACTCATGCGAAAAAGTAAAATGCTATAAGCAATCTATCCCTTTAAAGTTTTAGTCGATTTCTTATAGGCAACCGCGTTTTAGGTTTTATGCAAGAAAAGTAACATTGCTCCAATATACAGCTCTACGTCATTAATTGGTTACAAAAGCTGTGAGATCACGTGGATTTTGGCATAAAACGAACACAATGCCATCAAAATAACTTAAAATGGGAATAAACAGTAACATATAACTAATGTAAATAACTCTTGAGAGAGTATAACTTGCTCAACGTTAAAGAATATTGAAAACATTGTTAACTCATATTTTTAAAGAGGAAGGGACGTACATTTGTTTACAATATTTTGATGTAAATCTTTTAGTATACTGTATGTTACTTTTTATGTATTTTTACTGTATTTTTTTATTTTTTTATTTTTTTATCCCTTTTAACCTTTCTTGTTAAGTTCTATTATTTCATTCATTTTAAATAGATATTTGAAAGATATTCATTTATTTGAAGTTATTTTATTATGACATTTTTTTTGACGTTGTAGAACTACATAACGTCGGGTGTAATGACGTTGGTTGTAATTAAATGCTTCGGAACTTATGTTCTCTGGATTGTAGAGGAACTTACTTTTGTTAAATGTATTAAGTATTACAATTGACAATGTAGACTTCAGCAGTTTCAATTCCTGTAGCATAACAGGAAGACACATTTTAGATTCCACTTTCACATAAATTGGAGAAACGTTTGAAGTCCGTTTCATTCGCTTCTGTTTTAGGGGTTTCGGATTGTTGTTTTTTTTTTTTTTAATGTAAACTCAGAGCAATATTCAATGTTAAAGCCATCACTCTAATATATATATATATATATATATATATATATATATATATATATATATATATATATATATATATTCAAGTCAAGGTATTGTGTACATGGAATCAACGGGACATTGTTACACAGTTTCTTTATATTGCGATTCCATACCATGTTTTGAAGATTGCATAAGCGAGAAACAATAGTCCTATGACTTTATTCATACCTGGACAAATGAGGAAGCTCATTCCTCTCTAAAGAGTATTAGTCCGCAAATGAATAGAATAGTGTGACTGAAGTTCTTACAGAGACTCCCTCTTTTTAATGGTCAGCCACCGTTGAAACGTCCTAGTTATCAAAATGAATGAAAATCTGTTTGTGGTAAATCTTTCTAGTATTTAGGATGTGGAAGAATCTCCCATCTTACTGATCTTGGCTTTTCTTAGTATTGTTATGCGTCGAAATTAAAGATGATAACTTTTTTATATTAATATTTAAACATATTTGTTTTATATCCTCTTTGTTAAAACGTAATTAACTTCTTTACACACCAAACAAGTTTACACACACAGTAATAATTATTTGGTTTTCACTGTTTAATTGCATATCAACATCCTAATGGGAGGATAATAGTGGTATGATGTAATCCATACCTGGGAAGGCGAGAGGGCTGATACACCCCTCAAGGGGATTAGTTGGGAGATGAATACAATAGCATGACTGGAGTTCTTACTAAGAAGTCCTAGGCCAACAGGTTATACACTACCCCACTTACTCTGCGTTTTAATGTTCTGCCACCCATGAAACGCCAAAAAATAAATGAACACATGTTGGTATAAATATGGTTAGTATTGAGGATGTGGGAGAATCTCCTACCTTGTCGATTATTAAGGGAAGAAAGTGGGAATGATAACTAAATAAATAATTGAATGAAGCCTGGTATTTTGTAATTATTTAACACTATTTTAGCTAGAAACGGAGATATATTAAATAAACCATGTCGGTTATTAAGGGAGGGCAAAAGCTAAATTGCACAGGCTTAAAAAATCTGTCGTAGTCTTTTGTTGTGAATATGGATTCTTTAATATATCTCCGTTTCTAGCTAAAATAGTGTTAAATAATTACAAAATACCAGGCTTCATTCAATTATTTATTTAGTTATCATTCCCACTTTGTTCCCTTTGTTCTTTTAAAGAAATCAGTCCATTAATACTTTTTCTCGTTTTTGCATTTCTTCGAGTTGCGTCACGCGTCATGACATCTTCGCATGCGTGGATCGCGACTTGCCTTTCAAAAATATAACGCTGATCAAATAAAGTTACATAACTAAAAAGATTTTCATCTCCTGTCACCTATAAAAACATCTATCATTTTCTCCACCCCAAGATACATCCTGATGAAGGTTTAATGAAACCGAAATGTTTAAACATCGATAATTAAATTCATCCCATATTCGGAACACTTGTATTTTCAAATTTTCTTTATATTGTCGGATTTATTTTTCATATTTACTCCCATATATATATATATATATATATATATATATATATATATATATATATATATATATACACAACTAGAACAAAGTACATCGAACTCTCATTACGAATGACCTGTGCCACTACATAAGAACTCCGTATGGAATGATTCCCAATATATATGTATACACACACACACGCACACACACACACACACACACACACACACACGCACACACACACACACACACACATATATATATATATATATGAAATAAATGAAGGACAAAAACTTTAAACTTGCTTCATTATAATAATTTATTTCTGTCGTATTGCTACGGCATCTTCAGATAATCACAAGATCATGACTTTTAGGGTAAGAGTCAGGTTCTTGTGATTACCTGAAGATGCCGTAGCAATACGGTTGAAATAAATTATCGCAATGAAGCAAGTTTAAATTTGTTTCCTTTATTTATTGAACATCTTGCTCTATCCTTCCATTCACTGGCACTAGGCACATTGAGCTCTCCTTACGGTCTACCCACATCAGCTTGGTTAAACCACACATGGAAAGATCCTAACTACCGGAAATATATATATATATATATATATATATATATATATATATATATAGAGGGATGTATCGTCGGACCATTGTAAACCCCGGTACGATGCTTTGAAAATTATTCTATTCTCTTGATCATAACGAAATACAGCAACTGAATTCACTAAGTGGTGTAAATGAAAGATTAACAGTCTGTGTAAGTCAGTGTTATTTCTGAAACATAACTTCCCGAGCGCTTCTTTTTTTATAAGTCTATTTTTGTACATTTTCCATGCATTTTCGACAAATTAAATTAGTCCAATTATTTTCTAGCGTTAAAATTCTCATCGACTATGTTATATTCCGATTAACACACTGGTAAATCGGAATTAACTAATCAACTAAGTAATGCGTCTCTCTAAGATTGCTTTTCGGCTTATTGGTCTTAGATGGGACGCAATATACAGATTAACACAAGAAACCGCACACAGAAAAGGCGTCGTAAAAATGTCCATTCCTGTCAGCATTCCACTATGCAAGGTATATCTCATATTCGGAAAATGTTCTTCTTTTTTTGTTGTTGTCACAGAGGAAATATTGCAGGAGTCAAGCATTAACGCTTTCTAATTGGAATTAAGATGGGCATTGATTATTGAATTATTAATTGATTTTGACGGCATGTCGACCCGTATAGGGATATTCTATTTCTAGATGCTATGTAATCGCATTCAATTAATGTGTATATTTGACATTATTATGTAGCTCGTTTTTAATTTTTGATATCAATTATTCATATCGAATATGAACAATTTCTTAATATATTTATTTGACCCATAAAAGAAACTCTAATAAAACCAGGTTAGAGTGGGTCCTGTCAGTTATGGACTCGTATTTGTACTCCAGACACTCTAAAGTTCCAGAACTCGGCTCTCACCATCAGATGTATTTAGTTTTCATTACAGGGACACCACATTTTTGGTTGGAGGTTTAGACTACAGCGGTTTAGTTAGTGTATTACTGGCACCGTCGATAGGACGAAGGACACTGATTGTTTGTGGTTTGTAAAATTCGAAATCTTAAACGATATGTGTGGTATCAAAATCTGTCTGTCAGGGATGCAATTAAATACAAATCCCTGTACAAGATCAAACAAAACTTTTCTAGGATAGAGTTTTAGGAATCCAGTGCTGGCATTCACATTTACCCTGAATTCATTTGGGATTTTAACAGATCAATCTAGGTCTGTGATATGAGAAAATAAGAAGAAAATAGGCTTATGCGAATAAGTCCGATAAATTTGTATTAATGAATTTACAAATCAAGAATTGTATTCATAAGAACTACTTGCATTAATGATAACACTAGTGATATAACGTCTAACACCCATTCAAAAATTTTATTAGTAAAAGTGGGTTAACATGCACAAATTTCTGTATTAACATTTTCCCAATAAGCACATTCAGCGATAGTTACTGCTATCCAAAGGTGAGATCTTGAAAGTGTATACTTGAATGTATCCAGATTAAATAACCCGGGCAAGGTCAGCAACATACAGTTAGTATCATATCTTTTTTACTTAATTATTGGCATCTCTTTTGTCTTATAAATAAGATTTCGTTTGTTCTCCTGAGAAGTATTAATAACATTATTTACTTATTCTGGTGTGATATGTAGCATTATATATTATGTACCTCAAAGGTTATTTAAAAACATGAGCCCTGATACAGATTTTCATGTTCTCCAGGATACTGAAATTCAGTATTTGCTTCGCCTTCTGAATATAGTGTATCATTTCTCTAAAGTAGGTAATCTTTGGCCCGGGAGAAAAAAACTGAAAATTGTCGATGTAATGCTTAGCTCTATGGATATGTTTCATTTGAAAATGATTCCACTCAGTCGCTAAAATGATATATTCTTTCGGGAAAAAAGCGATATCTGGCTTTTGTTTCAAGTGTTATGTTTCAAATGTTCCAACGTAAACTGAAACACTATGCGTTCGTGTTTGTTAGCCATGAGCGTTTCCCTGGCTTAGAATTGTATATATATGCTTTTATGTATCCATAGCAAAAAGTGTAAATTCATGTAAGAATAGATAATGGTGAATGTCCCTATCCACCCATAATTATATATGATCGAACCAAAAAAATCATATATATATATATATATATATATATATATATATATATATATATATATATATGATAAATTTGATAATTGATATACACACATTAATTTGCCGACAAAATCACGATTCGGAAAATATCAAAGTTGGGCCGGAAATTCGTCTTAGTATGGCTCGCATAAGATAGCCTAAAATAAGGAAGAAGGCAGAGACGATATAATATAAAAATTATGAAAATTTATTCCGCAACTCACAATTTCAATATTACAATTAAAATAAACATGTAACTTCTTTTTTTTTCTAATTCATTTAAATTTTACGTTGGGCATTTAAGCGACGCAGAATAATTTGGAATGATTCATTTTTAAAATTAGGTAAAAGATGGGGGAAAATAAGAAATCTGTGATAAGCGATATCGGATAATCAAAAAAATTTGTATTGCATTTTGAACAATTCAGACGGTCTCATTCTTAACTAGAAGTTGTAACAGGATGATAACGATCGGGATATTTAGGAACATCATTATTATATCAATATTTAATCATATTAACAATATATCTTCTTCTACCCATCCTCTCACTCTGTCTGTTCACCCTCGCTCTCTTTCTTTGTTTCTCTGTCTCTCTCGCTCCCCCCTCTCTCTCTCTCTCTCCATATATATATATATATATAGATAGATAGATAGATAGATAGATAAGTAATCCACAGACACGTGTTTCGAAGTATCACTTCTCATCTGTGTGGTTATACCGTTTAAAAGCTACCCCTGGCCAGGTTTGAGACCCGAATGAACTTTCGTTCGCCAATCCTTTTACCCGTACGGCCAGAGGCAGCTATCAAATATAGGAGAATATTTAATCGCTACATTTCTAAGCGGAAATGAATTCACTAGAGGCCTCAAACATATGTAAAGAAAGCGAGGCTTAGCTGCGTGCCAGATACGGTGAATCTGCAATTAAATCCCTATTTAAAGTGCTCGACCAAAGTGGGAGCATAGATAGATAGATAGATAGATATAGCTTTCTTCTGTCATTGTAACTATTATTTTGGGATAAACGATAAAATTATATTAATAAATTGATAGATTTGCTCTCACCCCATCGGAGGCGCACTTTATTGACTAATACTAAAATTACTACTATTAATAGTTATACCGATAAAGTTATTATTATTATTATTATTATTATTATTATTATTATTATTATTAGAAGAAGAAGAAGAAGAAGAAGAAGAAGAAGAAGAAGAAGAAGAAGAAGAAGAAGAAGAAGAAGAATTTTACAATTGAGTGATAGTATATTATCATTATAGACGATGTTCATGAAACTCATGTGATCGTCAGTCTAACGTCCCAGTCATTGAATTTCCTCAGAGGGAAAACCAGAAATGAACTGCTATTTAATTAGAGCGTGAATACTTCAATTACTGCGAAAGACTTGTGCACATATTGCCGCTGAAGGCAAGTTGATAATAAGGTTACAACAAACGCGGCGCATTTTAACGGGTATTTCCCAATTAGTAAAAAAGCAAAAATGTGTGAAGATGAAAGGAAAATAGCGTATTATCGTTTTAAGTCAAAGAGAATTAGTGAATTTGTTTCAGTTACCGCAAAGTACAAACTACAAATCGATGTCTCATATGAATCATCCTGAAGACATTTGCCAGATATATTTGTCTATAACGTCAAATATAAGGTTTGATTTATAGTGAAAAAAATGGCGTCATATTTATACACAAATAACACTCTTGTATTGCTTAGCGTGGAAGGATGCGCACTTAACGTAATGGCTATCGTCGTAAGAAATGGTATCGATGACTTGAGTTCAAATCCTAGACGAAGCTGATTAGGTGTTAGTTTGTGCTAATGTCCTTTGGAAAGGCGTGAATCCACCACATCTCTATCCAGCTATGGGTAAAAAAAAGTAGTGCAGACTAAGCTCTCCTCCTTAATTAAAAAAAAAATCTCAATTCAAAATCTGATAAGTGTTCGGTAGAATCTGTGGCACATTGACTAACCCCAAGCTTTGACTAAATAGTAAGACAATATGGGTTATTTAGGCTTGGGTAGTCAACCGATCTAGAAGAATAAAAACTCTGAATTCAACCCAGCCTTAAAAAAATGACTTTTATTTCCATCCTACCCCTGGCAAATGTGTTGGGTGAATATAAACCATCTAGTAAGGTTGATATTCAAATATTAAAAAGCGTTCACCTCATGAATTAGTTTTATGATTGAAGGAATATATAATCCAATTAAAGGCTTGACATATACGGATACATGGGTACATACGAGGATAATCTAAAAATTAGGTATCCAAAGTATTTAGAAATCGCATAAACAAATATTGTTTATTGTCGTTATTTTAAAGTTTAACATGTATCTATTTTTCAACATAATCACCATTTAGGCCGATACATTTTTCTAGGTGCCGTTGCAATTGTTGTATTCCCATGTATAACCACTTCACTGGCATTGCTTTGAGGAAGCGTCGAACCTCGTCGTTGTTGCAAATTCTCGTAGAATTTTGACAATACTCGCTATACACTTCGGTTTATTGGCAATTAATTTTAATCAGTTTATTGCGCTCAAACACCGAATAACTGCACAAACTTCACACTAGGCGGTAGCATCAATGGGGGCTCCATCGGCAACGACACCCAAGCCAAGATTGAGCGCACAGGCGCATGCAAAACAAACATAACAGTGTTGCCAATAGCCGCATGAAGAGTTTTCTTGCGTCCTCAGCACTTTGGAGACCATACTTTTGGGATTAACCACGCAGATACGTTGAAATTTAGAAGGCTTTCCAAACGTTCTAACGATATAGGTGAAACACCAGCTTGTCTTTAAATCTGGTGTATATATATTTGTAAATAAATAAAATTTACTAATATAACATAACGTTACATAGATGACACCAATATCATCACATTATTCATGTGTATGTTAATTGCTTTCTTATCAATTATCTGTCACTAATTATCGGAAACAAGGAGTGATGTAGTGAATTTTAATATTGTATCATAATAATTATGTCAATTCATATTCTGTGAATAGCATTAGTTAAATATATATATATATATATATATATATATATATATATATATATATATATATATATGTAAATGCCTGTTATGACTGTTAAATTTTTGAAACCGGAGAAAGTCGTACATTTTTCTGTCCTGAGATGCCAACAATTATGTGAAATAATTTATATGTATGTAGGTGCGAGTATACCTGGATGAGTTAATTTATATATATATATATATATATATATATATATATATATATATTAAATTGAGCACTTTGTATTTGTTTTATTGCGGACTTAACCCCTGGATTTTGTGCACCTCCAACGATCGTGCCCACATTCACCGGTAAGACACCTTTTATCTATCTATCTATCTATCTATCTATCTATATATATATATATATATATATATATATATATATATATATATAGAGAGAGAGAGAGAGAGACATCCACAGACACGGTGTTTCGACGTTTCACATCTCTTCAGTGTGACTACACCAAGTAACTACATCTAACCGGGAGCGAAATCCAACTGACTTTTCATCAGTCCGGTTCCTTAACCTCTCAGCCGTCAACAGCTGACAGTAAGGAGTTGTGTTTAAAAGGATGGATACATACATTTGCTTAGATATTTTACGTGTACCAGGCAGCTCAAATCTGTAAACAACAGATGAGCCTTGCTTTATTACGCTAGCGGTGAAAGTTGCTCCTCGAGAATTCTTCCGGCTTTTAGGGGCATATTATAGTCAACCACAGACACCGTGTTTCGTCGTTTAACCTATTTTCACTGTGGCTAGACCCATTAACTACTTCTAGCCCGGAGCGAAACCCAATATACTGTTCATCAGTCTGGTTCCTTATCTTCTTGACTGTCGACAGCTGCCAGTAAGGAGTGGTGCTTTATTGCGTTAGCAGTGAAAGTCAATTAAAGTCGCTTCTAGAGAGCTCCACCAAATTTAGGAACATAATAGTTATCCACAATGTTAAACGTATATATATATATATATATATTATATATATATATATATATATATATATAAATTACATCTCCAGAGGCTAATATGATCTACAACACTACGGATTTATCAACATTACAAATTCTTTGTAAACTTTTCATTTTTTTCAATTGTGCTGTGGACTTTTAACTTACTTTTTGTAGCTGGAATACATCATGCACATTTTTGATACTTTTTTAAACACTTTTTTAATATACTACTACATCGAACTCCTTTAAGTTTTTATTATGGATTATAATGCTTCTGATTTTTTAAAATAACATTTATTTTATTTTTAACACAGAATACGCATTTAAAAAAAAATTCTAGCATCGAACACCAGCGTTCGTTTATACCCCTCTTTTCTAACTGTTATTTATTCCGTCTTTCCTTCATATGTTGCTCTTGATGAAGACCTCTCTATTAAAAGGTCGAAAGAGATTCTGTCAGCAAACTAATAACATTATTGATTTTTTCTAAAAATGTTAAATTTCATACTGTCGGATTAACTTCCATTTACTTAATATATATTTCGTTTGGTGTTGGGGTTATGGGATCGGCCTGTCAGCTTGACGGTCCGGTTTCAAATCACGCACAGGGCGGTCTTCCGATCTATAGCTCTGCTGATGAGGCCTAATAGGCCGAAATGTACATACAGAGATTGATTTTTCTCGATTTGTTTAGCCATACATTTAATAGGTATTCCCGCCTAATTCATTATTAATTGATTAATTTTCAAAATTAGGTACGACTCCAATTAAGCATATATATATATATATATATATATATATATGTGTGTGTGTGTGTGTGTGTGTGTTTTACCATATGCCTATGTACATTCACATGAATGTATGTGTATAATAATATTAAAGTGGTAGCTAAACAAATTTAGAGATCAGCAAATTTTAAAAATAGACAGTAAAAAAGGAAATAATGTTTAAATAAATAAATCGAAAGAATAAGGATTTGTTGAAATTAATATAATGCAAATGATATTATTATTATTAATGTCTATTATCGACTGAATTATTCGGAGCTATTACGATCAGATGTTAGTAGAATAAATATTCTTGGTTTATGTAATGTATTTAGTACTTGCGTGCCCAATATGAAAAAAGGGTGCATTCTTTCATGGAAGTCGAATTTCATATGTTCAGTAAATACAGCGGTATTAGTAGTTGAATTCTAGTTAATTCCAACACCGAGATACATTGTGAGGTATAGTGCTACTGTTGCAAAGCCAAGACCGTTTGCATCCCTATCTGCTAAAGTTGAGATTGGAAAACCAAGTCCAGGAGGAGCTCGGGAAATGTCCCCCAGTTAGCAGGTGGAATTAGATGACTGTCTAGAGTGCAGAGGGCCTTCATCCAGTATATATTGGGTTGCTAGATTAATGATTTTAAAAAGCTAAGTATCGCAAACGCCGGGCCAACTTTTGTTTGGAGAAATTGGTTGGTTAGTCTGTTTTATTTTAAGGCATGTCAAACATTTTATGCCGAAGACATTTTTGTTTTATTCATTATTGTTAGGTATTCAATTTTTTAAATGCATTTTTAACATTTTTAAACACATTGTTTATCTATTCAATTCATAGATGGTACCCTAACTGGTACTACCATTTCAGAGTGCACCTGGACATAATGACATTAAAGCGCTACTCCACACTTCCTAGAGCTTCAGAACGGTAACCTCACCACTCGATGCATTTTAACGTCATGCCCAGCATACTAAGATTCTCAACCATCGCCTTCTAGCTCACACATGATAAAAGTGTTGAGAGTTTGCAATAAGAGTAGTACTTTTAGGACAATCATATAGGTGCTAGGGCTTCATAGGGCTTGACTAGCCGATTGATCACCGACCGCTCTTCAAGTCCAAGTAAGGGCCAAAATAGAGGGTTACATGTCATGGACTGCTCAGCCACCAGGATCCCGTCCTTATTCATCACGAGCTGACACCCAAGGCTAACAGGTATCATCATTAGAGGCTACCCTTGTGCAAAAATACAGACGGCGTATTCTCCAGCCACAGCCGACAAGGCTGTTGTTTGAGAGAGCAACGATAAGCCATCACTAAAGACGATGATGCTACTTGTTTTTGTTTTTTGTTTTTTTGTTTTTTTTAAATAACGGCACAAATAGTTGCCGATCGTTGTACAAAGTGTTGAACATCCAATTGAGAGTGGAATGCTACAATTTTCAGTAAGTATTGAGATATCTCAAAACCGCTTGAAAATTGTAATTTGCATATTAAACAAAATAATAATTTTCAAAAAATGACCTTGTACTTTTAGCTTGTATAAATTATTATCTTCTTTTTTTTTTTTTTTTTTTTGGTTTATGTAGACTTTTGATTTCTAAATAGATTTCAGCTATTTTTGTATTCATTTAATTTAAATAAAGTTTGTTAAGAAAGCAATGTCACTCGCCACTCGAAATGTATGCATTGAACTATTCTCCTTCTTGCTACTTGTAAAATGGTTGGGTAGTAAAATGGTTGATGCTCTTCATCATGGGTACGGCAACCGTTCTGTGAGAAAGAAAAATCTGAATTAAAACCTGTTAAACTCTGATTAAAGATTTACCTTGTGTCATATCCTGCTCGTGGTGTAAGAATTGGGTAAATACATCTATTTTGAAGTGGATCTCACTAAACGTCAATTTCCTATGAAAGAAAATAAAAGTAACCGCACCAAACTTTCTTGTTGTAATTGAAGGTTTGAGCGTACATATCTCTAAATATTATTTTCACATGATATAAATATAAACAGTTCCTACTAATTCCAATTCAATGTATCTCTAAGGTCCGTCACATGATATTCAAATGCAAATAGCAATGATTTTCAAATAATTATTTTTCCTAAGAAACACCTGATGAAATAGTATTTGGCAGTAATGTGTATATTGTTGATTTCAAACTGAGATCCAGCTACGTGTGTCATTAGCTTGCTTCTAATTGATAATACAGGTGGTGGTAAGTTAAGGCCTGTCTAATCACATACAATACTGATACTGGAGCCTTCGCATTACAAATGACAGTGTTAACAGATAGCTGATTTCTCTGGACAGTTAATTTACAGGGTATCAAGTAAAAGCCGGTTGTGTATGAGCGAAGATCAATAAGGATTATATTTTAATTTGATTTATTCCCACCTGGTGACATCTTGGTGCGGTTACTTTTATTTGTCGCTTTTTGGGTTTGGGGTAGTCGTCAACATGGGTAAACGCAGAGAAAAGATGATTTAATAATTGAAAGATATAGCAAGTAAATACAATGACAAAGAACAACATTTTACCACTGAAAAAACGAATGGAACTTCTCATTTCTCCGAATGTTTGAGATGAGGCTTGATGATTAGTATTATCTGCGTTATTCGGACTATTGTCCTCATCTTCATTGTTATCTGTACAACGTTTCGGCCGATATGCCCTCCGGCCTTCTTCAGGTAACTCGGGGACCTATTTTTCGTACTCAGGAACCTTCTTTTCGGACTCGGGAACTTTCTTGTCGTAATCGGGAGCCATCACCGAACTTTGAACCTAACCCTTTATTTATTCCACGAGGGTATCCTGTTCTCATTCCGCTAAACATAGTTGGGTAGGGGCGTTAAGCTATGTTAATTATTATTCTATGTTACTGCTGTCCTTGATGAGGATTGAACTTGCAATCTAGAGATAACTGTCACTTAGAACTGTCTTAACCTAACTACCTTATCCACTAGGTCATGTGTCCATATTGTCAGCATCAGCCAGACATCGATGGACTCTATCCACCTTTCACGAGTACAAGACCAGAGATATTGATTTGCTGAGGAATAGGGCCACACCTAACGACGCCTTCCCTCTTTTCTGAACCGGGTAGATTGCTCAAGCTGTGCTACTCATGCGCTGAGTTAGGGAATGCCAATATCGAACTAAAACCCTTACAATTCTTGGCGGATGCTCTACTGACATGTAACGACCTAAATTCTGGGGCTAATTTGAACTAACCCACCCATTTGGGGTGGGACACGATTTTTTAAATAACTTATTTTTAATCAACTTGAAAATATCACTTCACGTTGTTCTGTTTTTAAGACCGGGCACAGAGGGAAGTTGTAATAGCCTCAATAAAATGAGATGAATTTTATGTGATCACCTGTCTGTCTTTTCGCCTCCTTAAACTTTCTTCAAGACACCCCAAAATCTGTAATACTACTTTTCTCATAAGATGTATACATACAACATTGGATACACATTTGCTGAAAAAGAAGAGCATGAATTCAAAACACTTTGTGGCTTTAACTACTGAAATACAGAAGTGTACTTGGTGGCTTCACTTACTCAAAGGAGCGGATGTGAGCGGTAGGTTTAAATGTAAAAGCTAGGTTGCAAATTTGAAATAAATCATATTGAAATGACAGAGTGTAAGGCTAAAACGAGCGTCGATACAGTCTAGTTTACGATTTATATAAACATTATTCGTACTAGCAAAATAAAAAACGCCCTCTGGTAAAATAAATGTTGCCTGAGGGGATGGGAGTTGAAAATTTAATATCAGAGAGTTTGTATCATTAATAAAGTAAAATCATCAAATGTATTAAAGGAGTAAAAAATAAAATAAATTTATTAAAGGAGTAAAAAAAAAAATTGAAATGAAAACTTAGTTCTGATAACTTTAAATATATATAAAAAAAACAAAAAAACTATATATAGATAGATAATACCAGGTATGTATTTATTAAAACTTGTTTAAAAAAAACAATGAGGACTGTCTAACATTGCATACTCAAATTTTAAGTGTATTCTATTTATGACGATTTTACGCAGTGTGGCGCAAGCAGTGACGTCGTTTTTGTTACAGACAAAAACCGGAAGCGAATCTCCATTATTAATAGATGTGTCATCAATTCTGAAAATGTTCAACTAGAAATAGCAATCATTAATTTTATGTATAATTCTAATTCGTTCAATTCAATTCAAGCTTTTCAACATCAGACGTCTTAGTGCACACACCAAGGTATTTACCAATGCTGTTCGTGACTTGCTCTATGCAGATGATTAGGATCTTATTGCTCATACACGGACTGATATGCAATGCCTCATGAACGCCTTTGAAGCTGCTTGCAGTTCATTGGGACTTACAATTAGTCTGAAAAAGACTGTCCTAATGTATCAACCGGCACCAGGTGAATCACACTATGAACCGGTTATTTATGTTATGACGATTCTGGGTAATGTGACGTAAGCAGTGACGTAGTTTTTGTTACAGACAAAACCGGAAGCGAATCTCTATCATTAATAGATTTATGTCGGCTATGCCAACAGATATTAGAATAAAATGACACTATACCCCTGTAGAGGGGCAAGGAACCTCGAAAAACGGGCATTCTGGGTAGGACACTAAATTGCAACTTGCGGTGAAGCTCTACATTTTGTCTAGTCTCTATCTGGTTGATACCAACAATCGGCCACTTTGCTGAATTTATTATTATTTTTATTATTATTATTATTATTATTATTATTATTATTATTATTATTATTATTATTATTATTTGTTTGTCATGCCTCCTTGAGCATCTTCATTTTTTCTATCTCACATCAACCTTAGAAAGAAATAGAATATTTGCATTAAATACAATCAAAATCAGATCAAATTCTGTTAATTAACTCATACAAAAATTCCCCAAAAATGTCCTCTTAATTTCTTTTTCCTATCATTATTTCTGAAATCAAATTCAATTTTTAAATTTGTTATACTCTTGCTGATTTTGATCTGAATAGGCAATTTGTTCCAAAAATATTTTACTCTTTTAGAAAAAAAAAGGACTTAATTTTTGAAATCTGTCTTGACAGTAAGTATCCAGTTCAAGGAGAAATATTTAAAAAAATGTCTGCCATAATTATAAATTCCATTAAACATTTTAAAAGTTTCAATTGGATTATATTTCATTCTTCTTTCTAATAAAGTAGTAAATCCTAATTTCTCCTATCTCTCTCCTTAACTGTAATCTTTTATTCTTTCTATTAATTTTGTCACTCTTCTTTGTATGCCCTACAATATTATGCATTAATTTCTATGTCTAGACACTGGAGCCCAAGTCTGAGTACAATATTCTATATGAAGTCTTATTATGGTTTTAAATATTTAAAAAATAATTATGACAATAAAATTCTGAAAACAATACTGGACTATATTACCTTTAGGCACCCCTTTTTGATCTCGATTAAGAAAGAACATGTTTTTCATTTACACCGTCAATATCCGGTTGTTTGATAGGGTTGGGGTTAGGGGTTAGGGTTAGGGGTTAGTTTTATAATTAAAAAAAAAACAAACCTAAAAATCGTCTGTTAAAACAACCGGATATTGAGGGTGTAAATGAAAAACATGTCCTTTCTTAATCGAGATCAAAAAGGGGTGCCTAAAGGTCATATGGTCCACAATACTTAATTAAAAGGAATCAACATTTAGAAATCTGGACAGAACTTGATCTGGAGTGGTAAAAACTGCTAAGTAAATGGAAATAATTATTGAAACCATTGAATTATATATGATATATTATAGAGACTGGCATTTTTGTCGTCTGCTACGAATTTTAAAAGCGAATTAAACATAATTAAATCTATTATTTAAGGTCAAACTTTGTCTAAATCGATAAGTAGTAACATAATAACCATCATTAAAAAAAGAAAAATATCATTACATATGCAGTTTATTTTTAATAGATTTAAATCTATTTGTTTTGGTCAATTTTGACGCTATCCGCCATTCTGTTTACTTTTCAATCGTTTTGCGCGCTTGTTTACAATTTTTATGTAACATTCGCGATTGCAAAAAAAAAAAACATTACCAACAATCAGGTAATTATACGATTTTAATGAAATTTTCAGTATTGATTTATCAATTAATGAATTTTATAATGCATCAGTTATTTTATTTCAAAAATTTAATTAAGTATGTTTGCTATGAAAAATTAATATATGAAATTAATTTAAAATGTGAAAAGCCTGATGTTAAGTTTAAAATATTATATTTTTAGATTCTAGAAATAAATATCTATTTAATGCAAACCTTATTTTAGACACATAAAGTAATAAGTTTTGAAGAAAAACTCTAATGACAATGTACCCCCACCCCTTTTTAAGCAGAAAAAATATAAATGTATAATTTTTTCTTTTATAAGCCAATTAAATAATTATCGAAATGAGTAAAAAGAAATCTCCAAAAAATTAATTATTTATTAATTTTTTACATTTTATTTTTCAATTTTCGGAACTTATTTGCTCATAGAAAAGCCACCGTAATTTTTTTTGTTTCTATTCATAAGTTCGGTCTTTTATCTCATTATTCATACTGTAATTAGAAAACTATAAGACTAAATTGAAAAAAAGTTACGCCCCCAACATAAGGGGGTGGGGGTAAAAATAAGTGACCTGAAAAAAAATGAGAAAGTTTTGAAATAAAATAAATAATTCATTATAAAGATCATTCCTTGATAAATAAACACTGAAAATTTCATTAAAATCAGATATTTCCCTGATTGTTGGTAAATTATTTTCTGTAGGCGGGGGGGTAAATACATTTTTTTCAAAAAAGCATTTTAGGCTCATTTTGCCAGTACTAATATATTAGTATTAGATAAAAATAGTGGCAATCCAATCACTGTGTGCAAATTATTTTTATTATGTAGTAATACTTGATATAATATAACTATATGGAAAAATCTCATGAAAAACTACAAACATAATGCAAAGTATAAACATAGCATATACCAGTTCCCTCACTTCTGTGTATAAAATAACCACAGGCTGATTAACATAACGTTGAAATCAATCAATCGGATCTGAGTATATATACTGGAGCCACCTAGCTAACTGATTCTAACAGCTTTCTTCAAAATCGTCGTTTCTTTAGTATGTTAAGCTTCGTTGGAATGATTTAGATACACAAGCTAAAATTTTGTATTTTTGTGGAATCATATTGTAGCGTGCACAGTCTCTATTTTTCTCTAATGATTGCTTCCATCCAGTTTCTGTTCGTCGTATTGGACCGTATCATATCTCAGCTGATTGGGGATGTCTCCCTCTGAGTTCCATCTGTTATTTTCTGGAACGACACGGATACATATTTCTGATGTGCATAACTTTTATTCCCCTGAATCATTGTCCATCAAAACCCTCGTATTTTTGTGTAAGGAGAGGAGGCTGACATAAAAAAAAAAACACTTCTTGCCCAGTCAAGCTGCTAGGCTCAACTGAACTCACTTTAATTCCTAAAATGGCCTTACTTATATAACTTTCTAAAAAATTAAATTGAAAATGGTTTTATACTTTAATTACTTGTTCCGATGCCTCGAATCTGTGGATACCTTTACCTTACTCACTTATCGTATTTATTTATAAGTAAGTAAAGTCGTCGGGGCGGCCTAAAGTCGGTATCAGCCAGGGAGTCTATCCTCTTTTCAATAGCACTTGACCAAGGAGATTGCTTTGACGTCTGTGGTGGAGCGCCACACCTACCATCAGTTCTTTACTTTACCGCACAGATCCCTGTGATACTCATACGCTGAGTTCGCGAGGACCGGTATTGAACTAGAAACCTTGTGATTTCTAGCCGAACGCTCTACCGACTGAGCTAACCCGGTCCCTTATTTATGTATAGGCTATCCTTAATACTAAAAAGTAATTTTCTTTTCTTTTAACCAACCCGGGATCAAAAGAAAGGTCATTTCAGAAAGTGACGATGGATAGATATGCCACACGTATTTGTTTACTAGCCTGTTGTAATGTGTTCTGCGTGGTACCAGAAAAAAAAACGCCCTAGAAAATCACAGTACACACTTTTTTGCCCAAACACGTGTTGTGCCAATCTGGCTTTCTGCTTCGAATGTGGCAACTTCCACTTCATATAATGTGTGGACGAGTCCACCACAACATTTCCCACTGTAAGTCAAATAACTGGCGTTTTTAATAGAAACATCTCACACAGCCACTCTAATGATAGTATAGCGTCATACTTTCGTCGTATTTTCTTGATATGCCTTCTATATAGACCTTCCCTTCCCAGAGTCACATACATTACCGAATCAATACCTCTGACGAGGCCTTGTGCCCAGTCCATACAAGTGGGGTATGAGATAAATATCATTATCAATACCTCTGACAATATTCCTCGCTGTCAGACATTCAAACAGATTCATTACTTTTTTAAGTGAGCTCCTACAGGCAGGGTTTTTAAGTGTTAGCAAGTCAAAAAATCTTATCAGTCTCAAATATCTAATAATATCTGGCATAAATAATTCCCATTTTTTTTACTCGGTTTTAACCCGTACTGTCTTATCGCGTTCCTTTTACGGTTTTATTTCAAACAACATATCATCCAAGCATGCAACTGTAAAATCAAACCTTTGTGCGAGTAAATTGTGACGATTTTTTCTCCACTTTCACTTGAAGGGTGTGCGTCTGATAAGTCTATTGTTGAGAAAAGATTATCCCTCTCTTTCAATTTTTAACCCCCCCCCCAAAAAAAAACAAAAAAAACAACAACATTTTAGCTGTTGATATAGGGTACTTGGTCCTGTAGCGCGTCATTAAATCCCTTTGAAAAGTCATCACATGGCCATAACTGACCGGAATTTTATTGTCTGTCCAATTCTTTGTTTACTGTCTCAATGGCAGCAAAAGGAAGTGTTATTTTAAGTTTAAAAATCTGGTTTGATAGTTTTTACTTGTAAAGACTCCTTTGCGTTAGTGCATACTCAAAGTTACCCAATAAATAAATCTTGGTACTTCTGTTTCATTTTCTTTCTTAAAATCTCAATATTTTTATTGGCAATTTTTTACTTACTCATAAATGGAATTAATCGATTCATCCCATAAACCAAAACATTTCATCCAGTCACCCCAATAAATTCAAATGACAGCCTCGAACTATGTAGGCTTTTACCTTACCAGTTTCTTTTTCTTGAATGAAGAGTTCATTTGGAAATGCAGGCCACTGCATCTGTAAAAAAGATTTAGAGAGGGGTCATTAGCGGGCATTTTTTGTACTGCTTTAATTTCCATTTGCACTTCGGTTTCTTTTGGAGCGAAATCAGGTTTTCGATTCATAATTCTCTATCATTCCTCATACATATATTTTAGTGTTATATCGGAGTCCATTTTCAGTTTCGCCAAGAGTTTTGCTCTTAGTTCCTTGTCCTTAGGTGACTTCAGACCTAATACAAAAATGAAGCATTTAAACTAGCCTTGCTGTAATATTTTTAATTTACATCTTTTACATTCTTTATTTAATGTTCCAGCATACGTGGAAAAGTAATCTTTTCGTTCTTAGCTAGGTTACAAACTTGATGCCTTGTGTGGAAGATGGACGCCTTTTCCCCGAATGTTGTTAAAATTCTCACTGTACCTTCGAACGATATTGTAGACGGTCGACGAGGCAGGATATAATTACAGTAGTTTTGATTTGTAACTGTTACTAGCTTCTTCAGTAGGATTCTAACTTTTTTTTCGTCAGACCAGTTCACACATTCTTTCTTGAAGATGTCCTGAAACTGTTGGAAATGCGCCTCAAATCTTAGGTTATCCTCTTCGTCATACTTTAATTCCTATATCAACTCAGCTATGAACTTCGGTGTGAACGGAAATTCCCCAACACTACTTCCGCGTCTTTACTCCAGTAGAAATTCCAACAATCTTGATTTTTGCTGTAGTTGTTTGAGTATACTTTTCAATTCCTCCATTTTTGGTGAAATGTCGTAAACGAAAACATTCTTTTAGTTAAGTTATTATTTAAGTTAAATATTAACTAAGTGACAAGTTCTTAATATCCCTGTCGCCACTTTTCTAACGGCTCTGCACGGGACCCGTTAGAACAATTAAAAAAACCGTAGTAAATAAGTACACTCTTTATTGCTCAAACCAGAGCTGTGCTAAGCTGGCTTTAGGTACTTATCTTAATCAGCCACGAGGACAGCATGATACACAAGGTCTTTTTTTACAGTGGGAAGCCACGCACGAACAAAGCTCATGCGATGGCTAGTAAAAAAATGCGTGGATTCCATCGGCATTCACCTTTTGGGGCACCCCAGGCACCGGGCAATAAACCAAGTCCTACTCCTTTAAATCGAGGCGCCAGTTGTTGAATAGGGCGACGGCCCCTTTGAATCAACGGATTAATTTGGCCGCCTGATATTTCCAAGCTAGCTTTTTGCCACGAATATGGTTACTTCCACTTTATATTAAGAAAGGATGAATCCAAAACAAAATAGCCTAAATTCAAAAAGTAATTTAAGAAATGTATTTAATCCCATCACGTGCTTATCAAATAGATTGTAAATTATCATACCTATTTGCTAATGGTTGAAACAAACATCACTCTTGCTAAAGCAAAAATTCAAAAAGTACTTGAACACAACTCCTCAACTACCCAATCCTACCATACATGTTGTCTGAAACAGATGACCTCCTTTAATCTTCACGAACTGAAGGCACATGGTGTAAAAATACATCTGGAATTACTCTGTAGCCCCTGTAAATGATAATGTGTATTTAATCAAGGTTTCTATACATTGGATAGCCAAATGAGAAACAATGTAGAAGATTAAGTGCTGAGTGCAATATCCAACTCAGTTTCAAATAATATATAGAAATTAAAGTTTTTCAGGGACCTTGGTCATTTCAACATTGAGATATAAAAAAAGGGACAGTAAAGGTATGAAAAGGTGTTTGAAGGTATTGTCCTTATATATATTCTGACCGTTAGATCATTTTTTAAAGATTTTTATTTGTGATAGACTGAGAGTTTTAAAACCTGTATGCAGACTGTTAGATAGGTTCTGTATCATAATGGATTTACTGGCAGTACGAGCATTTCAAACATATCTTTTTCATCTGAGCAGCTTAATTTAATTAAATTTTCTCTGTTGGTGATTCTGGCAGTTTGAAAAAAAAAAAAAAATTCAAAGCGGTGACAAAAAATGAGAAAAATAAATACCAAACTGTATGTATTATTCACTGAAATACGTGCTGCCCACAAAAAAAATATGGCTAGTAGGAGATTGTGTTAAATGTAAACAATGTTATTGTTCTTTTGGAAGAAACTTATAATTTTCATTGCAAGAGTATGTGTCAGAATATCCAATACTTAATTTTGAAAATATTAATAAATTATATTGAAATATCAGACTAAAACATATTAGGTCATTCAAATGTGACAAGTTCAAAATATATTTATGAAAAAAGAACGCAAAAAACTTGCTTGTCATTGGACATTCAAACTGATAATGACATTAAAACAATGAAGCTGACGTCAAAATGTTTTATAAAAAAATAATCACTATATCTAATGAAAAAGATGCATTATATGATTAGTTATTTGCAGAACACAAGATGATTAAATAAAAATAAAAAAAACATCTCTACAAGTCCTACAAAATTAAAATTGTTCCAAATAACAAAATTAATAAAATTATTCAATAAATGTTGACACATCATTTTAAGATCATTTTTCATTACATTAAAATTTTGAGATAATATTTGAATGATAGCGGACTTTTCATCAGTGGTCCATCCTGGTTCTTTATCGTAGTTCGGGTCTTTCCAATTCAGTTTACTCCAGTCCGACGACACAGGCAGAGTTGAATAAACTTCAGATAATTGAAGAAGGGTTAGATCACGTACGACACAGCATTCCTAATCCCCAGACACATTGAAGGAGTAATTTCCCCAATACACCACAGGTAGAATGGGACAAAAGTCAGAAGTATAGGGCATCTTGCATGGATCGAAATCACTAGCAATGGATCTGTAAGGCCAGGGTGCTAATATTTACACCAGGTTGGGGTGTAACATTCACCTTAAAGTATGTTTTCTGACTTCGTTGCCCAATGTAATGTGGTGTTTATATATATAATATATATATATATATATATATATATATATATATATACGCTTTAAAAAAATGTCATAGAATATTGCAACTGCAGTTTCTTGCCGTAGCAATTCTTCAGGGAATTATTGCTTATTCCAGCCATCTACTTTTATTAATATCCGGGTTGTACCCATTCTTAAGTACGTGGGTGTGCCACCATATATATATTGTGGTATATTGGTTAATAAGAAACGGAAGCACCGTTTCAGCCATTGTTTTAATAAGAAACGGAAGCACCGTTTCGGTCATTTTTCAGTTGTGGTAATAAAAAGGCGGAAGTGGTTATTCCACCAGATGACGTTCAACTGGATTACTTGTTGTGTTATTTATTCGATAAGCAAGCTGTGACATTTTGGCAACGAGGATATTTAGAGGAATTCTGCTTTGCCAATACTCGGACATTTAGAGGAATTCTGCATTGAATCAGGAAATATCCCAACCTACCTGGACCGCGTGGAACATGTTTTTTTATCGCAAACGATATCGGATATGGCAGTCAGACAAAATACAAAGCATAACTTTTTTTAATGCTGCCCTCTGGCAATTATTTGCATTGTTGAGTGGGTGATTTAAATTATTTCTGACCTACTCAAAATTAACCCTATGGTCACAGTCTAACCCACAGTTTAAATTAATAATAATATAATGGTGAAATAAACGTATCGAGATTGAAGCTGTATTTACCAAGATAGAAATGAACAATGAATGGAATATTTTCAGAATAAAAAATGTGTCATTTAAGGACAAAAATACCGATATTTTTAGGCACACCTTATATATATATATATATATATATATATATATATATATATATATATATATATATATATATATATTATAATGTATTAATTTGAAAGCAATTACAATGCAAGTAAAAAATAAAAACAAAAATATGTTATTTTTTGTGTCCTATCGATTTCAAAGTAAAACTTTATCTTCAGAGACGATTTTCGGAAATGGACGCGTTTTTTGTTTTGGTCGTTATTTTTTTTTATGTTATAAGCACGCGTCTCGTGGTGTTCTTTTTTTTAAACGTCACGCCCACTTTGCGTGATGAACAATTTTTAGCCGTTAATTCAATTTCAATTTTATTATTTTCATCTATTTATATATTTATGTAATATTCATTTGATATATGTATAATGAAATTTTAAAGTATGATTTCAGTTTCGTAAAATTTACGCTCAACTAAAATTGAAATCATGCCGTAAAAAATACTTTTGTTTATATATTAGAACAAACCAAAACGTTTTCTCATTTGCATAAGATTCGCCTGGAGAAAGGGAAGTGGGCGAATCTACGGGGTTAGGGGTGTGTGTGTGAGGTGATCTCACTGGCTGCTGGATTTTTTACTCTTTTTTTCTCTCTGCTTAACTGACAAATAGAAAGTGGGAGGAGAGTTAACTTAACTGACGAACGGAGGTAGGAAGAGAGACTGGAGTCTCTAAGACAGGGATTGGTCGGTCGTTGACTTAATTGCTAATTACGCCTAATTAAAGCCAATTAAACTGAATTTTTTTTTCATACACTTTGTAGTGCTAACACCAAGGAATATCTAAGTATAAATATTGTGTCGATAACATAAATAGAAAAAAATCTTTTAGCTGGAGAAGGTTGATAAACTCAGCTTTAGTATAATAATAGAAGATAGATATATGGAGAAAGGTAGACAACATAAGTGCTTACATGCATGCGCATACACTTATGTATGTGGTTGTGTGTTTGCGTATGTGGGTGTATGCCTATATGTCTGTGTGTGAGTGAGTATGTTTGTCTATGCATGCATATGCATACCCATCACATCGCATATCATATAATAATAACAGTATATATTACAATGTACATAATAATAATAATAATAATAATAATAATAATAATAATAATAAACATACACACACACATACAATTATAACAATTCTTATTATCACCACATCCTCTCTAACACCTACAACCAAAATTTACTCAAATATTCCAACAAACAGAATGTTAATTGTAAATCATCTTCCCTAAATAAATAAAAAACATACACACATACACTCATAACCAATCCTTATGCCATCCACCATACATACATATAACCCAAACACCTAACACCTGTGGCACTATCAGAACCCACAATGATACACTCCCTATTAGAGAAAAGGAAAATCCACCTCCAACCTCTTCTGACATCATCAACCGCCCCTCCCATATTTACGACCTCCTTATTTCATTAGAACGAAAATGTTCACCACTGAAGCAAGAACTCTATTCCTAAAGTCCTGAAGAAGGTCTAGCAGACTAAAACGTTGCAACCTTGACATTACTACCGACAATGAACATCCATTTTCTACATCAATCCGTGTTTGTCTACCTTTCTCCACATACTGTCGGATTAATCTATTCATATTTCTCTCTCTCTCTCTCTCTCTCACACACACACACACAAACACATACACACACATATATATATATATATGGGAGAAATATGAAGAGATTAATCCATATATATATATATATATATATATATATATATATATATATATATGTGTGTGTGTGTGTGTGTGTGTGTGTGTGTAGAACTTTCGCTCCTACCTTCTGATAACACAAGACCAGAAATGTTCAATATACCACCTTTCTTAGCTAGACTTGTTCTTATTAACTACAATATATCTGCTTTTAATTAACCATTTCTCTATGCACATTCTAACACTTCTTTTATCTGTGTCAAACATATTCATTCCAATACAATAATTTTACATATCCGAATGGGTGGTCCATTTAAATAAATAAATCGGGCTACATGAAAAAAAAAACGTAAATTGTAAGATTAAACATACATTAAAGCGCACTTAATTACGTATGGATCTGTTAGATTTTCTTTCTTTTCTACTTTTTCTCATAATACAAATGGGATATACTCCCTCGCTGTACGGCTAATACCAACAATAGGTCTCTCCGCCAACTTTGAAAATAATCTTTCATAGAAATTGTCGATTACAGGAGACACACCTGCCTTTTTAGGTATTTGCAAATGAAGAAATAGGCTGACTAGGTATATAATACACCCGCCACCCGCCACCCCCCCAAAAAAAAAGAGAAAAGATATAAGCTATATGTATATAGTAAGTATAATTTATTGAAAATCGGTAAAAAAGAACAAGTTTCTCGTATATTCCTACCATAAAATAAAGTGAACCTTCATTTTATGTCCGTGTTTTTGCAATAAATGTTTATTTTTCTTGCACCCGTTATTTTACAATACTAAATATATTTTCTTTATCTATTGTAATATTCACTTCAATGTGTATATTCTAAAAGTCTTTATTTTGTGAGAATGGTTAGTTTTAAAGTGGGGGCTCGTTTTACAATTTAGGCATTAATTAGATCCTCCTTTTATGACCCTAATTTTGTTTTTTCGTCGACGATGATTAAAATCTGACGTTTTTATTTTAGAGTACCAAAGCCAAAAAGAAAAGAAATAACAACTGTATTTTTCTTTTTCTTTTTCTTTTTCTAACGATTATAATCCAACGCTATTTTAATCTAAGATATAAATATAAGGATTTGTGACTCTCCGTAAGCAACATAATGTAAATGTATAAAAAGAAAATAATGTTCTGTGTAACTTCGTAATTTTCAGTTTCGTTTATAGTACGAACTCATGTGCAGGTGATGAAACCATATCAGTTGATTAAACGGTGGAAGATACAGCGTGAATTTCTGAAACCTTACTGTTATTGAGTGTCTTTTTTATTTATGTTAGATCAAGGTTTCTCCATTAAGAGCCGTTTGATTGATCACCTGTACGAAGAACTAGCAGTCAATCAAATATCATGGCCGCACCTAATTTATCCTTGCTGAAGTGATTAAAGTCTATTTGCTACAATTTTTTTACGTTGTTAATAACGTTTATTCATTTCGGTGCAAGCTCAGTGGATGTTGAGGGTGAATCGTTGATGGATTAATTTGCTTAAACAGCATGCAAAATGTTCATCCACAAAGTCGACCATGCCTTGTTAGCCATTTATTACAATGTATAACTTATCAAACCTCTAATATAACCTCCGCTCGATAAAAAAGACATGAATACGTAGTTATTTATGAACTTTTAAGCAAAAAATAAATCTAAAAAATGTTAAATCTTAAATGGCAGGAACTATTGCTTTCACTAACCACTCCTCTACCTAATCCTGACCACATCGTTGCATGAAAGTGATTTTTGTTAGCATCAAATTGGTAATTATCCCTTGCCACAACCCTAACTTTAATCCTAATTAATTCAACATCTAAGCATTAAAATAATCAGAAATTAATATTTTGTGTATATGTAATTATTTCTCAGAAAAACTGCAACTGATAAGGAATAATCTATTAGAGCAAAACTTTTTAAAATGATATAACCTACGGACTAAAGCAATTCCTTCTTGAATTTACAGCTTAGAGATAATGTTGTGGCTTGTGCATTTTTTTTTTTACTTTAAAAATCTATAGATTACTTTAACATCCATTATATTTGTATGCATGTGATCATATATTTTGGTTTCTTTTTTAATGGCATATCAACCTTCGTGGGCTATTAATGCCAATCTTTGTAGAATAACTGTAGTCATAATATTTAACCTATAGCTCTGTCGATGAGGGGATTCAGACTCTTCCCAACAAATATGCATACAATAGCGTGACTTTTATTAGAAAACTACACTGAAAGTTAAATAAGTTAGGGAACAAAGCAAATTAAATTTACAACTTAATGATAATGTTGTGGCATGCGTGTTTACACTGAACCTATGAAAACCTTATTCGAGAGAAATTAAAAAATGTTTACACAAATTTATCATATAATTTCAAACATTCACTATATGTTCACCATCCCTGTTAACACATTCTTGGTGACTGAAAAATAATTCTTCAAGAGTATTTTTATAACAAAAACAGAAGTGATATTGTAAAGATAGCTTCCAATAATATGTTTACTGGAATGGAGAAAAGATATAGGCTTTTAAAACATTCTGTATTTATTTTTAGTAATTTCCATTCGAATTTTCCACTGGATGATCATGGTTTAATGCCTACTTTTATGGGAACGAAATCCTTACATTATGTACATTATTTACATAACAGGTATGACTATAAAGTAGTAATTTGTTTTCCGGGTATGGCGCTAAAATCTAACAAGTGGTGATATTCAAATTCTAGAGTTCTGGAGAGCGTGGAGTTACTTTATTTCCATTACTGATAGGTCTATTCTGATACGGAGTAGTAGTAGTAGTAGTAGTAGTAGTAGTAGTTTAGGTCCCTTCTATGAGTTAAATAGATGTTTTTGCTAGATAATGAAAATTAAACTAAACCAAAAATATTTAACTACAAACTATTCGCATCCGAATCATAAAAATGTTCGTTTTTAAATAGCCCATAAGGATTGATATATCATTAAACAAAATAGGTAACATTAAGATATTAGACGAATTAAGACCCTAGAAAAAACATACATGTACTTATTAGATCACTGTTACAACGGAAATCCAACGTGTTGATGACTGCTCTAGTACACAAACACATGCGCGCGTGCACACACACACAAACACACACACGCGCGCGCACACACACACACACACACACACACACACATATATATATATATATATATATATATATATATATATATATATATACTGTCTCTCTCTGTATCTCTGTCTCTGTTTCTGTATCTCTCTCTCTATCTCTCTCCACACACACACACACACACACACACACACACACACACACACACATATATATATATATATATATATATATATATATATATTATTGAGCATCTATCTATTTTTCTACATAATTGCCATTTCGGTTGAGAATGTTTCTAGTTGCTGTGGCAGTTCTTGTATTCCCATGTCATACCAGCTCACCCACATATCCTTCAGGAAGCATTAAACCTCGTTGTCGTTGAAAACTCCCTACACCACTTGCGTACGTTTTTGACATCCATGAAGGAATCGCCATACACTTCCGATAATTGGTTATGAATTTCAATCGGTTTAATGCATTTTGCTTTCTAACATTGAATAACTGCGCGAACTTCACACTTGGCGGTAGTGTCAATTGGGATATCAACCAGAAACAGCTGTCAAGCCAAAACTCAGCCTGGCAACGAGACGCGAACAGGCACAGGCACATATACAACAAATACAACAGTATCGTCAACAGACGCACAAAGGGTTCCCTGCGTCCCAACGCTTTAGAAACCTTCTTCGTATTATTCAGAAATAGAGTTTTTTTTGTGGCAGCAAAATATATTGTAGACATATTTTATCAAAGATGACAGACAAGGCAAATATGGCAGAAAAAAGTATTATTGGCACCCATTTCATATATACACCAGGAAATATGTTTACGATAATGATACCCATTGAAAATAGTTGTGAATTGGTTACCTTTTGAGAATATTTTACAAAACATGATGTTTTCATACATATTTTGGCATATATAAAGAATTTGCATCCTTTTCAAATTAATATCCACTATACAGCTGGTCATAGGAAAACATGGATCTACCCATGTCTCTATTGAAACTATTAAAAGGATATAAAGATATATAGAACTAATTCAGGAATTTGGTTTATGAGATATCATCACAATTTAAGCTTTAAATCACTGATTTGAGTATGCAATTCATTGCTGTTTTTTTCTCAGGATTGCAACGATATTATTTGAAAAATTCACTTTGTGCCTCGTAATATCGTTACAGTTATCCCAGTGTTGCCTGGTAAAAAACTCAACCACACGTTGTTGTGTTGATGATTAAAGATCAATCGGTCGCAGATTTTAATCGAAAGCGCACTAGCGAGGTCTCAGCCTTACAGAGAATAAACACGTATGGCCGGCTTTATTGATGACAATTATTTCTAGTTTATCCTAATGAGGAACATTTTGCAATATGATCCTGAGTGTTGTTCACTCATTGTCACGATATGAACGGCAGACGAAGACTTTGTCTATTCCTATTCTGTTCAGTGTCTAAACCATCGATCCCTATTTTGTCCATGGCGACCCACGGGTGTCTTCTATCCTTGGTTTGAAATCCCTCTGATCCGTGCTGCAACTCGCCTATTTCTCTCCCAAGTCATCAGCGTACTTGAATATATATTCAACCCAGGCTTCTGAAAAAGAATATCTTGTCTTCTGAACTAGCAAGGAATTTATTTTTGGCATCAAAAAACGAACTCTTCCATCGATATATAATTTTTTATTTCATCATCTATCAAAATCCGCCGCCCTGCACATCTTGTTCAACTATGCTTTTGATACTACAACCACACACACACATCCATGTATATACGCTACATATGTACACACACACACATGCAGATACTCCCCCAACTCACATATACATACACATACGTTCCGCCTATACGCCTAATACTCAAACATACGTGCTAGCACCTACATGCATACACATATTGCATCTATGTGCACCCAGGAGCGCCAGTGCTTAGTGTTACATATGTAATTAGAGTGGAGTTGGGCGCCGACATGTAATCCCCATTGCCCTGTAGGATTTCATAAAAGGGCATTGCACTGTACGCGCTAATAGATCTTGGGAATCTTACACCTCTTGTATGTGGTTTACTTTTGCCTAGAGTTCTAATTTATTGCCCTTTAATACGGCTCATGTGACTCAAATATTCTACAAGATAATTTTCAAAGTAATGTTATATTAATAAGTAACTTCTGGCATCTTATCTAAGTCTTCTATTTTTTTAATGTTCTTTTTTTTTCTTTTTGTTTATTTTCTTTTTTAATCGTGATAAGGATCAAGTTTACGCGGAAAAAAAAGAGAACTTGGGAGGAACGCAATAATATATCTCTTTTCGAGTTGAACATATATCGATAGCTGTGGCAGTTTCTCATAACTTCGATTTAGCAGAGGATGAAGCATAGGTATTGTTACTATTGTTTTTCTACTGAAAACAACAAAAGTTTCAGCACAATAATATCGTAATTCTATTGTGAACATATCAATGTACTGTTACTTACATAGGCGTTTCGCCGCTTTTACGCACACAAAAGAGGCTTCGCGTCAGTTTAAATAGAAACATGAAAAAATGCTCTAATCCGGTGAGCGGAATGAAGCTAAAATGGAATATAATTGAAAATATGTAACATCTTGAAAGGTAGAGAAGGGGTTTGTTATTGTCATATTTGGGATCTGGGAATGAAACATGCAAACATTTAAAGACAAAAATATATTGACATGCTAACAATTTAGGGTCAAACTACGCTCTTTTCAAAATGTCTCAATAGATAATAGCGGGATTGTATTATCTCAAGTATCGTGGAAACTGTCAATGTAAACGTTTACAATGAGATGGTGAATTGTCTGATTTATTCTCATTGAATTTCTAGCGGTACGCTACTTCATGGCTATAATGGCATATGTTCTATAAATAATGTGTAGCCGGCAATATCTGCTGCCTATAAAATACACCATGATAATCAATGATTAGGATAATAATAGGTGTATATAACGGGTGTAAATTACAGGGCTACACAAAAAATCTACTTCCGATATGATTGAGGAAGTAATTACAGTGTATTTTATTTTGAATTGGTTCACTTATTTTGCAAATTTACATTAATAAATAAGCGCCCAATTACTGAATATCGTAATAAGAAATAAATACGCCGAACTGAATTCAAATCCTGAGTGAGGCTGGTACAATTTTTTATAGCGCTTATACCCTTGGGAAAGTTATAAATCTAACAATTCTCTCCACAGAGGAGTCAATAGTAGGTCAGGCTGGTCTCTTTTAACTTGGCATGACACATGGTCTAGCAGAAGGAAAAACTCAGAAAGAAAACTCGTTAAAAATAAAGCTTGTTTCACACCCTGCTCGAGTGGAGAGGTTAGTAAATACATTAATAAGTATATGTCTATATTATAGACCCTTGATTGTACACCAAGGAAATTAATAAAGAAATTGTAATAATTTTATTATTATGGGTGGATGACATACTAATTGCTTCAAAAACAGAAGCTGATTTAATAAAAATTAAAGACAGCTTAAGTTCAAAATTCAAAATGACCGACCTGGGAAGGCTGTCTTGGTTTTTAGGGATACAATTTGAACATAGTGAAAATACTATTAGAATGAATCAATCTAGATATATTGAAAGATTGTTGGTCAAATTTAATATGACCGATTGTAAAACACGTCATACTCCATGTGAAATAGATATAAATAAACTTTTTGATAATGAAAATGAATTAATTGATAATAAGCTCTACCGTGAAATTGTTGGTTCCTTAATTTATATTATGATGGCAACACGGCCAGATATATCGTATATAGTTTCAAAATTATCTCAGCATTTGGATAAATCTACACCAATCCATGTAACAAGAGCAAAGCATGTTTTGCGGTATTTGAAAGGCTCAATAAGTCAGTCGCTAGTATTTAAAAAATCAACTGACCCCGCTTAGTGAAACTATTATCAATCGTAAGAAATGGAATAAGCAACACGAGTTCACATCCAACACAAGACTGCTTGCGTTTTACTTCGTGGTAATGACCTTAAGAAAAACATGAATCCATCTATCCACTCCCCTCCAAATAATAGGACAATCTGTGGGCTTTAGTATTGTTACGGCAACAAGAATAGGCGAATGAAAACACTGAATTCAATCCAGATTTATACCCCATTAAAAAATTGACTTTGTGTTACACCCTACCGAAGAGATTGGATAAATGATTGTTTGATCATTTAATTTTTGATTTTTTAATTTTTACTTTTCATGTTTTTCAGCGGAAGGTAATGCCTGATTAAGTGAATGCAATATATTTCCATTGATGTTTCCTTCAGATACCAGGGTTTTCCACCATTCTCTGACTGACGCCATCGAGAGGAATAGAACATGTATATTGTTGTCACCGGAAATACTGATTCTCTTCAAGGCTTCAATTCGGGGACACTAAGATTTAATCCTCCTCCTCTCTCTCTCTTTCTTTCTCTCTCCCTCCCTCTCTCTCTCTCTCTCTCTCTCTCTCTCTATATATATATATATATATATATATATATATATTGGGGGTGTATCCTCATCATCATCATCATCATCATCTTCAGGATGTACCGGCGAGACTGATTCTCTCTCTCTCTCTCTCTCTCTCTCTCTCTCTCTCTCTCTCTATATATATATATATATATGTGTGTGTGTGTGTGTGTGTGTGTGTGTGTGTGTGAGTGTGTGAATTAAACATTTTTTGAAAAAGCAAATGATGTTATTAGTTCGTTGACAGAATCTGTTTCGACCTTTTAATAAAGCGGTCTTCTTCAAGAGCGAAATATTTATCATGGAGAGACGGAATTAGTAAACCGTTAAACCCAGGAGGGGTACAAACGAATCGGAATATTTTTAAATTTTAAAAATGCATATTCTGTGTTAAAAATAAAATAAATTTTATTTAAAAAATCAGAAGCATTATAATCCATAAGAAAACTCAAAAGAGTTTGTTGTAGAAATATATAAAAAAATGTTTAAAAAAGGATAAAAAATGTTCATGATTACAGCCACAAAAAAGCAAGTTAAGAGTCCACATCACAATTGAAGAAAGATGCAAAATTTCAAAGGATTTGTAATGTTGACACATCCGTGGTGTTGTAGATCGTATTAGCCTCCGGAGATGTAAAAATCCAGATATTTTGTTTTTTCAATAGACAATATGAAGTAAATGGAAGTGAATCCGACAGTATGAATTCAACATTTTTTGAAAAATGAAATGATGTTAAAAACAGGAGGGGTATCAATATATATATATATATGGCAGATAATCAGTGCAATGTGCATATTCATTCATTCCTGATAGATCAATAGTCTCCGTAGTGGTTTACTAATTGTATTCTAGTTTAGCATTATAAGTGGCAAAAATTACAAACATAACCTTCTCACTGTACCATCGAAAGAACTACGTGTTGTATGATGTTGATAATTTACATTCGCAAAATATGTCAATCGAAATCATAGATAGGTGACATGAAATTTCCCCATAAACCTCAGTCTTACAGATGCGTTAGTAGTTCTGTTTGTAACATTATGTTGTTCTTCTTGGTCGTCTTGGTTCGGCATAGATAACAACCAAACGGTGAATGCAATAATCATGGGTGATTTTTGTAGGTGTCGATCGGGATGGTGAAACGATTTTTTAATGACAAAGTCTTTCTTTGCAAACCCTTAAGAATAAAATGAATGGAAATAGCATCAACCGTGTTAGGTGAATCTGTGCCGATGAATCTTACATTTACACCTGCACGCACACACTTGCACACACACGCTCACACGCCCACATGTATATATATATATATATATATATATATATATATATATATATATATATATATATATATATATATATATATATATTATAATATACTCACCCACACACAGACACATGTATTTATATATGTGTTTGTGTGTGTGAGTATTTTTGTGAGCACATGCTTATATGTGAGTGTATATATGTTGCTATATAAAAATATCTTAGCTAAGAAATGGAATAAAGAAGTCTGTTCATGCACATTTCTTAGAATGTTTCCCGACAAAAGACGTCTCCGTTTTTGACATTAACAATAGATCCATGCAGAGGTCATCAGTCATTGTAGAAAAAGGAAGTATAAGAAATAAAGAGAGGTGCCATTCAGAAGAGTCGTCATCGTCCGTAGTAGCGGGCTATCTAACATTATTTAGTAACTACATATAGAAGAAAAATGAGTTCGCTTGCTAAATTCAGTATCTAAAATGAAAATCAACTGCTTTCACTTCCTTTTAAATTCACAGGTATCAATAATCAATAGAAACAATTGAAATTTGAAGCTAAGACAGAAAAGATGAAGGGTAGATATCTTATTAGCATTGTGCAGTGTTAAATAGGTACATGGTTGGTGATATAGAAATTAGTTTTTCTTCGTAATATAAACTTCATTGAGATACAAAATAGTACTATGGCAAAACTCCATTAACTTTTTTGATTAAACAAAAATACACACATAAGGTTACCGCCCTCTCGGCTGGGGCGTTAGAATGCACCGACTGCACCTCTGTAGAGGGGTAAGACTCCCCCAATGGGGCCACCTGTTTTTCGTTGGTGGCGACCCGTGATGCTTAAGGACGAAGTCTTGTTGGATGAGCAGTCCATGACATGCAACACTCCACTTAGAACCTTACTTAGGCTAGACGAGCGGTCGGAGAGGCCCCCTCGGATCAATCGGCTGGCCATGTCAAGCCCTAGCACCTATATGATTTTACCGACCCTATTGCCCTCATGGCAAGCCCCAATTCCTTTTTATCATATGGGTGCTAGAAGGCGGTGGCTGCGGGTCTAAATGTCCTGGGAATGACATTAAACTCTATCTGATGGTGAGGTTCCAGTTCTGGAGGTTTGGGGAATGTGGAGCACCCCTTCATCACCATTGCTCCCTGGTCCACTCTGACCTGTTAGGGTCCCATCTATGGATTATATAGAAAACATGAGTTTATAAACAAAATTGTATTATCCATTAAAAATGAAATTATTTCAAAACTTTGTTAGCATTAAACATTTGTTTTACCGATAGAAGTATTCGGCATAAAATAAGCCAAGGGCTTGACATGCCGTAAAACCCAACCAACCAACCAAACACATAAGGTTATTAACTAATATCTCACAGATCTATAATTTTAAATGTGTATTAGATAATTAAAAAAAAAACATGTTTCAAGATAAATAAGATTTAAAAAGTAAGTAATACGATTACTTTAACCATGTAAGAGGCGTCAGTATAGAAGAAATAGAGTGCACTTGATTGACCTCGGTCGACAGAAACAGACATGATTAATGATCTTTTGGTGATTCTGATAAAAAGAGGTTGTATTAGTATAGCGCTATGATACGGTGTAATAGGATATAGTATATTGTCCATTGTATATAGATAAAGGGAGTGGCACATATTCAATTGTAATTCTACTTCATTTCATTTCATTTTGATAAAATAAAATGACAACATTCCCTGTTTTAAATACTAAAATTGTTAGACTTTCTGATTAATTTTTGGGCCAAATGTTGCAAAACTGAGGATTGTTCAGTGTATTTTAGTCTCCATAAAAACCAAAGTGGTCACGGAGATGATACCATCAACATCAATGAGGGAATATATATAGATGTCAAATACGACAGATCAGACATTCCATTCGTTCGGATGAAGGGGGATAACATTCCCCAAATATTACAAAATAAAACGAAACTTAACATTCAAAAATTGAGTTTCTAATAATTCAGACCTAATGCTTTATACTAAATCCCAAATTATATATATATATTACACACACACACACACACACACACACACACACACACACATACATATATATATTTATATATATACATTTCAACAAAGAAGCAAGCGTGGACCCCACTACAACAACAGCACACACACACACACAGTAACAGGGTATACACATCTAATTTAGGATAGCGTAAACATAGACACAATTTTGCCTAGGAACTGAGAGTTTTTTGTTTGAAATTTACCAAGTGCATTTGACTCTATGTCTACACTATCCTAACTTATATATATATATATATATATATATATATATATATATATATATATATATATATATATATATGAACGACAGAGAGGAGGAGAGAAAGAACAGCATGAGTGTGATTCTATAAAAATCATTGATCTGCCATGTGATACATTGGAACAAAGGCATAGCATCGCCTGCAAGCTGTCGGTGCCTTTCGCGTAAACTTACAGGCAATTCATGGGAGATGTAGAAAAATGAGTTGTCTCTATGCTGGTAAAGAACCTCAATGTTCCTGAATAGTTTTCTAACACAATGGAAATACGGGCGTGGAGCAGCTGCGTGAATGATTCTATTGAAATTAGCATCAGCTCGCAATATGCTTCGTTCAAAGGCATCCAGGTTTATTTCGAGTCGAACTTTCTTTTTTAACAAATGCTATTTCCTATTTTTCATTTGAAACGGAAAGAGGAATAAAATTCCCAATTTATTGACATTCACATCCATAATGCTCAATCCTATAAATACACACACACACACACACATACACACACACACACACACACACACACACACAATATATATATATATATATATATATATATATATATATATATATATATATATACACTTTTATCATATATATCTCTAAATATATATATCCTTGTATTATATATATATATATATATATATATATATATATATATATATATATATTTGGGTGAATATGTGCTTAATTGAAGTCGTACCTAATTTTAAAAGTTAATTAATTTATAATTAATAAAATAGGCGGTTATACATATTAATTATTAATTAATTAACTTTCAAAATTAGGCACGACTTCAATTAATCACATATTCTCCGAAAAATTGTCGGCTAAAAAAAGCCATGTCATAAACACATCGCTTGTGTATTTACTTCTTCGCTGTGTATTTTTGCCTTTTTCTTCTCTTTAGATAGTTAAAAAGGTATTTTACTTTACAAAGTCCTAAGAATGTCTGTCGAAAATGACCAACTCTCTTTCCTTCCCCTCTCCACAAGAACCCGCCTTTCTCTAGTTGACCCCTCTCACCTGACCCTACTAATAAGGATAAATTTTCTTCAAAGACTTAAAAAAGACACCTTGACTCTCGTATTATACTAAACCAAACTATCGTACCAAGTTTATATTAACCATACTAAAACTATCAAAGAAAAGCAGCATAATTGGTTGTTTGACCGTTAAACGCTAATATGAATGTATCAGAGAAATGTTGAGCTATTCGGTAAAATATTACAATCTCTTTATTTAATTTCAATTTAAATTCTTTTCACTGTGTATGTTTGCCTTTCAACGCACTTACTGACTGACCAAACAGAGATGTCTAATTCTACAATTTTCTTCTGAAAATATAGGCTCCGAGTCTAAATTACGCAGAAAAGAGAGAGAGAGAGAGAGAGAGAGAGAGAGAGAGAGAGAGAGAGAGAGAGAGAGACAGACAGAGACAGAGAGACAGAGAGACACACACACACACACATATATATATATATATATATATATATGGTATTTGTGGAAAAGATGACTTATCGGTGGAAATGGTCACAAATGTTAGTTAGTGCAAGTTTGACAATGATACGACAGCGATATAACAAATATAAAGTGCTAAAAAATACACACGTGCATTCAACTATAATTAATCAATATCTTGATTAATCCAGTGGATTTAACCCAGAAGATCTTTATGGTGAAACTCGGGTAGGTTATTACTGTCTACCATTATTATAATATATATATATATATATATATATATATATATATATATATATGTGTGTGTGTGTGTGTGTGTGTGTGTGTGTAAGTAGAAAATTGGAAATGAATACGACAATATATATATATATATATATATATATATATATATATATATAAGGATACATATGAAAGGATAAATAAATAAAGAAAAGGAAATGTTGAATGGATCAAAATGGGTTAATGAAATGCCAACCCGTGTTTCGGCCGAGAGTTTGTACATGTTCACATTGTATTCTATTTATTATTATTTTAGATATGAAATAAAATAATAAGATGACCGTTTTCTTAGTATACTTACATATTTTATATTTTACTATTATTATTATTTTATTTCATACTTAAGATAGTAAATAGAATACAATGTGTACATGGATAAACTCTCGGCCGAAACACATGTTGGCATTTCATTAAACCATTATTATCAATTCAACATTTTCTTTCCTTTATTTATCCTTTCAACATAGAAGAAAACCCCATCTAATAAAAAAGTAATGATGTCCCAGTCCTCCACCAAAAAGCTCTATGCTAATTACTCTGAAGCAAAAGCGCAATACAAATTTCTCTCCCTGTATTTCATCTCCCATCTCGTTATGTATTCGCATAGTTCAATTCATTTTTCTCTTGATTGACATAGGATTATCAAATCTCTAATTCATGTGAATTATACAAGATTCACATTGATAATTGATGCTAAACTGAATATGATTCATATCATACTTTTCAAAATGCTTAACGATTACCTTGTAAGTACAGAATCATTTCTGCATGATTTTCTGTTCAGGTATGTTTACGTGGGACTAATACCATGATTTCTAACATGTTATTTGCCAGTATTACATTAGACACTACATTGTACTGTTTGTCGGTACTATTACTTTTGGTGAGAAAAAGAGATTACATTTTGAACGTAAATAGATTAAACATTCATCCAAATTAAAAATAGATAAATTTATCATTTAACCAGTGCCTTGCCTAAACACAGATACACAGGTATTGAAGTGTTTAAATCTAGCGGGGTCATGGACATAGTAAATTCAGACCCTTGACTAATTCCATGTTTAAATCATTATGGTAAACATAGAGAACATGCATCTTACTATCACTTACCTTATTTTGTAGATAAAACAAACTGATACTGAATCTAAATAGCCAAATATCGTCCCCAAAAAAACAGAAAACAGAAAACATTATATAAATCTTGATGCATAAACAGAGTTGAAACTATCTAATATTGTATGAAACTTTTATTATAATTATAATTACTTTTAATCATCTCTTTCAAAATGGGCCAAATTTAAAATATAATTCGATCGTATAGAGAGAATGACGCTGATATGTAGTAAACTTTGGTTAACAGGGATAAAAAAGGGTAGGAACATCAAACAATCTGGAGGATTTATAGCTTAACATTTGAATATGCAAATATTACGTAAGTAGATATTGATATAAGTCGAGCTCGTCACGCTAACCTTTTTGTATAACTTTCTAGCAAATCAAATCAACAAGTAATTGTTACTTGGATATATTAGCTGACGTGATGACGGCGTCAAGATACTGAACGTAAAATTGGAAGTCAAATTTAGTTGAAATTTCCAAGGGAGATCAGTGTACAAAAGCTCACTAATGTGTTAATTCAATAATGTTGATGCTGAATTAATACGATAAACTGACAATAGCATAATTGATAAAAGATTATATATATATAAAAAAAGTAAGTAAAGTCGTCGGGGCGGCCTAATGTCGGTATCAGCCAATCAGCGAGGGAGTCTATCCCTTTTCAATAGCGCTAGACAAGGAGATTTTTTAGCATCTGAGGTGGAGCGCCACACCTACCATCAGCTCCTTACTTTACCGCACAGATCCTGTGCTACTCATATATATATATAAATTGGTTAATGACAGATCCTCGACTATGAACTAGATTTTAAAATCGCATAGGCGGGAAACTCAGTGAACAGACGCTTTGACTTCATATCGACGGTGCCCTAACTTACATAAACAGGCTCTATCAACCATATATATGCATATATATATATATATATATATTTTGTGTGTGGTATAGTGTACGTCTCTCTCTCTCTCTCTCTCTCTCTCTCTCTCTCTCTCTCTCTCTCTCTCTCTCTCTCTCTCTCTCTCTCTCTGTGTGTGTTGTGTGTGTGTGTGTGTGTTTGGCCAGGACAATTGCTTGTACATGTATTTTATTAAAGGAGACGTTTTTTGTTGACCTTTACTTGTCGACGAACAATATTTGTGATGAAAGCAATTTCATGTGTCTCCACAATCCTTAGATCTACTTATGATCTGTCCACGATATTGACATATTCTATGAGGATAGATTTGGCATTAAATAATGCATGAAGCTTGAACAAAGCATTAAACAAAGAAACTGAAACCAAACCTGAACACACATCATAAATATACCAAACTACATCATAAATAAATATATATGTATATATATTTACCAACACCTCCGCATGAGTAAGATGCAACACAAGGTCAATTACTTAAGTGAAGTTAAACAAGTTTGAATTCGGAGTTTTCATTCTAGACTAATCAAGTTTAACGAACCTAGTCTACTGTAATATTTACTCGTAGCTAGAGTGTGTATACTTGGATGCATATCATTTCTAGGGGTAGTTGAAATATGTTAAAAGCAACCAGCTTCGGCCAGGATTTGAACTTTGGTTGCTGAGTCCAATTCCTACTACGATAACCATAACAGCACATGCCTACATTACATTATTATACATTATTATATATATACACTATATGCTTGTCTACCTGTTTCTCTCTCTCTCTCTCTCTCTCTCTCTCTCTCTCTCTCTCTCTCTTTCTCTTTCTCTGTATTTTCCTTTCTTTTACATATACGTGTACTACGGATGTTATAATCTCTAAAATTCAGACATCTCAGAGTAGTCATTGCCCTATTTTTGACTGAATAATTGGAACATCACCAAGATGTGATTTTATTTTGCTATGAATGAAGACCTTATCATGAATAGGGTGGCATGATCCTGAAATGTAAAATTCTGTTGTTCAAACCGTATATTCCCTATATTATATACCAGCTAACCCTACTGGAGTTCTAACATAGTGGCTGCACATCAACAGGTTTTTCTTTATGGATCTATGGATTTCCTATTACCTGGCTTGGTAGAACAGCGTGTTGATATAGAATAGCATTGCTTTTATTGGCCTTATTCAGGCCCAGATTGAAGATAAACTTTTCAGAATAAAAATTATCCTTCCTTATTCACTGACCAAAGCATTAAACCAGAATTTGGTTTGTTTCATTGGCAGATTCCTCATAAATTATGGCTATTTTACTAAAAAATAAATTTAATACTTTCTACAAAGTGACCAGACAAGCTTTTTTAACAAAATAAATAAATGAATAAATAAAAACAAGATAGGGAGAGAATAGAATATTAGGTCACAATAATTCAAGGTTATTTCCCATGGATAGAATAACGCTACTAATATCCTGTCAGTGTGGTCAGAAAACGGGCGGCTAAATTACTATTTGAATGTCTGTCCGGTTAAGCCTGTCGGTTGTCTTTCTGGCGACCCGCTTGAATTAGTAAGTGCATTTTATACTTTTCGTGTGGCATATTCTCAATTACATTGCATTTCAGACTGAATCGATAACGTAAGCTTCAACGCCTGATGGCTTTCATACAATTATGTAATAGTGGCTCCAGATCTGCAAAGGCGGTGAGTGGAGCAGAAGGTCTTCACGTCATGTTACATGTCAGCCTAACCATTAGGAACTTTCTAGTGAAAGCAGATCTCTGATGTATTGCCTGACAATAGACATGGCTTTACTGGCCGTCCTCTTTTCCAATATTCTAACAGTGAACCAGCTCCACACTCCTCATTTTCTCTCAACTTGTAGAGAATGATGGACAATGAATTACCTTTCTCCTTTGATGTAGTTTTATGAGGCGTTTTTCATTTCGGTTTTTATTTCGTCAACTCGCTTTTCTAGTATTTTCGCCTTTTAAATGATTGAGCATTCATTTCAAGTGGAAATTAGTGATAATATATTTAGTAATTACTTGGATAAAAAATAATTTTTTTTACATGTATATACAATTCAGAGTGAATGATCTCTAGGCTCTGGAAAGTAAGCGAAGAGATAGCATAGATCCTATTCGAAATGTAATTTTACAACAAAAAAGAACAAATATTTGCGATTTTGTTTTCCTATTTTGCCATCAATTTGTTGTAAATATTTTATCATACAAAACAGGTACCGTGGAATATGATTTGGCGCCCTAGATGCTCTCTCTCTTGAATGTTTTGATAACGTATTGTACATAGTGTTCCGTTACAATATTGTTCCTAACTCTTGAAACACCATTGATAAAATACTATTCAGCTGGTGTATTTACTCCTTCGTTTATGCAAATAACCAATCATTGTTATATCATTAAGCTAATTATTCCCTGACGTCAATGTCAATATCACAATCTTTAATTATTTGTGTTATTTTAGCATAACCTTTAATAAATAACATATCAACTTTTACCTTGCCCCTATCCTCCTGCAACTTATCATTATAATATATAAGTAGGGCAAAATAATATGCATATGTGTCGGACTAATTAAATTTACATCTTAAGCATAAATAGAAATTTACTTTGCTCTGAATTTATGGTACCGCCAGATATTGTCACCCTAGACGATCGCCTAGTAAACCTAAACGTTAACACCAGCTGTGATACAAAAGCTTGCTTATATAATCTATATAGTCCTGAATACTTACCCTAACGTTTTGCAGATTTTGCTTAGTTATTGGCTCTGGTATTACTGCGATTTCAGGACAAATAATATATTTTAAGTTATAAGTTGACTGTGGCTTGGGTTTAATTTCTCAAGCTTTTAGATCTATCCAGATAATGTAATCGCTAAAGGAATTGATTTATTTAAGCAAAATAATATAGTAGTCCCCTTTTTTAAGAAGGTTCAATTACAAACGTAGGATTTTAATCATTCTAGGTCATGAGAACAACTGTAATAGTATAACTGCTGTTAGTCAATGACATAGCAACCATCGGCTCATCACAATAAGCACACACACACACACACACACACACATACATATATATATATATATATATATATATGTGTGTGTGTGTGTGTGTGTGTGTGTGTGTGTGTGTGTGTTTAGATAAATAGGGAACATTCAGCAGGAACAATTAAATAAATAAATATTGGAAATTGCTCAATACCTACTTGTAGAACCAATTTAGGGAATCGAATAAGCAACAGAAGTTAACTACCCAGTAAGCAAATAACACGCTTATGATTTTTTACGCTGAATTAACGATTAGTAATAAGAGATTAAATGCTACATTTGACCTCCAAAATGTAAATATAAAAACTTTACCTCCGAGTGTAAGTTTTAAAACGAGATTCACCAAATTCACCAAAACAAAAACAAAAACAAAATTATTCCACTGAATTAAACTATTTGTATTATTCAATAACTAGCGGGGCCCGTGGAATTTCCACAAAACGAAACAAAAATCAAAATGTGCTATTTAAGCCGGAAACAGTGGTTTTCAATTTCATTACATATAAATCCTACTATTGTCTTTGGAATAAATAATACAAAAATTCAATCTGTATAATCTGTATTCACATTTTTGCATTCAATATTGGACGATTTGTACGTTTTTATTTTTAAGGGTGTTGCCGGATACGAGGTAAATCACACTTCAATGACTGGTGTCCCAAAAAATTATTTCAAACTACAAACTACAAACTACAAATTATCACCTCCAAACTAATCTTATCCTATTAGGTGTAGAATATAAGTAATGAATTATACTGAAAGAGAATGCGCAATTATATGCATATTTACTGCGTGTAAAAATGTTAAAATCCGCTAGGAGTATGTGTTTTTTCTT
>CM042139.1:97461560-97464060 GCA_023376005.1 Doryteuthis pealeii | reverse complement strand
TTTCAATTCTTCAGATTTCGGGATTACGTAGTGCATAGTATTTTCCAGTGAATATAATGTCCTATTTCATCTTGCCCTTCTTTATATTCTATCAGTGCTAGAATTGATGAATCAAACACTAATAGGTCAATTGATTCAGTTTTGTTCACACAGTCTACGTATTGGGTTTGATGCATTTTCATAATGTTTTGACCCATAGCTTTTAGTTGGTAGGCTCCGGTCCCGTGCTGCTATTATAAAATCTCTGTCTTTGCCTTCAGTCTGGCACTTTTCAGCTATCGATTAGTTTTTACTATATCAATATTGGCATTTTTAATTCTTTGTGCGTATCTTCAATGTAAGTTATTTCCATAGGCTTTTTATCTAGTCGTTGTAATATTACTTCTTTCTTTATGTTTCTATTGCTTCTTTTGTTTTGTCTTTTATGCCAATTTATTTCGCTATGAGATCGACTTGTTTACTAAATGTATTGGTATCTTTGCTAATTGAACATTTTGTTCTTTTGCTTCTCGTGCGTGTTTACTAAATGTAGCATCCAATCTTCTGTAGTGTCTAAGTATTTATTTAATCCTATAATGTTTGCTTTGTATGCCAATACATGTTGGATTAAACCGTTGCTATCATTTCCTCTATTGATGTAGAGGTGATCTGTATCTGTTTTTGGCTTATGTATTTTTAATAAGTCATTGTTCCTTAACTTTTGTATACATTTTTTCAGTTAACGTCCAGTCTATTATAGTAAACCTGTATGTCACTACGGATATTGCTGGGCTGTTAATTGCTATAACCTTATTTTTTGCATTCAATCCTGTTCTCAATATGAGTTTTATTCTTCTATAGAATTTTTAAAAATTCATTTATACTATAATTGATACCATACGCTTCATAAGTTTCTAAACATAGGCATTTTGTCTCTTTCTCTTTCTTGTTTGTTTGTTTGTTGTTTTTCTTCTTCTTCTTCTTCTTCTTCTTCTTCTTCTTCTTCTTCTTCTTCTTTCTTCTTCTTCTATTACTACTTCTTACTACTTCTAATCATTATTACTATTAATATTATTATCAATATTATTATCATATTATTATTATTGATGTTGTGCATGGGCCGGGTTAGCTCAGTCGGTAGAGCGTTCAGCTTGAAACCACAAGGTTCCTAGTTCGACACCGGTCCTCGCCAACTCAGCGTATGAGTAGTACAGGAATCTGTGCGGTAAAGTAAAGAGCTGATGGTAGGTGTGGCGCCCCACCCCAGACGCCAAGACAATCTCCTTGGTCTAGCGCTATTGAAAAGGGGATAGGCTCACTCGCTGACTGGCTGATACCGACTTTAGGCCGCCCCGTCGACTTTATATCAGAGAAAGCAGGGATATTACTGGTATCGGAGAGTGAGGAGGTTTAACATCCACAATGTAATTTATGTAGAGGTAAAGATTTAGAAAGAACTAATCTGTTAGGTTAGAATTCACAATGTATTAGTTATATTGCTCTGTCAGCGGACGTAGTATTCACGAACTGCATGAACTGGACTAGATTCTCACCCCAAACAAAATGTTGACTTAGATTTTTACTCTCAACCGCAACCAATGACGACGCTCCAGTTGTGGATTCACTCCTTCAATGATATTATTCCCGTTTTGAATTTTACGTTCCCGGAATATTTTACGGGATTTAAATTGATTTTATCTATTTATATCCTGTGCCAAATGGATGGGTTGAAAGAAAAACGATATACATTGCTATTTGCAAGGGTTCCAAGTTAATCTGGATTTACCTACACTAACCGAACGTACAATATTTGGGAATAAATACGCTGTACCTTTCAAATATATATTTTTAATAACTAATATTTTATGACTGAATTACTTGGACATTTACAAAATGCTTGGAAAAAAGCTAGATGGAAGCATATAAATATATACATGTATATATTCTTTGCATTACCCTTGTTGAATGATATTGATAAAAGTTTTTTATGAGTGTTAACCTGTTATTGCAAGTTCAATAGATCTTATCATTTGCTGAACGGCCCAGCTCGTGAGGGGTTTATATTTGATATGAAGTGTAATCATCGTAGAATATTCTGAAAAATAGACAAAAGCCAACAAGACAGTGACTGGCTAATTTTTATTCACAGGAAAATATAATTTAAATATTATGACCAACCGAAGGTCAACTGCTCAATTCAAGATGTATCCTAACATGTTTAACCAAATACAGTACAGTGAATCATGTTGTGTATAGGTACGTTTAACCACTGGCCACCCGAAGTATTTACGTTTAATGTTCAGTGCCGAAAGCACCTTCATTTCGCATGGGAGCATTGGAACTGCACATCATAACTACTATAGAAAATTGATGTCAGATGAGCCTAATTATATTTAGAATAAGAAAAATGGCAGAGTCCATGTGCATCATACCCCTTGAGAAATGATGGCAGGAGAATGCATGATAAGCAAAGAGAGGGTATTGCTTTAAGCAAAGTTCTTCAGGACAACATGTGATTCAT
>CM042139.1:97454060-97456560 GCA_023376005.1 Doryteuthis pealeii | reverse complement strand
ATATATATATATATATATACTCGGGGATTATATATATTATATATATATATATAATCCCGAGTCAGTTAATCATATTATGTTCTCATGGCTGTTTTATGAGGGTTTGGGACTTGTTTTTTTTTTTTTTTTTGTAAACTCAGATACGTTTATTGATATTACCTGAGTCTCATCTAAACTAAAATGCAATATGCATATAACAACATTCGCTGAAGCAAATAAATATCGCTTTAATGAAAATATTTTTAATGTTTTCCTGTGTAAACCACTTCTTGTTGAGATGTCACAATTCATCTAATGAATTGGATTTTCTCACTTAGTGAAAGAAAAAAATGAAAACATACGTGCCAAGAGGAAATCCATTAAACACTCCCGTTTAGTTATAATTGTCAACTCTACCTTAAAACCAATTCTTTTTTCCTTATCTTTAATCGCCTGTTTTATTTTCATTTGTTTTTATTATAGCTAAGTTATTCTTAATCTATCAATCATAATTTATTCGCGTCAATATATTAACTTTAACAGCGTCGTCACCTCCGGAAAATCGTTTTGATTATTTTTAGATATTTCAAACAAATAGAAAAATCCTTTAAGAAATATGTAAGATAATTCCATAAATAAAAATGATTAATAAGGTTCTTATTTTGGGCAACGTTCGGATGGAATGAAGTCTTATTTTAATTCAATCTTCTACTATTTTTCATATCAGAATTCATTGCATATAGATAATCAGAAGATTCTCTTTCCCTTTGTTTATGTAAATATTAGCATCCTCATTGCGTTTCAAATGTTAAAGTTATTAATTGTGCTAATGATATAATTTAATATTTAGGTTACGCATAATCGTATTATATGTGGGATTTAGTGTTTGTCTCCAACCGAAACTACGTCACTGCTTACTCAAATATTCTCATGAATTGTAAGTTTATCAATGAATATTAATCTATGGTCAAATTCATTAATACATCGAATACAAGTTATATTATTAGAGTTAAATTGCCTCAGAACTAACCATGTTATTTGTGCGTTAGAATACTGCAATGTGTTCATATTTCGCTTCACATAATATATGTTGTGGTTAAATTTGAATACTGATTTGAACAAAACCGGTTTGATATTAAATTACTTAATGTTTACTGACCTCTAATATTATCGTTTTATTCTACTGCGTATTAAAATCAATCCTATGAATGATTTATATAGAAACCAATTAAAATACAATTAACATAAAGTGTAACATTTATAAATAGGTAGAATTCTAGCCAAAAACAAAGACATTAGGTTTTATAAGTTCCCAAAATTCACACTCAATTGTCAATAGTGGTAAGGTAGTTAAGTTAAGACAGTTCTAAGTGACAGTTATCTCTGGGTCCCGGTTTATTCCTGAGGTAGAGGCAGTAACAATGGAAAAATAATTAACAAACTCCTACCCCAGCTATGGTAGCGGAATGAGAACAGGATACCCCCCGTGCACTAATAAAGGGTTAGGTTAAAGCTTCCGTTGATGGCTCCGATTACGACAGAATTCCCGAGTTCGAAAAGAAGGTTCCCGAGTCGGGAAGGTTCCCGCAGTCGACCAAGAAACAGCTACCCCTGAAGAAGGCCAGAGGGCATATCGCCGCAAGAGTCATTTTTTATAAGGAAAGGATTCATTGGCTTATATCTCTTCCTGTTCCCATGACAGCGTGGAGAAAACTTTAGTAAGATAGTCTCTAACTAGTGGTTACGTGTGAAGACGCAATGGCTGTCGGTAGCTAGATTCGGATGCAAGAGCTTAAATAAATATTGGAATTCACTAAAGGATTTGTTCCCTAAGAACAAACGAGAATGCAGAACGTCTCAATCAGGCATTTAAGAAGGAAGACAACAGCCAGATAAAACAAAGGATCTGTTATATAGCGCCTTTCTTTTATCCCGTCGGCGATGGGTGGCGAGCGTGCAATAACTACTACTGGCTGATGACTAGCGTTGGTGAGGGAAGGGTGGCTACGTACGGCTCAAGCCCCATATGCTGTGACCGTGAGTACGAGTCAACTCATTTGTTCTCCGTCCGCTGTCTCCTGTCTGACTGACTCTGTCGGCTCGACCCTCTGGGCTTTTGTATTGAGGACACGCCTACGCATCTTTATCTTTTATCTGATAACGGTCGATCTGTATATTGTACAAACGAAAATAGGAAATTTCTGGTTAAATTAGACAACGTTTGAACAAACGAGTTAGAAAAGAAAGCGAGGCTTTCCGGTCAAGGAAGCAGGGAAGTAGATTAAAACAAACGTCCGTATCAGATCAAAAGATAAAGATGGTAGGCTATGTCCTCAATACAAAAGCCAGAGGTCGAGCGACAGAGTCAGTCGACAGGAGACAGGCGGACGGGAGAACAAAATGAGTGTGACCGTACTCACGGTCACAGGCATTAATGGGCTGCTGAGCCGTCACGTAGCCACTTTCACCTCACCAACGCTAGTCATCCAGCAGCAGTAGTAGTTATTGTCACGTCGCCCAC
>CM042139.1:97434060-97449060 GCA_023376005.1 Doryteuthis pealeii | reverse complement strand
GACGTCAAATATTCTCTTTTATGGTGTGAGTATGAGAATATTTGATGTCATATTTCAAACCATCTATTTTTCAGCGTCTTTTCTTCAGATTCAAATTTTGAACAGACTGATTATTGAAACAAGGGACTATCCTTGCTTTTCTCGTTATTTCTGTGATAAAAAATGTTATCACCTTCCTTGAAAGTATTTTCGCCGTATCTTAGCAAAGAAATCAAATTTCTACATGATCGATAATCCCTCTGTAGCATCGCACGCCTATGTATGTGAATATTGACATCACTTTTTGTCGATTTTGATATAATTTCATTGGTATGAATTGATTAGCCAATTTTAAGGACTTACCGTCTATTCTGAGGTATCTCCATCCTATTTGTAACACATAAATTCTGTTTTATCCAATTTTACAAGGAGGCTAATGCTTCTTGCGGTCTTCCTCTATGTAGCAATGATTCGACTGTACATATGTATTTGATATAAAGCGAGATCTTCTGGATAGTCAGCTATGTAATAGTTTCCTGGATATGTCATTGCCTTTTTTGCGTGATGTTTTCTCTTTTAAAACTCACACACATACACACTCACACTCACAAATAAATATATATATATATATAATATATAATATTATATATATATATATATGCGGGAATGTATACTTGTATAAACGTTCCGGGTACAAAGATTTATGCCCAAGTTTCATTAATTACTTGTTAATTTACGAACTTTAATTAGTTGTAACACAAGAGAGAGGATATAGGGCCCCGAGGGGAGAATCGAATTAACGAACAATTCTCTTGTAATCCTGGTTGTAACCAGCACACCACGTGAGATGCACTATCCATTAATTACTAGTAAGATGTCTGCAATTTGTTCTAAAAATTCATGCAATTCAATTGGTTTCAAAGCTGGTGCCAGCATATATATTATAAATATATATATATATATATATATATATATATATATATATATATATATATGGGAGAATAGTGCTTAATTGGAGTCGTACCTAATTTTTTAAAAATTAATTAATTAATAATGAATTAGGCGGGAATACCTATTTAAATGTATGGCTTAAACAAATCGAAAAAATCAATCTCTGTATGTACATTTCGGCCTATTAGGCCTCATCAGCAGAGCTATAGATCGGAAGACCGCCCTGTGCGTGATTTGAATATTAACCTACTCTAAACAAAACGTAAAATCTAAGAAGTCCGTTGGTGTAGGTGTTATGTTATCGGCCTGTCAGCTTGGCAGCCCGGTTTCAAATCACGCACAGGGCGGTCTTCCGATCTATAGCTCTGCTGATGAGGCCTAATAGGCCGAAATGTACATACAGAGATTGATTTTTCTCGATTTGTTTAGCCATACATTTAAATAGGTATTCCCGCCTAATTTATTATTAATTAATTAATTTTCAAAAATTTAGGTACGACTCCAATAAGCACTTATTCTCCCAAAATTGTCGGCCAAAAAAGCCATTCCAACAAAACCGTGTTTACAACTTATCATATATATATATACGTTTGTACACTAATCGTGTCCTATCGAAATTATTCTGTAAATATTCCCGACGAAAAATGTGTAGACAACTTCAACTATTCAATTGCCTAAACTACTTCTACTTATATATTGAAGTCTTTCATATATCCGCAGTATTATTTCCAAATCACTTACTATCAAAATGGTATCTCGTTTGTTTGTTTTTGTCTTTTCGGTTAAGTTATTCTCACTTGCTAATATATATATATATATTATATATATATATATATATATAATATATATATAAGTGAGAGAGCTAGATTCAGTGCCAATGCCAAGTTCAGTCCTTAATGGTTTAAACTATGCTATTATTCATTCTACCATATAGATACCAAACTGTCCAGCTTATGAATCACATGGTCCTGAAGACTTTGCTTAAAGCAATACCCTCTCTTTGCTTATCATGCATTCTCCTGCCATCATTTCTCAAGGGTATTGATGCACATGGACTCTGCCATTTTTCTTATTCTAAATATAATTAGGCTCATCTGACATCAATTTTCTATTAGTAGTTATGATGTGCAGTTCCAATGCTCCATGCGAAATGAAGGTGCTTTCGGCACTGAACATTAACGTAAATACTTCGGGTGCCAGTGGTTAAACGTACCTATACACAACATGATTCACTGTACTGTATTTGGTTAAACATGTTAGGATACATCTTGAATTGAGCAGTTGACCTTCGGTTGCGTCTCATAATATTTAAATTATATTTTCCTGTGAATAAAAATTAGCCAGTCACTGTCTTGTTGGCTTTTGTCTCTATTTTTTCAGAATATTCTACGATGATTACATTCATATCAAATATAAACCCCTCACGAGCTGGGCCGTTCAGCAAATGATAAGATCTATTGAACTTGCAAATAACAGGTTAATACTCATAAAAACTTTTATCAATATCATTCAACAAGGGGTAATGCAAAGAATATATACATGTATATATATTTATATGCTTCCATCTAGCTTTTTTCCAAGCATTTTGTAAATGTCCAAGTAATTGCAGTCATAAAATATTAGTTATTAAAAATATATATTTGAAAGGTACAGCGTATTATTCCCAAATATTGTACGTTCGGTTAGTGGAGGTAAATCCAGATTAACTTGGAAACCCTTGCAAATAGCAATGTATATCGTTTTTCTTTTCAACCCATCCATTTGGCACAGGATATAAATAGAATAAATTCAATTTAAATCCCGTAAAATATTCCGGGAACGTAAAATTCAAAAACGGGAATAATATCATTGAAGGAGTGAATCCACAACTGGAGCGTCGTCATTGGTTGCGGTTGAGAGTAAAAAAATCTAAGTCAACATTTTGTTTGGGGTGAGAATCTAGTCCAGTTCATGCAGTTCGTGAATACTACGTCCGCTGACAGAGCAATATAACTAATACATTGTGAATTCTAACCTAAACAGATTAGTTCTTTCTAAATCTTTACCTCTACATAAATTACATTGTGGATGTTAAACCTCCTCACTCTCCCTATACCAGTATATCCCTGCTTTCTCTGATATAAAGTCGACGGGGCGGCCTAAAAGTCGTATCAGCCAGTCAGCGAGTGAGCCTATCCCCTTTTCAATAGCGCTAGACCAAGGAGATTGTCTTGGCGTTCTGGGGTGGGGCGCCACACCTACCATCAGCTCTTTACTTTACCGCACAGATTCCTGTACTACTCATACGCTGAGTTGGCGAGGACCGGTGTCGAACTAGGAACCTTGTGGTTTCAAGCTGAACGCTCTACCGACTGAGCTAACCCGGCCCATGCACAACATCAATAATAATAATATTGATAAATAATATAAAATAATATTAATAGTAATAATGATTAGAAGTAGTAATAGAAGTAGTAATAGAAGAAGAAGAAGAAGAAGAAGAAGAAGAAGAAGAAGAAGAAGAAAGAAGAAAGAAGAAGAAGAAGAAGAAGAAACAAACAAACAAACAAACAAACAAGAAGAGAAAGAGACAAAATGCTATGTTTAGAAACTTATGAAGCGTTTATGGTATCAATTATAGTATAAATGAATTTTTTTAAAAATTCTATAGAAGAATAAAACTCATATTGAGAACAGGATGAATGCAAAAAATAAGGTTATAGCAATTAACAGCCCAGCAAATATCCGTAGTGACATACAGGTTTACTATAATAGACTGGACGTTAACTGAAAAAATGTATACAAAAGTTAAGGAACAATGACTTATTAAAAAATACATAAGCCAAAAACAGATACAGATCACCTCTACATCAATAGAGGAAATGATAGCAACGGTTTAATCCAACATGTATTGGCATACAAAGCAAACATTATAGGATTAAATAAATACTTAGACACTACAGAAGATTGGATGCTACATTTAGTAAACACGCACGAGAAGCAAAAGAACAAAATGTTCAATTAGCAAAGATACCAATACATTTAGTAACAAGTCGATCTCATAGCGAAATTAAATTGCATAAAAGACAAAACAAAAGAAAGCAATAGAAACATAAAGAAAGAAGTAATATTACAACGACTAGATAAAAAGCCTATGGAAATAACTTACATGAAGATACGCACAAAGAATTAAAAATGCCAATATTGATATAGTAAAAACTAATCGATAGCTGAAAAGTGCCAGACTGAAGGCAAAGACAGAGATTTTAATAATGCAGCACGGGACCGGAGCCTACCAAACTAAAAGCTATGGGTCAAACATTATGAAAATCCCATCAAACCCAATACGTAGACTGTGTGAACAAAAACTGAATCAATTGACCTATTAGTGTTTGATTCATCAATTCTAGCACTGATAGAATATAAAGAAGGGGCAAGATGAATAGGACATTATATTCACTGGAAAATACTATGCACTACGTAATCCCAAATCTGAAGAATTGAAAAAAAAGAAAAAAAAAAAAGAAAAAGAAAACTCACCAGATTCCATAAAAGAATCAAAAGGTCTACTATCTCTGAGAACATTGCCATCAAAACCGATAGAAAATAAATAACTACATACTAGTGGTCAATAACTATTAAATAAAAAAACATGCCTTTGAATTGATATGTTGGTGACAACAAATAATAACATATCGATCGGGGAGTATAATAGAATAGTAAATACAAACACTTTGAAAATAGAAATTGTAAAACGCGACACTTTAAAACTATCACCTTGTCAGTAATAGTGGAAGACCAGAGTATGCATCAAAAAGGGATACATAAACACATTAATAGTCTCAGCTAATATGAAATACAAAAATGCACTTTGTGGAACTTCTCATCTCCTAAGTAGAGTACAATCAAGTTGAGCGGCGGAATAAATAATAATAAAACTTGTCATCAAGTAGATTGCTTGTTTACAGTGGAACACATTGAAAATGAAAGAAGACGAGAAAGGATCAAGGACATTCTTGACCTTACCATAGTACTAACAAACTGTGAAACCACACCATTGTTTAGATCGGTTAGAATACTCTGTAGAGTCCAATAAATCCAATAAAATCCCCTCTGCATTACCTGGTATGGAAAATCGCGAGAAGAAGTGATATATATATACACTATTGGCAGCAGAAAACACACATTCAGGGACATGTACATGATGTTCTGCGTATTATACCCTTAAGTATAAAAGACTTAGTTGGTTGAAATAAAATATGGCCCCTGCCTCGGAATGATCATATGTTTTAACTGTCAAAACAAATTCTGATGAGGACAATAAACTATATTCTATGAATAGTATTGGGTATATATAGATATATTTACACGGCCATACTCCTAGTTAAATGTCCATATCCAAGTATACAGCAAACAATGTAAATGATCACCTGGAGTGAACAAGGAGGCAGGCCGGTTATCTCCATGCAGTTGAGTAAACAGATAATTTGATTGGTGTGTGATTTTTAATGTGTTTCAAAATCACCTTAGTAAATGATTCTGGCGCCTGAATTACACCGTATGGTGGCGCTATACATACGATGATTGTGTTGTACTATGGGTGTATGTGTGTCTGTGCGTGCGTCTCTGGTGGGGACTTATTTCAAGTTTTACACGAGAGAAATATTGCGCGCGCACACATGCATATATATATATATATATATATATATATATATATATATATATATATATATTACCTATATATTATATGTATGTGTGTGTGATGTGTGTGTTGTGTGTGTGTGTGTGTGTTGTACATCTAAATATGAAGTAAATAAACGTATTCTTGGGGTTGTTTTATTTTGTTTTGTTTGACGGTTTGTTTGTTTCGGTTGTTTGTTTATTTATTTATTTGTGTGTGTGTGTGTGTGTGTGTGTGTGATGTTGTGTTCGTTTGTGAGACTTGATCCGATTGTGTATGTGTCAATCAGTATCTATACAGATTCTTATATAACAACACACACACACAACACACACATATATATATATATATATATATATATATTATATATATTATATATATATATATTCTGAAACAGATACTCAGAGCGAAATCGTGCCTCTGCTACCTATGGGGCATAAAACCCATTTCTTCCTGACGTTCGTCAGTAAGTTATTGGGCTAATTTTTGTGTACAATCTCATCGGCACTTACTAGATTATTATATCGTCTGAATTTGTCTGTCTAGGGAATTGTTTTGTATTTTTCCTTTCTCCTTTATTTTATTGTTTCTCCACCAAAAACACTATTGGGCAATTTAATAACGAGGGTCATAATGAGACATTTTTAAGAACTCTTCAACTTTTTGAAAATTAGGAATGGCCACTATAGGTAAATGTGTGTGCGTGTATCAAAGATGTGTGATTTAAATAAGAGTAAGACCATGTAATATATATATATATACTAATATATATATATATATATATATATATTAAATGTTTTTTAAGTTGGGCGTTATTACGAAGCATTAAAATATATTATAAATGAATGAACTCGATATTAAGGAGATTGGATTCACTTATTTTTTAATTGTTTTTTTTGTCATAAATTTTCAGGTTCGTTAGATACCCTTTATCAAATTGAATGTTATTACTGTTTAACGGCTTCCTTGTCTCTGTTGTATCGACAGTGGCAGCGTTTTGTGAAATATTTATAATAACGGAGAATTCCGATTGTCAGCGTTCAATCCCTTCACGTGCGTTTGTAATTTTAGAATTCATTTTAGTTTCTGATTGTTTTCTAGATTGCGTTGTTGGAATGCGTGTTCTATAAAATGCATTGAGGTGTTGTAAGGTTGTGTGATAACGCTTTAAAATGAAAGTGCTATGTACTATGCGGGGGATTGAGATTTATAGCGGATTTGTGGTTTATAGTTAGTCTAAAGGGTATTGATGTTTCTCCCACATAATCACTATTTCTACATTGTGTTGCAGTATAAATAGTATATAATGTTTAGCGCCGTATCGCATGTTTAGGTGTGGCGGGAATGGATTTATGTTTTGTGTAGGGTATTTTATTCGGTTTCCGTATGTATGTGGCTGCAAATTTGCATCTAGGCTTGTTGCATCCTTTATTACCTTTCCGTACGTGTTATGTAAATTTTCCCTGGATGCAGTGAGGATGTTACGTAGGTTGGGTGGTTGTTTTTTTGCCGTGATGGCAGGTTTGAAGATGGACTTTGTTGTGGGTCGGTTTGTAGGGTTTATATTGTTCAGTTGAGTAGCCTTAGTCAGTTTGTGCCATGGTAGACCGCTGGCGAAATACCATTAGGGATTCGTCATTAGTTTGGTGTGGTTGTATACAGTAGTTCTTGTCTTATTTAAGAGATGATATATATAATATAAATATATATATATATATATATCATATATGGAGAATTAAATCTTTATGGTGTGTTGTTTCAAAACTGTTTATACTATTTACGGTCTAAATAAAAAAATTTTTTAGCCTTAACAGATGTTTTGGAGAATTTCATGGTTATTTCATATTATCATTAAATCTTGACCATGATTAATTCTAGAGTCCAAGAGATATTTTAAAAAATTGGAAAATTCATAAAATTCCATAAAAAACAGCCTTTCTTACTTTTCTAAAATTCTCATAGTTACAATATTATGAAGGATACAAATCATAAAATAAAAATAGATAATTAAAAAATAAGAAATTATAAGAAATATAACAACAAGAAAATAACAATACTAAGGAAAAAGATATTTAAAAAAAAACATTCATTGTAAAATTAGATATAAAAATACATTTCAAAAGAAATGTCAATTGAAGCGGTACTTACTTTCTGCAGAGATCCAGAATTGAAACATCACTTCTAGTTGCAGTTTAACGTCATACTCATGACACAGTGTGATCAGAGATATCTGTTTCATCCCCTAAATACAAGACAGCCTTTTCCATTCCAGTTTTCAGGTATTCCAAAACTCTTTATCTATTCGGTTAGTAAAGTCACTGCTGACCGATTACAGAAAAGCATGCGCAGGGGGATTCACTGGATTTAACTTACTCTTCCTAACTCTCACAGTAATAGAAACCTATATATGCATATGGAAATAGTTTTTTTGCAACTTGTTAAACAATATATATATATATAATATATATATATATATATATATATATATATATATATATATATTATACTATATATAATATATTGTAAAATAATGCAGCTATTTCTGTCTTGCAAAGTGTCCTTTGTTTTTTTCGTTATTAGCGGATTATTTTTGTAATATCTGGCGAAAATTGGCTGATGTATGCCATATGTCATAGACCAAGTACTTTCTTGCCCTATCGTGGGCCATCTTCAAGGTATTTTGAAACCGTACAACAATGGGCTATTTCCATTTACCATTTATATAGGTTGTGGTTTATTATTTTTGTAATTATTAGTGTATTATTATTATTATTGTCATTATTATTACTACTTTTGCTATTATAATTTTATAGTAATTATAGGCATTTTAGAATGCTGGTGCCATTATCGAAGTTTATTTTGTTGTAGTTTTGGAATTTTTTGTGTCTAATATGCAGTGCTTTCTAAAAAAAACAAAGGACAAAACTTGCAGACAGAAAATGCTGCATTATTTAACAATATATGCCTACAAGAAAACATGCTGCCTAAATTACACACATACACACACACACATACACGCGCATATATATATATATATATATATATAATATATATTATATATATATATGATAAAAGGCATTGAGCTTGTGATAAGAGCCAATACGGTCGGGACAATCATATAGGTGCTAGGCTAATCATGACCACCCGATTCATTGGAACCGGTCTCTCGGAACTCTCGTCTGGCGAAGTAAAGTTCAAATTGAAATTGTTTGGCGATTCATGACTGCTCAATTACTTAAGGTCACGAGCGACACCAACGGCCAAAAGTTGGCCCCATTTGGTCTATCCCTCGGCAAGAGGTGCGGTTGTCGTATTCAACAACCCCAATCGATAGGACTATGGTTCTTCTTATAAGGATGAGTATGGCATTAAACAAGAAACCAAAGCAAACCATTCAATTGCTTTACTAGGATAGAGGAAAAAAAAGCATTAATTGAATTTTCGAAAAGATCCAGCAAGGAGACATTTTTTATAATAGTAAAAAATATAGTGCCTAAATGTAAATTAGTTGAGATTCTGATGTAGGAAGAAAAATAAGAGGAATTCAATTAGAGAATGTTAACTATGATAATTTAAAAAAAAATAGATATGCAAAATCAATGGATGAAACACACTCTTAACAGCGAGGGAAGATGCATTGAATTATCAGATCGTATTAATGTCAAAAACTTGGAGTTTGCTGATGACATTTGCATAATAAATTCGTCTGTGCCTATTTCAATATCTTATCCTCTAACATGAATTACAATGAGATAAACTGTCAGAATATGCGATGGCATGGCTGACATCAGAATATTTCATTTTAGAAGAACACCAATGCCACAAAAAAATTCAGATCATCAATAGTGCTTTTTAATGAAAGAAAAAAACAGTCGCTGATTTGATAAAAGAAAAAAAACACATACTCCTAGCGGATTTTAACATTTTTACACGCAGTAAATATGCATATAATTGCGCATCTCTTCAGTATAATTCATTACTTATATTCTACACCTAATAGGATAGATTAGTTTGGAGGTGAATAATTTTGTAGTTTGTAGTTTGTAGTTTGAAAATAATTTTTTGGACACCAGTCATTGAAGTGTGATTTACCTCGTATCCGCAACACCCTTAAAAATAAAAACGTACAAATCGTCCAATATTGAATGCAAAAAATGTGAATACAAATTAATACAGATTGGAATTTGTAATTATTTATTCCAAAGACAAAGTAGATTTATATGTAATGAAATTGAAAACCACTGTTTCCGTAGCTTAAATGCCACATTGATTTTTGTTTCGTTTTGTGGAAATTCCACGGGCCCCGCTAGTTATTGAATAATACAAATAGTTAATTCAGTTGAATAATTTGTTTTTGTTTTGTTTGGGTGAATTTGGTGATTCTCGTTTTTAAAACTTACACTCGGTAGGTAAAAGTTTTAATATTTACAGTTGTGGAGGTCAAATGTAGCATTTAATCTCTTATTACTAATCGTTAATTTCAGCGTAAAATCATAAGCGTGTTATGGCTTTACTGGGTAGTTAACTCTGTTGCTTATTCGATTTCCCTAAATTGGTTCTACAAGTAGGTATTGAGCAATTTCAATATTTATTTATTTAATTGTTCCTGCTGAATGTTCCCTATTATCTAACACACACACCACACACACACACACACACACAACACACACACACATATATATATATATATATATATATAGTATGTGTGTGTGTGTGTTTGATGTGTGTGTGCTTATTTGTTGATGAGCGATGGTTTGCTATGCATTTTTGACTAACAGCAGAGTTATCTATACAGTAATGTTCTCATGACCTAGAATGATTAAAATCCTACGTTTTAATTGAACCCATACTTAAAAGGGACTACTTATATTATTTTGCTAATCAATCAATTCCTTTAAGCGATACATTATCTGATAGATCTAAAAGCTTGAGAAATTAAACCCAAGCCACCTAGTCAACTTATAACTCAAAATATATTATTTGTCCTGAAATCGCCCGTATAGTTATAATACCAGAGCCAATACTAAGCATAAATCGCATAAACGGTCTCTAGGGCTAAGTATTCCAGGACTATATAGATTATATAAGCAGCTCTTTGTATTCACACTGGTGTCTAACGCGTTCTAGGTTTACTAGGAGCTCGATTCGCTCTAGCCGGTGCACAATATCTGGCCGTGCGATCCCCGGTACTTATAAGATAAGCAAAGTAAATTTTTATGCTTAAGATGTAAATTTAATTAGTCCGACACAATACTGCATGATTATTTTGCCAACATACTATATATACTAATGATAAGTTGCAGAGAGGATACGGGCAAGGTAAACAGTTGATATGTCTAATTTATTAAAGTGGTTTATTGGCTAAAATAACACAAATAATTAAAATTGTCGATTATTGACATTGACGTCAGGAATAACTTAGCTAATGCATATAACAACGATTTGCTCGTTATTTGCCATACGAAGGAGTAAATACACAGCTGAATAGTATTTTATCATGGTGCTTTCATAGAGTTAGGAACCATATTGCAACGGCAACACTATGTACTCCAATACGTTATCAAAACATTCAAGAGAAGAGAACTCATAGGGCGCCCAAATCCATATTTCCACCTCATCCCAGAGGTACCTTTTTGTATGATTAAAAATATTTACAAACAAATGATGGCAAAATAGGAAAACACAAAATTCGCAAATAATGTTCTCTTTTCGTTAAAATTACATTTCGAATAGGATCTAATGCTATCTCTTACGCTACTTTCCAGAGCCTAGAGATCATTTTCACTCTGAATTGTTACTCTATTACATCGTAAAAAAAATTATTTTTATCCAAGTAATTACTATATGATTATCAGCTTAATCCACTTAAATGATAATCTGCTCCATCATTTAAAAGGCGAATACATAGAAAACGAGTGACGAAAATTTAAAAAACGAATGAAAAACGCCTTCATAAAACTACATTCCAAAGGAGAAAGGTAATTCATTGTCCCATCATTTCTCTACAATGTTGAGGGAAAATTTGAGTGAGTGGAGCTGGTTCACTTTAGAATATTGCGAAAGATGGACGCCGTAAAGCCATGTCTATTGTCAGGCAAATACATCAGAGATCTGCTTTCACTAGAAAGTTCCTAATGTTAGGCTGACATTAACATGACGTGAAGACCTTTCTGCTTCCACTCACCGCCTTTGCAAGATCTGGAGCCACTATTACAAATGTATGAAAGCCATCAGGCGTTGAAGGCTTACGTATCGATCAGCTCTTTGTAAATGCAATCGTACTGAGAAATATGCGCCACACGAAAAGTATAAAATTGCACTTACTAATTCAAGCGGGTCGCAGAATAGACAACCGGACAGCTTAACCGCGACAGACATTCAAATAGTATTTACGCGCCCGTCTTTCCCTGACCACACTACGTATTCAGTTAGCCGTTATTCTATCCATGGGAAATTAACTGAATTATTGATGACCTAATTATTCATTCTCTCCCTATCTTGTTTTTTATTATTCATCAGTCGACTATGACTCGCTTATAAAAACGCTCTTGGCTTCCTTTGTGTAGAGAAAGTATCGTGAATATATTCTAGATATAGAGGCACCTCATGAGGAACTGCCAAGTGATAAACAAACTATGTTGGAATATATGCCATGCAAGTGGTCAAGATGCCATACGCGAATGGAATACATCTTTTCTGCAAGTTCTATCTTCAATCTGCGGGCCTGAATAGGCGCGATAAAGTCTTCACTGCTTAACCTTATATAAATAATTCTAACACGGCTTCGTAGCAAGCCATGGTAAATAGGGAGAATCCCATAGATCCATTTAAAGACCAAAAACAACTGTAATGTGCAGCACAAACTAAATGTTAGAACTCCAGTAGGGAATTAGCTGGTATATAATAATAGAAGAAAATATCCGTTTGAAGCACAGAAGTACAGTGTTCAAGGATTCTATGCCACACCATTCATGATAAAGGTCTTCATTCATAGGCCAAAATAAAAATCACATGCTTGGTTTGATGTTCCAATTATTCAGTCAAAAATAGGGAATGACTACTCTGAGATGTCTGAATTTTAGAGATTTAACATCCGTAGGTAAACGTATATGTAAAGAAAGGAAAATACAGAGAAAGAGAAAGAGTAAGACATATACGCGCCACTCTGACAAGACGAGATGGACCGGAAGGAGCTACGATCCTCGGACCGCCGACGGACGACGATATATCCACGAGCGATGAGACCGAAGTTCAATAATCTCTAGACATAGTAAATAAATCTACTAAGTTAAAATGTAATGTAGGCAGTGCTGTTCATGGTCTACTCGTCAGCTGAGAACTTGGATGCAACAATCAGGCCACCACCCAAAGTTCAAATCCTCGGCCGAATGCTGGTTGCTTATTTAACATATTTCAAACTACCCTCTGCAATGATATTGCATCCAAGTATACACACTACTCTCAGCTACCGAGTAAATGTTACAGTTAGAGCGTAGGTTCGTTCAATTGAATTCCAGTCCTAGAATGACACAAGCTGTACCTGAACACCTTCTAAACACTTAGTTTGAAACTCTCACCTCTACTATCGCACTTGTGCCACTGATCTTACTCACATGCCGTGCGATGCGCGTACGTCTCGATGTACAATCATTGTTACTTAATAGCGACTTCCTACATTCTATGAAACCGTAGTGTAGTCTGGGATTACCATTTAAAACATGCATTTCTAATGTGCGAGTCTTCGAGCTGTACTTATATAACTTATGTTTAATCTACCGTTCACAAGCCTTCCATGCGCATTATGTAAGCCATAATCTATCCTACATACGGAACCTCATCTGCTCAACTATCAGTCTGGACCACGCAGCATCAGACTAGCATTCATCACGATTGGTGGAGATACTGAAATTTGTTATACTCAACAATATAATAAGTCGAGACAATATTAAGGTCAACAAAAACGTTCCTTTAATAAAAATACTTTAGTATCAATGCATTGTCCATAAGAGAACAACAACCAAACACAAACACAATCACGACAGCACAACCATCCAGAGGACGCAGAAGATGGAGAGACGCAGAGAAAAAGGAAAACTCGTGAGAGAAGAGACGAGAAGATTGAGAGAATGTCGAGAGAGAGAGAGAGAAGAGAGAGAGGACGTACACTATACACCACACACAAATATATATATATATATATATATGCAATTATATATGGTTGAATACGAGTACCTGTTTATGTAAGTTAGCGGCACCGTCGCTATGAAGTCAAGCGTCCCTGTTCACTGAGTTTCCCGCCTATCGATTCTTTAAAATCATTCAGTTCATAGTCGATGGATCTGTCACCGTAACTCAACTTTATATAAAGCTATAATCGGCCATGAGTAGCACAGGGATCTGGATTGCACGGTAAAGTTAAGGCAGACTGACTGGTAGGTGTGCCGCCGCTCCACCTGCAGATGCTCAAAAAACAGAATCTCCTTCCGACGTCTAGCCGCTATTGAAAGCGGCGTGAATGTAGAACTCCCTGGCACGCTATTGCGCTGATACACCGACATTAGGCCGCTCCAGACACTTTTACTCTTCACCGCTATTATTAACTTTTAGTATATATATAATCTTCAATCGCCATATATTATATCAGCGCGCTCTCGAGTATCATGCAAGTTCTACCGCCAATGATATCGTATTAATTCAGCATCAACATTATTGAATTCAATCCACCCCATTAGTGAATGCTGTTGTACACTGATCTCCCTGGAAATTTCAACTAAATTGACTTCGTAATTTTACGTCTCAGTATCTTGACGCCCGCATCAGTTCAGCTAATATATCCAATAGTAACAATTACTTGTTGATTGATTTGCCTAGAAAGTTATACAAAAAGGTATAGGTGCGAGCTCGACTATAGTATCGAATATCTACTTACGTAATATTTGCATATTAATGTTAAGCATAAATCCTCCAGATTGTTTGATTTCCTACCCTCTTTTTATCCCTGTATTAACCAAGTTTACTACCATTATCAGCGTCATTCTCTCTATACGATCCGAATATATTTTAAATTGGCCATTTTGAAAGGAGATGATTAAAAGTAATTATTAATTATAATAAATAAGTTTATACAATATTAGATAGTTTCAACCTCTGTTTATGCATAAGATTTATATAATGTTCTTTCTGGTTTTTCTTTTATTTGGGACGATATTTGCATGTAGATTCCAGTATCAGTGTTTTATCTACAAAATAAGGTAAGTGATAGTAAAGATGCATGTTCTCTATGGTTTTACCATATATGATGAAAACATGAATTTAGTCAAGGGTCTGAATTACTATGTCCATGACCCTAGATTTAAACACTTCAATACCTGTGTATCTGTGTTTAGGCAAGCACTGATCTCTCTCTTTAT
>CM042139.1:97428160-97433960 GCA_023376005.1 Doryteuthis pealeii | reverse complement strand
GTTTGTGCCAGGACAATTGCTTGTAACTGTATTTTATTAAAGGAGACTTTTTTGTTGACCTTTACTTGTCGACGAACAATTTTGTGTGGATGAAGCAATTTCAGGTCTCCACAATTCCTTAAGATCACTTATGATCTGTCCACGATATTGACATATTCTTATGAGATAGATTTGGCATAAATAATGCATGAAGCTTGAAACCAAAAGCATTAAAACAAAGAAACTGAAACCAAACCTGAACACCACATCCATAAATATACCAAACACATCATAAATAAATATAATGTATATATATTACCAAACACCTCCGCATGAGTAAGATGCAAACACAAGGTCAATTACTTAGTGAAGTTAAACAAGTTTGATTCGTTAGTTTTCCATTCCTAGACTAATCAAGTTTAACGAACCCCCCCCCATAGTCACGTTGAATATTTACTCGTACTAGAGTTGTGTATACTTGGAGCATTCATTTCTAGGAGTTGAAAATATGTTAAAAGCAACCAGCTTCGGCCAGGATTGAACTTTGGTTGCTGAGTCCAATTCCACTACTATACCATAACAGCACATGCCTTACATTACATATATCATTATTATATATATACACTATATGCTTGTCTACCTGTTTCTCTCCTCTCTCTCTTCTCTCTCTCTCTCTCTCTTCTCTCTCTTTCTCTGTCTCTGTATTTTCCTTCTTTTACATATACGTGTACTGACGGATGTTTAATCTCTAAAATTCGACAGTCTCAGAGTAGTCATTGCCTATTTGACTGAATAATTGGAAACACCAAGATTGTATTTTAATTTGCCTATGAATGAAGACCGTATCATAATAGGGGTGCAGATCCTGAAATGTAAAATCTGTTGTTCAAACCGTATTATTCCTATTAATATACCAGCTAACCCTACTGGAGTTCTAACATATGCTGCACATCAAAAGGTTTTTCTTTATGGATCTATGGATTTGCCTATTACCTGCTTGGTGTAACAGCGTGTTGATATAGAATAGCATTGCTTTATTGCTTATTCAGCCCAGATGAAGATAAACTTTTCAGAATAAAATTATTCCTTCCTTATCACTGACCAAAGCATAAACCAGAATTTGGTTGTCATTGGCAGGTTCCTCATTAAATTATGGCTATTTTACTAAAAAATAAAATTTAGATACTTTCTACAAAGTGACCAGACAGCTTTTTTAACAAAATAAAATAACATGATAAATTAAAAAACAAAAGGGAGAGAATAAGAAATTAGGTCACAATAATTCAAGGGTTATTTCCATGGATAGAATAACGCTACTGAATATCCTGTCAGTTGTGGTCAGAAACGGCGGCTAAATACTATTTGAAATGTCTGTCCGGTTTAAGCCTGTCGGTTGTCTTTCTGCGACCCGCTGAATTTAGTAAGCATTTTATTACTTGTCGTTGTGGCATTTCTCAATTACATTGCATTTCAGACTGAATCGATACGTAAGCTTCAACGCCTGATGGCTTGTCATACAATTATGTAATAGTGGCTCCAGATCTGCAAAGGCGGTGAGTGGAGCAGAAGGTCTTCACGTCATGTTACATGTCAGGCCTAACCATTAGGAACTTTTCTAGTGAAAGCAGATCTCTGATGTATTGCCTGACAATAGGACATGGCTTTACTGGCCGTCCGCTTTCCAATATTCTAACAGTGAACCAGCTCCACACTCCTCATTTTCTCTCAACTTGTAGAGAATGATGGACAATGAATTACCTTTCTCCTTTGATGTAGTTTTATGAGGCGGTTTTCATTTCGGTTTTTATTCGTCAACTCGCTTTTCTAGTATTTTCGCCTTAATGATTGAGCATTCATTTCAAGAGTGAAATAGTGATAATAATTATTTAGTAATTACTTGGATAAAAAATAATTTTTACATGTATATACAATTCAGAGTGATTGATCTCTAGGCTCTGGAAGTAAGCGAAGAGATAGCATAGATCCTATTCGAAATGTAATTTTTACAACAAAAAAGAAACAAATATTTGCGATTTTGTTTTCCTATTTTGCCATCAATTTGTTGTAAATATTTATCATACAAAACAGTACCGTGGAATATGATTTGGCGCCCTAAGTTGCTTCTCTCTCTTGAATGTTTTGTAACGTATGTACATAGTGTTCCGTTACAATATTGTTCCTAACTCTTGAACACCCATTGATAAAAATACTATTCAGCTGGTGTATTTACTCCTTCGTTTATGCAAATAACCAATCATTGTTATATCATTAAGCTAATTATTCCTGACGTCAATGTCAATATCACAATCTTTAATTATTTGTGTTATTTAGCATTAACCTTTAATAATAACATATCAACTTTTACCTTGCCCCTATCCTCCTGCAACTTATCATTATAATATATAAGTAGGGCAAAATAATATGCATATGTGTCGGACTAATTAAATTACATCTTAAAAGCATAAATAGAAATTTACTTTGCTCTGAATTATTGGTACCCGATATTGTCACCCTAGACGATCGCCTAGTAAACCTAAACGTTAACACCAGCTGTGATACAAAAGCTTGCTTATAAAATCTATATGTCCTGAATACTTACCCTAACGTTTTGCAGATTTTGCTTAGTTATTGGCTCTGGTATTACTGCGATTTCAGACAAATAATATATTTTAAGTTATAAGTTGACTGTGGCTTGGGTTTAATTTCTCAAGCTTTTAGATCTATCCCAGATAATGTAATCGCTAAAGAATTGATTTATTTAAGCAAAATAATATAGTAGTCCCCTTTAAGAAGGTTCAATTACAAACGTAGGATTTTTAATCATTCTAGGTCATGAGAACAACTAAATGTATATACTGCTGTTTATCAATGACATAGCAACCACTCGGCTCATCACAATAAGCAAACACACACACACACACAACAACACACATACATTATATATATATTATATATATATATATGTGTGTGTGTGTGTGTGTGATTTGTGTGTGTCTGTGTGTTGGTTAGATAAATAGGGAACATTCAGCAGAACAATTAAATAATAAAATTGGAAATTGCTCAATACCTACTTGTTTTAGAACCATTTAGGGAATCGAATAAGCAACAGAAGTTAACTACCCAGTAAGCAAATAACACGCTTTATGATTTTTACGCTGAATTAACGATTAGTAATAAGAGATTAAATGCTACATTTGACCTCCAAAATGTAAATATAAAAACTTTACCCCGAGTGTAAGTTTTAAAACGAGATTCACCCAAATTCAACCAAAACAAAAAACAAAAACAAAATTATTCCACTGAATTAAACTATTTGTATTATTCAATAACTAGCGGGGCCCGTGGAATTTCACCCAAACGAAACAAAAATCAAAATGTGCTATTTAAGCCGGAACAGTGGTTTTCAATTTCATTACATATAAATCCTACTATTGTCTTTGGAATAAATAATACAAAAATTCAATCTGTATAATCTGTATTCACATTTTTGCATTCAATATTGGACGATTTGTACGTTTTATTTTTAAGGGTGTTGCCGGATACGAGGTAAATCACACTTCAATGACTGGTGTCCCAAAAAATTATTTCAAACTACAAACTACAACTACAAATTATTCACCTCCAAACTAATCTTATCCTATTAGGTGTAGAATTATAAGTAATGAATTATACTGAAAGAGAATGCGCAATTATATGCATATTTACTGCGTGTAAAAATGTTAAAATCCGCTAGGAGTATGTGTTTTTTCTTTTATCAAATCAGCGACTGTTTTTTCTTTCATTAAAAAAGCAACTATTGATGATCTGAATTTTTTTGTGCATTGGTGTTTCTTCCTAAAATGAAATATTCTGATGTCAGCCATGCCATCGCATATTCTGACAGTTTATCTCATTGTAATTCATGATTAGAGGATAAGATATTGAAAAGGCACAACGAATTATTATGCAAATGTCATCAGAAATCCAAGTTTTTGACAATTAAATTTACGATCTGATAATTATCATGCATCTTCCCCTCGCTGTTAAGAGTGTGTTTCATCCATTGATTTGCATATCTATTTTTTGTTTTATTATCATCGTTAACATTCTAATTGAATTCCTCTTATTTTTCTTCCTACATCAGAATCTGTTTCAACTAATTTCATTTAGCACTATATTTCTTTACTATTATAAGAAAATGTCTCCTTGCTGGATCTTTTCGAAAATTCAATTAATGCTTTTTTTCCTCTATCCTAGTAAAGCAATTGATGGTTTGCTTTGGTTTCTTTGTTTAATGCCATACTCATCCTTATAGAAGACCATAGTCCTATCGATTGGGGTTGTTGAATACGACAACCGCACCTCTGCCGAGGATAAGACCCCAAATGGGGCCAACTTTTGGCCGTTGGTGTCGACTCGTGACCTTAGTAATTGAGCAGTCCATGAATCGCCACACTTCAATTTTGAACTTTACTTCGGCCAGACGAGAGTTCCGAGAGACCGGTTCCAATGAATCGGGTGGTCATGATTAGCCCTAGCACCTATATGATTGTCCCGACCGTATTGCTCTTATCACAAGCTCAATGCCTTTTTATATATATATATATATTATATATATATATATATATATATATATATGCGCGTGTATGTGTGTGTGTGTATGTGTGTATATTTTAGGCAGCATGTTTTCTTGTAGGCATATATTGTTAAATAATGCAGCCATTTTCTGTCTGCAAGTTTTTGTCCTTTGTTTTTTAGAAGCACTGCATATTAGACACAAAAATCCAAAACTAAACAAAATAAACTTCGATAATGGCACCAGCATTCTAAAATGCCTATAATTACTATAAAATTATAATAGCAAAAGTAGTAATAATAATGACAATAATAATAATAATAACACTAATAATTACAACAACAATAATAAACACAACCTATATAAATGGTAAATGGAATAGCCCATTGTTGTACGGTTTCAAAATACCTTGAAGATGGCCCACGATAGGGCAGAAAGTACTTGGTCTATGACATATGGCAAATACATCAGCCAATTTTCGCCAGATATTACAAAAATATCCGCTAATACGAAAAAACAAAGGACAAAACTTGCAGACAGAAAATAGCTGCATTATTTAACAATATATATATAATATATATATATATATATATATATATATATATATATATATATATATATATATTGTTTAACAAGTGCAAAAAAACTATTTCCATATGCATATATAGGTTTCTATTACTGTGAGAGTTAGGAAGAGGTAAGTTAAATCCAGTGAATCCACCTGCGCATGCTTTTCTGTAATCGGTCAGCAGTGACTTTTCACTAACCAGAATAGATAAAGAAGTTTTTGAATACCTGAAAACTGGAATGGAAAAGGCTGTCTTGTATTTAGGGGATGAACAGATATCTCTGATCACACTGTGTCATGAGTATGACGTTAAACTGCAACTAGAAGTGATGTTTCAATTCTGGATCTCTGCGGAAAGTAAAGTACCGCTTCATTGACATTTCTTTTGAAATGTATTTTTATATCTAATTTTACAATGAATGTTTTTTTTTAAATATCTTTTTCTTAGTATTGTTATTTTTCTTGTTGTTATATTTCTTATAATTATCTTATTTTTATTTCTATTTTTATTTTATGATTTGTATCCTTCATAATATTGTAACTATGAGAATTTTAGAAAAGTAAGAAAGGCTGTTTTTTATGGAATTTTATGAATTTTCCAATTTTTTTAAATATCTCTTGGACTCTAGAATTAAATCATGGTCAAGATTTAATGATAATATGAAATAACCATGAAATTCCTCCAAAACATCTGTTAA
>CM042139.1:97423160-97425660 GCA_023376005.1 Doryteuthis pealeii | reverse complement strand
TGACAAGTTTTATTATTATTTATTCCGCCGCTCATCTTGATTGTACTCTACTTAGGAGATGAGAAGTTCCACAAAGTGCATTTTTGTATTTCATATTAGCTGAGACTATTAATGTGTTTATGTATCCCTTTTTGATCATACTCTGGTCTTCCACTATTACTGACAAGGTGATAGTTTTAAAGTGTCGCGTTTTACAATTTCTATTTCAAAGTGTTTGTATTTACCTATTCTATTATACTCCCCGATCGATATGTTATTATTTGTTGTCACCAACATATCAATTCAAAGGCATGTTTTTTATTTAATAGTTATTGACCACTAGTATGTAGTTATTTATTTTCTATCGGTTTTGATGGCAATGTCTCAGAGAATAGTAGACTCTTTTGATTCTTTTATGGAATCTGGTGAGTTTTCTTTTCTTTTTTTCTTTTCTTTTTTTTCAATTCTTCAGATTTCGGGATTACGTAGTGCATAGTATTTTCCAGTGAATATAATGTCCTATTTCATCTTGCCCTTCTTTATATTCTATCAGTGCTAGAATTGATGAATCAAACACTAATAGGTCAATTGATTCAGTTTTTGTTCACACAGTCTACGTATTGGGTTTGATGCATTTTCATAATGTTTGACCCATAGCTTTTAGTTGGTAGGCTCCGGTCCCGTGCTGCTATTATTAAAATCTCTGTCTTTGCCTTCAGTCTGGCACTTTTCAGCTATCGATTAGTTTTTACTATATCAATATTGGCATTTTTAATTCTTTGTGCGTATCTTCAATGTAAGTTATTTCCATAGGCTTTTTATCTAGTCGTTGTAATATTACTTCTTTCTTTATGTTTCTATTGCTTCTTTTGTTTTGTCTTTTATGCCAATTTATTTCGCTATGAGATCGACTTGTTTACTAAATGTATTGGTATCTTTGCTAATTGAACATTTTGTTCTTTTGCTTCTCGTTGCGTGTTTACTAAATGTAGCATCCAATCTTCTGTAGTGTCTAAGTATTTATTTAATCCTATAATGTTTGCTTTGTATGCCAACATGTTGGATTAAACCGTTGCTATCATTTCCTCTATTGATGTAGAGGTGATCTGTATCTGTTTTTGGCTTATGTATTTTTAATAAGTCATTGTTCCTTAACTTTTGTATACATTTTTTCAGTTAACGTCCAGTCTATTATAGTAAACCTGTATGTCACTACGGATATTGCTGGGCTGTTAATTGCTATAACCTTATTTTTTGCATTCAATCCTGTTCTCAATATGAGTTTTATTCTTCTATAGAATTTTTTAAAAATTCATTTATACTATAATTGATACCATACGCTTCATAAGTTTCTAAACATAGCATTTTGTCTCTTTCTCTTTCTTGTTTGTTTGTTTGTTTGTTTGTTTCTTCTTCTTCTTCTTCTTCTTCTTCTTCTTCTTCTTCTTCTTCTTCTTCTTCTTCTTCTTCTCTTCTATTACTACTTCTATTACTACTTCTAATCATTATTACTATTAATATTATTATCAATATTATTATCAATATTATTATTATTGATGTTGTGCATGGGCCGGGTTAGCTCAGTCGGTAGAGCGTTCAGCTTGAAACCACAAGGTTCCTAGTTCGACACCGGTCCTCGCCAACTCAGCGTATGAGTAGTACAGGAATCTGTGCGGTAAAGTAAAGAGCTGATGGTAGGTGTGGCGCCCCACCCCAGACGCCAAGACAATCTCCTTGGTCTAGCGCTATTGAAAAGGGGATAGGCTCACTCGCTGACTGGCTGATACCGACTTTAGGCCGCCCCGTCGACTTTATATCAGAGAAAGCAGGGATATACTGGTATAGGGAGAGTGAGGAGGTTTAACATCCACAATGTAATTTATGTAGAGGTAAAGATTTAGAAAGAACTAATCTGTTAGGTTAGAATTCACAATGTATTAGTTATATTGCTCTGTCAGCGGACGTAGTATTCACGAACTGCATGAACTGGACTAGATTCTCACCCCAAACAAAATGTTGACTTAGATTTTTACTCTCAACCGCAACCAATGACGACGCTCCAGTTGTGGATTCACTCCTTCAATGATATTATTCCCGTTTTGAATTTTACGTTCCCGGAATATTTTACGGGATTTAAATTGATTTTATTCTATTTATATCCTGTGCCAAATGGATGGGTTGAAAAGAAAAACGATATACATTGCTATTTGCAAGGGTTTCCAAGTTAATCTGGATTTACCTCCACTAACCGAACGTACAATATTTGGGAATAAATACGCTGTACCTTTCAAATATATATTTTTAATAACTAATATTTTATGACTGAATTACTTGGACATTTACAAAATGCTTGGAAAAAAGCTAGATGGAAGCATATAAATATATACATGTATATATTCTTTGCATTACCCTTGTTGAATGATATTGATAAAAGTTTTTTATGAGTATTAACCTGTTATTGCAAGTTCAATAGATCTTATCATTTGCTGAACGGCCCAGCTCGTGAGGGGTTTATATTTGA
>CM042139.1:97363160-97415660 GCA_023376005.1 Doryteuthis pealeii | reverse complement strand
TATCTTTTGATCTGATAACGGACGTTTGTTTTATCTTCTCTCTGCTTCCTTGACCGGAAAGCCTCGCTTTCATTTTCTAACTTCGTTTGTTCAAACGTTGTCTAATTTAACCAGAAATTCCTATTTTCGTTTGTACAATATACAACAGATCGACCGATAGACGAATAGATGAACCAATTAGGTAACAAAATGATCGACTGATAGACGAATAGATGAACCAGTCAGATAGCTACTCAAAATTGAAAGAGGTGTTGCTACTCAGAACAAGACACCAAGTAAGAAAAAGCTAGAAGAATGATAAATGCGCTACAAGATTATCAGATTAAAATGGGTGATATTATACGGGAATACGCTCATAGGATAGATACCGTCTATGTCAAGACGGGTATACATATGTTGATATGCTATGTAACATAAGCGCGGTCTCTGTAACGGAACGAAATAGATAAATAACGGAATGATTTCTATTTGAAGAAAATTGTGTTTTTGTGTTGTTGTCTTTGAACCACTACACGATCTCTGCTGGAGAAGTAAGGCTGAACTCATATGTGACGATCTCTAATGGACGCCTACACATGGACACACCAGTGTAGGCGTGCGAGAAAAAAGAAACTGCAAAACTCAGCTCTGTGCAGATTCTTGATGCTGGGTGGAGACTTGCTATGTTTAATGACCGATAGAGACGCTTGGCGAGAAAGAGTCCTAGGAACCCGTGCGGAAATGTCACTAGTTAATGACGATGGTGATGATGATGAAGAGAATAAAATTATAATTCAGTTTCTCGTGTGTCTTTTTCTTTATCTGTGTTTATTTTTTGGTCTGAAAACAAATTCTGTAAACTATAGCAATATTGAATGGTCTGTATATTTGGCTGCAGTCATTTTGTTAGATGATAGATCTAATTATGTATAATAAAGCCTTAATGAAAACTGAAGAAGACTTCCCTCACTGACAAAGAGATTGTTAACATCATTATGAATATCAGATTAATGCATAATAGAAAGTATGGTGAACTTTGCTTCTCCACAATTTTCGCTGGACGTATGCACGGGATGTGTATAGCAAATCAATCTTTAAGAAGCTTCATTAAAAATACCAGTTTGCTACTTTCGAAAAATCGACGCCTGTCACTACTGCAAAATTCGTTCAAAACTCGAAATAATATTTTCAAATAAAAACTCGGCATGGTTACTGGGTCAACAAGTGTTTTAAAAACTAACCAGAAAAGTCCGCGAAACACACTTTCGAGACATATTATATCTATCTAATTCATATCATACTTGAAATAATTACGGGAATAAATAAATAATAATTATTTAATAGTTATAGAAATTATAGTAACTGTATGAACACGAACTCTGAACCGAAAGTATTATTATTGACTTGAAAATTCAATGTTGAATCAATCCTTTGTTGATTCGATTATTTTATGCTATTGTGCTATTAAAAGTTACGCTATATACAAATTTAGCTGCAGCAATAATATAGCATTTACAATTTAAACGATTACATTATTATTTCTGTAGTACTCAATATGTGTGATAAAGCTACTATATATATATATATATATATATATATATATATATATATATATATATATATATATATATAAATGAATATCTCCTAGAAACCTTGAAAAGAAGGATAAATCTACAATTATTATTATTTATTTCCTACATGAACTAACATATCTAATTCTTTGCCTACCAAATGTACCCTTAGGCTCTACCAAATTTTCTTGTTGTTTTTTACCTCGTTCCCTAGTGCCAAAAAATCAAGTATCAGTCACAGGATTGGTTCACAGACAAAACAAAAGATGCCAGGGTTATTCGCGTATACAAGAAACACATAAGGGAGTAGCTACCAGTTCATTACGGTAGGATTACAGTGATGGGATATGCGATGTGATGTGAGCAGCTAACATAGGCAATGAGTTAAAACAATGATTCTCTGTTACTTTGAAATCGAGACAGATTATATCATTCTGGTAAATAAGCAAGATAAGATTGCTGTGTACATGTAAAGGCTTTTATAACTTTGCTTTGTGTAAGGGCTTCATTTCATTTCATTAGTAAATCTAAAAGCATCAAGATTGGATGCCCTCATTGATTATCATTATATTTAAAACCGCAATGGAGTCTGCCTTCTCTATACTTGTTGAATTTTTAAAAATTAAAATCCAGAATTGACAGCGTAACCTAGCAACAACTAAAGGTTTCAAGTTTCCAATTTCATAAGTTGTTCGTTTGTATTTTTGGCATATAAACCGTTGTTGGGTGTTTTATACCAAATTTAGATAAATAATAAATGTCGTCAAATATGTCTAGTATGAAAATGTTTCTTCTTTTTAAACAAGTAAGTCGACGCAGTGGATTATTTTCGGTATCAGCTAGATAACGAGTCAATAGCGCTAAACCAGGGAGTTTTTTGCGTCTTAGGTGTGTGAGCCACACCTACAATCAGGTCCTTCCATTACCACAGAAATCCAAGATGCGCTGATTTGTCGAGGCTGGTCGAACCATGAACCTTCTGGTTCCTAGGAAGATGCTCTAGTGACTGAGCTAAACACTTCATTATTTCAAACATATACATTTAACATATAGATAAGGAACTAATAGGCACTAACAAGCTGGTTCACATAGAACTTAGGATTAATCTCAACGAAGAGATGATTTTATACTTTCAAGTACATTAGGACTACATTTTAAGTTTACTGTCATGCCCAACGGCAATGATACAAGGCGTTGAAGAGAATTGTATGAAGAAAGAACGGAATATAAAAATGAAGAGTATCTACATTACAAGACAGTAATCATGTGACCTTATTTGCTTTTATATCCATGAGTTCACATATTTAGGTGAAATAATGAATATCCGTGTAGATTCGACTGCGTCTATATGGGTATGTGTGCGTAAAGTTGTAGCGTTTATGTATGTATTTGAGTGTGGATGTGAGCATATATGCATGGGTGCGTGTGGGCGTATGTAGCGTAAATATATGTACGTGTATGTGTTCTTATCGTTGCAGATAAGCAAACAAGTATAGAATCTTGTCAGATTTTAACAGATTATAAAATCAAAAGGATTTCTCATTGAAGATGAAATAATTCTTTTTTTTTATTTCTATAATAAACTGAAGTCTAGAGCGGTAGTACAATCAGAGGTAAGAAGCCGAGTAGGTATTTAGCCAGCCCAGTTACCACGGGTAGGATGTGACACAAGGTCACAAATGTCGGGCATCAACAGAGGATCGAACTCGATATTCAGTAGTAATGGATCTGCGTGACTTGATTGATAGAAATTAAATCACTATAGGACACCCTTTGAAAAATAAGCATAGCTTAGATTTGGCACTAGAACAAAAGTAGATATTTAACAAACTTGTTTCCCATTGGTAGGGAGTGATACAAGGTCGAAAGTATTGAGCATCCAGTGAATATCGAACTCTCAATTCAGTAGCAATGTGTGGAAAACTTAGCAATCAGCGATGAGACATAAAAGAAAAATGATCAGCGCCTAATGCTTGAAAAAAAATCAAATAAATGTTATTTCCAGAAAAAAGATTTTAACTAAAAAGCAAATTATTATTATTCTCTCTCATTGATTATTTACCTGATGATGAATGAAGAATGAATCAACCCAAAGTATTTCGAAATCCAAATAAGAAGAAAATATTCCATGTATCCGAACAATATTTCATATGTTAATGAATCCATTCACCATTACAACAATCAAGGTAGCAATTAGAGAACAGAGAGTAAATTTTGAACATTTCATATAAGCTAATGAACGCAAAGCAGTAAATATAATAATCAAATCAGTTCTTGGAGTTTTCTGCAACAGACACCTTTGGAATCTAGTGAAGCCGAGCAATACAGGTCTGCGTTACTTGAAAGAGTGTGAAGGTCATGCGACTTATACAAAAAGGACATTAGTGGCTTGCTGCAATTTATAAAATTAAATATTTTGCCTCATTTTCTGTAACCTGTCACAGTTTTTACACGAGATGAGTTACAAATATTGAGACTCAAATAGATTTACCAAAACTGAAAATGAAAGTCTAGTTCATCTAAATAGTTTCTTTCATGTTTGATGAACTGATTTCAAGCAATTATTCCTTTAGTCAGATTCCCAGAAAACCCTGTTTTGATATAGGACGTAGCTGTGTCGTTGTCTTTTTTCTAACGCTCTGTGTGTTGTTAAAACTTACACATGACTTTAATCTTCAGTTTGAGAAACAATGGAAAGTCACACTACGCTAGTTCTGATAAACATGAACGTTCCTTAAGTGTACAGTCATGTAAGCCGTAACAATGTAAGTATACCTTTTTCTTAATTAAAAAAAAAAGCATTCATTTGTGTAAACGAAATACAACCGTGTATATATCATTATTTTAATAAAGCAATTATATAGAAAAATAACTTACCCTACGGGTAGGAGTTTATGCAGTGTTACAAGTAAGGAGCATCCAAAAAGGATCACACTTGCTTTTCAGAAGTAATGGATTCGCACGAGTAGGTTGTTAACTATTTCGCCACGACGGACGACTTTTGAATAGACATTATATATACACATTTGGATTCGGTGTATGCGAATGACTGCTATTTTTAAAGAAAGTAAAAAGTATCGATATTTTTTATTAGTAGCTCTGCTGTGCACATGTATTTATTTTGATTTTAAAGTATACATTTTTAAGAGATTAGACACCCTGTCTCCATAATCCTTGGACAGATATCGTATTATTAGAATTTGAAAGTTTTTCCCCTAAAAGTATTTTCCAAATGACTATTGATCTTATTTTCCCTTTTTTTTTGCTACTGCATTAAGTAATGGCAGTATATGTACGAATAATTTCATTAGACATCCTAAATATTCCCATTTTAATGCTAGTGTATATTTGTACAAACGTGGTAATACTTATTTCAGTAAAAATACGTATATTTATTACGATTATAGAATTATTTGTATTATAAGAAACCGTTTATCTGTTCGAGATATCTTTTCATTTTTGCCCAAATCGTTAACTGTTTACTTATCACATCTATTGTACAGGCAGATATTCACACCGCAAAGAGACTAATTCTTTTTTTTTATTATTGTTGAATATTGGAACTTTTTGTTAGGTTTGCTTATATTTATCATGGTGGCATCATTCAAGCATATGCCAACGTTTTATTAGGAGGGCACGATAAATATATGGATGGTGATATATATATATATATATATATATATATATATATATATATATATATATATATATATATATATATATATATATATACAAAGACAAATAAACAAGGGATTCACTCTCTTTCAAAATATTTTTTTGAGTATTAACAAGTATGTTGTGTTTTCTTTCTTTTTCTTTTCGCTGTTTATATTTTCAACTCCCTTGGCTTTCACTAATGTATATATATATTACAATGAGATTCACCAGGATTGAGCCATAAACATCCTTTTCAAGTTTTTTTTGTCTTTATTAACTTTTTTTTTTTTTTACAGAATGACGATATGCAAGATCTATTATCCAATGCTTTATTTTTTGTGCTACACCACTTTCAATATTAACAAAATGCCGGTTGAATCATACTATATATATATATATATATATATATATATATATATATATATATATATATATATAAAGACAATATGAATAAAGGGATACCAATGATTATTTTCTGTCGGTTTTCATGGAGGAGTAGAATTACGTTTTTGTCACGAAAATCGTTACATTAAAAGTACCCTTTTTTGTCCGCATAAATTGCATCAATTTATGCAATATGGTGAGAGACTGTATTATTATTATTATTATTATTATTATTACTATTATTATTATTATTATTATTATTATTATTATTATTATTATTATTATTACTACTACTACTACTACTACTACTACTACTACTACTATAATAATAATAATAATAATAATAATAATAAAAGATGAAAACAATTCATCTGACATACACCAAAGAAAGAACTGTATGAGATTCTCTGATAGCCATCATGGGGTAAATTGTTGACATCCGGCGTATGTTGGCTACAAAAAATTTCCTTTCAGCTACACATACGAAAATAAAAGTTCACCAGAGAACCATCAGAGTAATAATGATGGGTGCTCCTCTGACAACCAGCTTAGGAGACCCTGTCAACATCATTTTGAATGTTATCCTCTCAAATCTTTTGTCCATCTACGCAAACGAAGAAGGAAATAACGATTCAACTGAGAGACATCCGAGTAAGAAATGGACGAGAAAATACAACATAAAGGTAGCAATCCAAACGAAAGACGGTGTAGAAAGAGTGTGAAAGAAATTTGGATAGAAAATAATAATTTCACTACAACAAACCAAATACTTGTAGACCAAGCAAGGCTGATCCTAGAGAAAGAATGATTTTCTGATCTCGGGATTAGGAAAATATATGGACAGGTAAGTAGAGAAGAATATGCTCCAGACGTGTCTACGGAACTAGAGAAAATACAACACTCTGACAACCCAAACATCACAGAACACAACATCACAAACCACCGGTTAAGGCGGGTGTGAAAAACTCGGATGTAGTGAAATAACAATAATAATAAAGGGCAATGAACGATTAACAAAAATATGTACAACTACTTACACATATATAGATATGCAAATACACATCTTAAGAAACTTAACCCCATGCTCTGCAGATATGTGTCGTTTAAAAAATATGTCCTCGTCTTTGTGACAACTTGTATTTAATATGTACCAACTTATTTCGACCCTGAGGAACAGTAATTTTATATAACCCAATCTACAATCACATCTTTTTAATAACAGTCCATGGATGGAAATTGTGTTATTAAAGTAAAATGACCAGAGTAATTTTGGTCCAGAAGACATCAAGTCTCAGCAAACTATCTACTGATTCAATATTGCCTATCCTTGCGATATATTGGTTTATCGGAATTATAAATCAAGTTCATCTCTCAAATGCTTTCAAAAGTTGTATGCGAAGTATATCTGTCCGAGAAAAATAACATAGGTGACTCAAAACAAAGAGCTTGATGCACCAGTTGACCTATCGCATGATGCAATCATTTCAACAGCTAAATACTGTTCGCTAGCTCAGTCGGTAGAGCATTCACTTACTAACCACAACGTTCAGGGTTCGATACCTGTCCCGCCAACTCATCGCATGTGTAGCACACTTTAGATATGTGAAAACAAGATCTGTGCACAAAAGTGTGTAGTTTTGGGGCTTAAAATCAGACGCAATCTTCCTGGTCTAGTGCTAGTGAAAAGAAGATAGACTGTTACCGAGAATAGCTACTCTGCCGACTTTACTTTTACTACTGTATAAGAGAATGACATGGAATTTACTGTCCCCCTATATTTACGTTTGCATTTTTCACGCTAGAAATACGCGCGTGTGCGTGTGTGTTTGTGTGTGTGAGAGTGTGTGGATGTGTGTGTACATCATTCAACTGCAGTCAAAAGAGTTTATTTCCACTGGATAAGTACTAGCGATATGTGAAATGTCAACAGCTTCGTCTAGGAATTGAACTCGAATCGACGAGTCCGTTTTCCACGACTCTAACCACTAGACTACTATGCCGACTTTACTTTTACTTCTCTATAAGAGAATGACATGGAATTTACTGCCCACTTATATTTACGGTTGCATTTTCACGCTAGAAATACGCGCGTGTGTGTGTATGTGTGTGTGTGTGTGTGTGTGTGTACACGTGCGCGTGTGTGTTTGTCTCTGAGTGTAAGTGGATGCGTGTGTACATCATTCAACTGCAGTCAAAAGACTTTTATTTCCACAAGATCTATATTAAACTATCGTCATTTTTCTTTTCAATGAATTTAATCACTTTCTGATTTTAACATTTACAGTGAAAATTTCACGGCAAATTTTAGCTAACGCATACATGGATAGCAATAGACGTTAGGGTGCATCGTATACACAAGTGGCACGAAAAACATGATACAATACATAATAATAGCTCTGACAAATTCACATCAGTCAATATACGATACATTCTCATTAATAACTCTAATATCCTATATACGAATTACGACAACAAAGTCTACACATTCTAGAAGCTATTAGTATTGAATAATAACTTAACATTAATAAAATGGTATTCAACTGCGGCACTAAAATATTAAACATATCTAATATCGAACGCATGCACCAAAGCACTTAGACCAATAATAGGCACTGAATTAACCTCACACCCACACTCGGCTAGAACAAAAAATACCTGCAAAAAATGATCAATGGATATGATTGAATGTGCTTAGGAGAGAAACTGGGGTATTTCCTCTATTATTTGGACACCGACATAAAGAAAAAAGAACAAACAAAGGAAAGCTAGAGAAAAAGAATAACAAAAGATCGTAACAAAGAAATAGTCCATGGTCTGTAAACCAAACATTCAAATACAGACATTAAAGATAATTTCGGTAATAATCGCATTCTAGAACAATGCAATGGTGGAAAACGATACAGGCATATATTACGCAGTATTTAAGATTAGTATTTGAATTGATGTTCTATTATCCGTTATAATTCGATTAGAAAGCTTAGGGAACTGAAATTAAAGCTTTTAAATGATGTTTGGATGTATGTTGATATGTGAATTATTAGGTATGTTTAAATGTTTATATACATGTCTGATGGATCTTTCCGTCGATTTCGACGTATGAGTGTTCATACAATGAACATCCACATAGTGATTTGTTTATAGTGGTGAAGGCTTGTGTTGGACCATCCACACTTTTTGGCACAGTCGATAGGAAAGAATTAGTGCATCAAGGGTTGTCACAAACCCAATCAACGACCGACCTCAGGAATTTTGAATTCAGAATTATCCCTCTCCTAGACTGGTTACCTACCCAAGGCTGAAGGGCCCAGTCTGCCCTTCTATTTAACCCATAGAGAATATATGGGAGAATATATGGATTCATACCTTTCTCAAGGGTATTAGCGCTATGTGAAATGGCAACAGCTTCGTCTAAGAATTGAACTCAAATCGACGAGTCCATTTTCCATGACTAACCACTAGCCCACACGCCTCTATATATACACGTGTATACATATGGATATAGGTGCATATATATATATATATATATATATATATATATATATATATATATATGTGTGTGTGTGTGTGTGTGTGTGTGTGTGTGTCTGATTGTGTGTATGCATATTTATATATGTATAAGGATATGTACATATGCATGTATGAGTGAGTGTGTGTGTGTGCATTTATATTTAGGTAATTCTCTTTCATCTCTTCATATTATATCCCAATTGCTAATCCACCTTAAACTTCATTTAACATTATTAATAAGTATATTACTTATAATATAATCACATTTATATTTAAATTAGTTTGATTCTTCTTAGTTTGATTTAAACCTATATTTCATTGTATTGTAATAGCGTGAGATTTGTGAAATATGATGTTAAGATTATTGAAATGTATGACGTTTAGGGAAATAAAAAGAGAGCTACCAAGTAGAAACAGTTGACTAACACTGATTGCTGGATATAAAAATCAAAACATCGGGACAGAGTAACCCATCCCTCTATATGAGAATTTAATATGGTCAATTCCTAACAAACCCACCCATAAAAAATACGGACACTACTCGATCGTTCCTGGACATAAACGTTGCCCACTAAGGCGATGATAAGAACTGAAACCAGTGCTCATTCAGAAATACCCACAAATATATAAAAATGCTCATGCATTTTGTAACATTTCCAATAAGGTTGACAACTTGACAAAACTCATAGGTATATACATATACACATGGGTAGAAATAGAACTATTACAGCTAGTATGACCGATATTTAAGCATCTAACATATATATATAATATACTAGAAATAGTTGTTAAGTCTAGCCACACCTATGAGACGTAAATGTCGAAACACGGTGTCTTTGAATGACTATATACACATATATATATATATATATATATATATAATATATATATATATATTTGTTTGTGTGTGTTTGTGTATGTGTATATGTGTGTGTGTGTGTGCTTTTTTGGAGGATACCTAACATTACGATTTCAGAGACACGGCTCTTGTTAATGGAAAAACCACAAAGTAATATTCCAATCTTTGATTAATATAATTAGATATTCTTTGTAGCTATTAAATGAGAAGCTTCTTCGTTAGATTTCTTAAATTTACCATTTACATAATAAAAATACTTTGTTTGATATGATAATAAATGTTTTGTTAATGAAGTGGCATTTATTCTGTAAAATCTAGATATTTCAGACACAAATACTAATGTAAATTTAATCTATTTGATATAAAAAGTAAATGAATAAAATGAATTTATAAGATTTGTTAAAATATTCATATATTCAACTACGCGAATTTTGGAGACTTGCTGATAATAATTTGTTATAAGTTTAATCAATAATTTAAATATAAAACCTGAGATAGTGAAATAAAACGAAAATAAAAAGAATATATATCTAATGCTCTATAATCGGCATTCTTGAAGATCAATTAATTATGAAGAAGATATATATCAATAAAATCAATTAGCTTTTCATCGTTCAAGTTAGCTATTTCAGTAGTCTGTGTCTACAATTTTTTTATTAATTTCACATGCTGAGGTTAGTAGCCGGGTCAATATATACAACAGTTTTGCGTGATTGCTTCCAATTTAGAAATTGCACGATATCATTTGACCAATGAGAAAATCCAGGTGAAACTTTACTAATTTATTTGTACGCGGTCTACTCATTCGAGTAGATATTTTCAAAAGATAGTTTACTTCTCCCCTACGGATGTACTGGTGAAAACGAATACAGTTCGTTTGCCCGGAAGAGTATTGTTTTGAGGGTTAATAAATGCAGATAAGTTTCACAAATGATTTATACATAATAAATGTATTTTTCTGCACAGCCGGTTATGTATTTTCCAAACCCCTCCGTGACTAACAGAATGTGACATAAAAACCGGTCTTTTAGCGTAGTTTGAATTCAGAGTTTCCTTCTGATATATATATATATAATATATATATATATATATATATATATATATATATATATATATATATTAAAAATTAATGGTAAAATGAATGAATGGATGAAATAAGAATGAATGAAATGAGGAGGATAAATGAACAATCCTTTCCAAGGGACCCCTCTCAAAACTATTAAAACACTTTTTGAGAGTGGGGTCCCTGATAGAATGTTTTTCTCATCTATTATTATACTCCTTTGAAGCATCAAGTTAATATAATGATTTTATAAGTTATTAGAGAAGATGAAATCGGTCTCTTACCTTTGAAATATCTGTTGAGAATGGGTTTGAATTTTTATATGTATATATATCTAATATTGTCTGGTTAACTTCCGGTGAATATTGCTACATTGAATATTGAATTCAAAATAAAAACGGTCAACTAGAAGAATTTATTTACTTAGCCTTTTTTTTCAGTTGTAAAATAAAATAAAATATATTAATTTAATTAGATAGATCAGTAAATGAATAAAAAGATTATCTTTATTATATATTAGAATGATTGATGAATAACTTTAGAAAACAATATTTTATGTGTATTTTTAAATTTCAAATAGATTAAATATCATAAATTAAATATACATATATACTCAACCCAGAATAATAACAAATAGTTCGAATTGGCGACAATATGGAGTTAGGAACAACGAACAGACAGCGATGAAAGTAGAACGAAAAAAGGAATTAGGTGATGGGCGATCGTTCGAAGGAGATCGCAGAAGACTATACAACGAAAACACCAACAAGTACTTTTCCTTCAGTGATTGACTCCTATAGATTTATACATAACCATGATAAACCCAGTGTTTATGCAATGCAAAAACATGTACAGCATCCTAAGGTCTTTGAAAAGTATTCGTTAATCTAAACTGATTTCATCAAATACAAAAGCCTTTGAGATTGCAACGTGTATACTAACATATATTTAACAAAGTAATAAATCTAAAAAACGTAATTACATAAGGGGTGTCCCCATGGTGTAGATATTAGCGTTCCGGGCTCTGTAAGCGATTCGGAACTCCATAAAGCAAGAACTAAATTTGTTATTGTTAAATGTCAAATGTCAGCATTATGCATCTAAGCCCAAGCGCCTATACGGGGCATTTGTTCGTTATCCTTATCAATTATATTTATATGATATTAATTTTATTCTTAACCATATATATATAACATGATTTTATTTCCGCCAAAACATAATAAAACTTCTAGACATAATACAACTGAAAATGATGCTTGGGGAGTCCCCATTTTGTTGTGGCTAATGTGCTGGACTGCAATATCATAGTAAGCGAGTTTGAAATCCAGCCGTGGTATTGTGTTCACTTTTATAACTATACCCTTGGAAAAGGTATGATGATCGCAAATGCTTTAAATCCATGGTACCACATTACTTCGAAAGAAAAGCGTGAAAATATCAATTTGAAAATTTTCCGTAACAGCATCACAGAAAAACAACAGATCAAAGTTTCTCTGAATTTAAAGAAACTGTTCTTCAATCTCACCTTCAAAATGATGAATGAGGTTAAAATTCACCCAGCAAGAAAACATTGTAAATTTTCTATACAAGCTCCAACCAAACATTTGATGTCTTGTGCAAAGACAGAACATCGTTAAAAATACACTATAAAAACAAAAATTCTTTATAGTCTTTAATGGAGACATATCATACGACACACACGCGCCACACACACACACACACACACACACACACATACACACATATATATATGTGTGTGTTTGTGTGTGTGAGTTTGTGTATATATATATTAGTGTGTGCCTTTATGTATTCTTTCATGACTACAGTAATGAAAAACAATATATATTTGCACACTATCTTTGGAAGATCGATTTATCATAGACAAGTAGCTCAAATTGAGTGACAAAAGCACACAGACACACACACATATATATATATATATATATATATATATATATATATATATATATATATGTGTGTGTGTGTGCGCGCGTGCGTGTGTGTGTGTGCGTGCGTGTGTGTTTGTGTGTGTGCCCGTGTGTGCGTGTGTGTGTATGTGTGTTTGACAGAGTGAAAATAGTAAATATGTGTATGTTTATGTTTGTGCACAGGCAGTAGGTAATTTTTGCTTCCTTGTTGGAATTTTTTCCGATTATTGTAATGTCCATTAACGCAAGTGTTCAAGAAGGCCAATGAAGTAAAACCATCCTCCCTAGGGAATAGTTTGCATTGATAGTTGGGTCAGTCAGACATGTGTTGATATTCCTAAGTGATATATGCCTCAACGACTGATCTGGCACAGTAAGAGGTGAGCTTAGGGAAATCAGTCCCACCCCAAAATCAATGCAATTTTCCCTCTGATCTCGTACATCGATATTATCAACGCCAAACATACTGAGATGGATCGATGCCAAAACGTTGTTATATTACGGTCTGTTTTCAGGCGAGCTTTTACTTTTTTATCCTCCGGGTTTTAAGAGCAAAAAGAAATTCGGAAAAAGTTGCGAATAAAGGATTCTGTAACTCAAACCAGCATAGTGATCTTTGTTAGAGACAATAGGTTTAGATGATATATTCACTGATATTCAACTAATGGTTTTCATTAATAAGATCTGTTGATTCATTGATATGAGTATGTTCATATATGGATACCATGTGTATGGTTGGTATTTACCTAAACAGGTATTAATCATCCAGGAAGAAACGAACTCACTATTCAGTAAAAGTGAGAGTTCAGTTTGCATTACACCACTATGTGACGCCCTTTTCATATATATGGCTTGCAGTCTGTTTTTTCCAGTTTTCACCCGGCTAGGAGTGAATACTTCATTTGATATACATGTTTTAATCTAAGAGTTTCACATCGTTGTGTGTCAGCAAGATAATATATATATATATATATATATATATATATATATATATATATATGAAATACTATATAATTAAAATCAGTGTCTTAGCATTGGTTTAAAGGCAGCCAATTAGCCGTCTCACTTCAAGACAAATCACTTTGAATATATATATATATATATATATATATATATATATATATATATATATATATATATATATATATACAAAGGATATGTGCTAGTATGGCAGAAGTGGTTTAGAATATAGATTAACAAATCTTAGACTCACATTACACACTCCATTACTTTCATACTGAGTTCCCTGCGTATGAATCCTATCGTGGGATAATGATTAACAAGCTAGTTTCGTAGATTCATTTCAACTGCGTAGCTATTTTGAACTTTGTTGGATATCTCATAGTTGCAACCTTATTTCACATTCTACTCGTGGCGAACGAGTTGGGTATATACCTACTTTTTTGAAAATATGTGTATTAATACGCTTGGACGTATATAATGAATAATGAATAATCCATTTTCCATTGTCAATAATTAATTTTTAATAGTAAATGGACGCATGGTTCGGCTATTACTTCCTGTCAATATATGTTAACTCTAAAATGCTGCAGTCAAAATTCTAAGGCTCGCTGTCTAAGAAAATGGCTGGTATTGCAAGGACACGAAACCGTCTTTTTCCTAAGTTACTTTCGCCACAAAATAAAGTAACTGTATTTTGTATACGAAGTGATTCGTATAGACGGCGCAGGCCCTTATTATGTATGGGTTTGAGCAGCCATGCGTTGCTGCTCAAATCCATACATAATAAGGGCCTGCACCATCTATGCAAATCGGTACTCCTTGCAAACTCAATAGTTGTAAAATAGAGGCCAGGTTTCTTCCAACTGGCAATTATTATTGCAAAAAATGGTAGCTCAAGAAAACAAAATCAAAATAGACAACGGATAAAAAACAAATTCAAAAAATCACAAAAACTCTAAAATATACCAAGACAAATATTCCAATCCTCCAGCTTCAGAAACCATCACTGACAGCAATTATTAATTAAACCCTGCCCTTCCTTTTCCCTTCCTCTCTATAAAACACATCCAAACCCTCCACTATTTCCTTTCCCTTCGTCTCTAATCTTATCAGTACTCCCCCTCCACACTTATCTTCCCCCCAAAAAAAAAAATTACCTTTTCTGTATAAAAGTAGTCTGTCAAAAACATTTTGTCATCATAATAAATTTTTGACAAAGCTTCGCTAAATAACGAGGCAGAATATCAACTTAATTTAGTTGTTGTATCCACTTTTCCTCTATTTTCAACCATATACACACACACACACACACATAACACACACACACACACACATATATATATATATATATATATATATATATATATATATATGTCTGTGTGTTTGTGTGTCTGTGTGATTTTTTTATGTTTATGTATTAAATTTGATGATGGAATAAACTCATCATTTGACGTAAATGGCTCAGATTATTATGACAACATGAGAATCATATGATCCTATTCAATAAAAGCTGAAAATCTCTCCATAATCTTGCAATACATGATATTAAGTTTCAGAGCCAAATGACGGTATTCTGAATAACAAAACATTTTGAAACTTCAATTTATAATCAATAAATGTTCTGTGGCATTTCATTCAATGGAGTAAAAAACGAGTAAATTAAAGATAGTGTAACGATAATGTCGTTGAACATGGAAATGGAAAAACAAACACTTCTTATGTAAATCAGGTTCAGACAAATTCAACAGTAGTATACGCAGATGATTATCGTTCTTTTTTTCTTCCATAGAATTATTTCTTCAAATAAATCATTAGATTTAACGAACATTCTAGTTAATAGAAAATGTCCTTGATAGAACAGGTTATATAAAAGTTACATTTACAAATATCTTAATTAGTAAAAGATATGATACTACTACTACTACTACTACTACTACTAATAATAATAATAATAATAATAATAATAATAATAATAATAATAATAATTGACACGACAATTACAAATAAACAGTAAGACTGAGTAGGAAAGTGATCACTAGGGATTATTCAAGATTGACAAGCCTGACAAATATGGACAAACGAGAATTTGTCCAAGAAAAATAAATATATAACGTACACTGGGTTTTTGAAAGGCAAACCAAACGTCTAATTCAGACCAAAAAAGCGCACTTAGTTGTTGTTTTTTTAAATTATCAACAAGAAGTGAACTTTTCACCTATTGAAATTTTTGTGATTCCAGCTGATCCGCAGAGAATGAAAGTGAAAGTAAATGCAAAAACTTGACAAATTCTTTGACTTTGCCAAAGAGATGAAAAGATATGTAATATTTCTTTCTCATCATACTGGTTGTTAATGTTCCTTTGCACTAATATTTTATTGAACAGTGATATCATTAGTTAGAGAAGAGTTATCGTCCCTTACATAAAAAAATGTAAAGCTTATCATTGTTACAGCTTTAAACGTCGCCAGTTCATTCATTGTCTGTTATTGCATCACAAACAAATATCTATTAAGAATATACTTTCGTGATTAAAGTGATTTGTCTGGGTAACACTTATGTTTGTGCTTGCAGCAACACGAATTCTTGTATCGTTGTGCCACGGCAATTAGTAATATATTCGGAATATCACCGATATTTGTATCAAAATAATCATTTTTTGTGTAAAGCAGAGTATATAAAAACATATCCTGATGCATAATATAATGTAGAAAAGCAAAAAAATAAAAATCCAAAATTGCAGCTTCTTCGTCCAAGTTAACTTCGATATCAGCAGCATCTGCAAAACATAGTTGCTCCCGGATTTTCGTGTGTGTCGTTATTCGTCGGATATTAAAAAGACTGCCATAAAGACTGTATCTAACGTAGACTCCATGCGTGTCTTCAAGATATACTGTGGCCTGCTTGAGAATCATGCTGAAGAATATTATAGCAGGACACAGCATTGCTATTTTCTGTATCTGACCGGAAAGGGCTCTGAAAGATCCCTGTTGTGTCTGACTTGAACGCACATTTCATTTTTGTTCAACTGTATGAGCTTGTTATATATAAACTATGAAATGATTTTTTATTTAAGGTGCTTTAAGCCTATCTAGTTTAAAACCGAACATTCTGAAGGAAAACGTACATATATTGTAACGCATGGAAAAAAACAAAAACAAAACAAGGAATTTGATTTATATTATTCCTGATCGTTCGATTCAGGATAATGAGGCAAGAATACATGACTTGATTTAAGAGCCTTTCATAGAAATAGACAGATTGAGGGAATAATACTTCGGGCTGAACCTACAAAACCCACATCACCGTAGTTGCCACTGATATATATATATATATATATATATATATATATATATATAATATATATTATATATGGTTTACGAGGATTCATAATTGTAAAAAAATTATAATTCGCCTAGAAAGTTTAGGTTTTATTCGAACGAAAATGTTAATTATAATGTATCATAAACTCCAGACGGAATGTACAAAATAACTGTGATATACTGTAAACGCCAATATTCAACGTTTAATATAACGGCCAACGTTCATATGTCAACCAAAATGTTGAATTTGAAAAATTTCTATATTTAACTATAATTACGATTGTTTATTAGTTGGCATAAATCCGAGAATTCTTCACCTTGATTGAACTAAAGTTAAAAAACGCGGAGAAAATTGCAAGTCTGCGGTGAGTTCAGTGGGCCTGTCGAATTTTCTTTGGGTTTATCTGACTAGGACTCATAAACTATGGAACAAAAGAATAACATAACACAAATTGCAATTACTGCTAAAAAGGAAAGAATACATAATTATCCAATGGGAACAAGAAAAATCAATATGTTGCTCACATAATAAGGAATACATTTGGTAAACTAACAAGAAGATGAAACATTCGACGAAACGCTCCTAAATATTTAATTACACTTACGAATACACAAGAGAGTGCAATATCAACGTCTGGAATGAAACGCCTATCCATATATATATATATATATATATATATATATATATATATATATATATATATATATTAAGAAATTTGAAAATAACAAGTCTTCCAAAAATAAGATGAATTCATTTTTCTACGCTTAAACGTTTCGGTTTCTTTAAACCTTCATCAGGATGTAGTATGAAAGTTTAAAGAAACCGAAACGTTTAAGCATCGATAAATAAATTCATCTTATTTTTGGAACACTTCGTTTTTCAAATTTCTTAATATTGTCGGATTTATTTCCATATTTACTCCCATATATATATATATATATATATATATATATATATATATATACATGTGTGTGTGTGTGTGTGTGTGTGTGTGTGTGTGTGCATGCTTTTATGTGCTTATGTATGTTTGTGTGAGAAAATATCCTAAGGAAACATGGAGAAAAAATGTCACTGCGTTTTTTACAATATAACTAAAATCATACTTATGTTTGGTATTAGAGCAATACGCTTTACATTAGGCTTAACAAATGTTTCCACAACACACCTAAGAAATTAACATTTCCAAACATGTATATATTTGTTGTTTCTGCATAGATGGTGTGTTATTAAAAATAACGAGAGGTTGAAAAAGAAAATCTACATATAAAGCAATACAACCGGATAATTTTATAAAAACCGATAGATTAATTCAAACAAATAATGTAATTGTCATTAAAATTGTTCTGATGAAAAACAACAACAAAAAACGCTCTGACTTTAAAAATCTGCCAGAAATTAACAAATTACTTGACGTTGATTTGTTTTCTTGGTACCTATTTAATAACTTATTTATTAGATATAGTTTCAGGTAGGAAAATTGTGGACAACTTTTCTTGTGTTCACCTGCTAATGAATTTGATAAGTTTAACTTCTAAAATATTCCGGATATTGATTTTTATACACTTTAAAGATAATTCTCTGACACAATAGATTCTGACCTTTTTGAAAATAAAAGTCGGCCAGAATTCTTTTTAAAACAATGTCTTTCAAAATAGTTTCCACTTAGTTTGTACTAAATGGGATAAAGGTAATCACACTGGAGAAACTGTTTAAAGTTTGTATCCTCTTTAAGAAGCATAAAAAGACTAATAAGCCAAATTTCAATAATTACATTTGAGCAAAACATTTTAATCAATCAAATTATAGTATGGATAATGTTAAATGTTTCATTATATCTTAATTCTCAAATCATTCAATCATTTTATCATTTAATTCTCAAAATCACCATCTTCATGAAGTCGTGCAGCCAGCATGGATTTATGGATTTCCAAGACTCTCTCTCACCACTCATCCCTATTGGTCATTGTTCTTGGCTACTTCCTCCTAACAGCATCCATTATCCGCGCCGAGTATATGAATGTAATTGCTTGCGAGTTGGCCTAAACATGTGTAGGTGTCCACAGGAAAACGTCAATTATGAGTTTGTCCTTACTTCTCTAGCAATGTCCACCATATCTTGTTAGTTTTACTAGGATGGAGTGTGTGAGTAGTATACGCTCCATACAAGTGAGTAGCATCGGAAAGCATTGAGAAACAGTAAGGTGGGTGTAAAGGAAGACATATGAAGTCTAAAGCGGATCAACGACGAACTTAACTAGATTATGGGCGGATGTATCTCGTTGGTCAATATCTAGAATGAAACATTCCAGTTAGGAAATTACTGCTATTTATCTCTAAGGGTGACATCTATTGATGATATAACAAAAACAGCTACCTAAAGATAAACGTGACTTGTTCACAATATAACCGTCGATTATTTTTAAGTAAATGGATAATCATACTAAATACGGCTATTCACGCTTAAACAAATATCTAAACATAATCAACGAATATATATTTTATGACAATAAGTAAGACGTTTTTTTTTTCACTTTTTGCCCACGAGTGACAACATGTGATGCTTAAGGACAGAATCGTAGTGGCTGAGCAGTCCTTAAAATGTAACACTCCACTTCGGCCCTTACTTCTGCTAGACCGGTGGTCAAAGAGGGACCCTCCGATCAATCGGCTGGTCACGTCAACCCCTATCACCTATATGATTTTTCTTATACCGTTTAGCTATTATGGCAACCACCCAAATCAAATATGTGCTAGAAAGCAGTGGCTGAAAGTCTTAGTTTCCTTGATATGACGGTGAAGTACATCTAGTGGTGAAGTTCTAATTCTAGAATGGAGTACCACTTCATTACCATTACTCCCCAGTCCACTCTGTCCCGGAGTGGCAAGGCTTGTTTGGGTCCCATCTATGGATTAAGAAGATAAAAAATGAATTTAAAAAATTGAATACCCAACAAAAATCAATGAGAGAAAAACGTCTTCTGCATAAAATAACACAAAGTTTATCATGCCATAAATTTCAACCAACCAACCAACAAACATCCTGTGAAAAAAGAGGAGATAATGATACCAACAATTGTCAGTACTGCCAACCCCAATAGTCATTCTCCATGGTGTGTCCAGCTTAGCCGCCTCTGCAGCCAAAGGGTCACGTCGCCTAGCATTTGGCAAGCTATTATGTTACAAATGAAATTCACAGGTATTATACATTTATCAAATCATGGTTTACCTTGATTTTTTTAGAGTGTTGCTGTGGCGTCCTCGAAGCCATGCTACCGCCACACCAATTGGTAAGCCCACGTTGTCTACTCCCTAGTGTGTCCAGCCTGACCGTCTCTGCAGCCAATGGGTTTCATCTCAGATTGCTGGCGTTTGACAAAGTTAATGTTACAAGTAAAATTCACAGGTATTATACATTTATCAAATCTTGGTCAGAAGCCAAACAGTACCAAACCTATCCAAATTAGCACGATAACAATAACACATATTTTTGGTGGCTCCAGCCTTGGTAACAGATCCTCATCTGCAAACATTAAATTTTGAAAATAAAATAAATTTGAATGTGGAACTCTTTTGCGTTTCTTTCCGGTACACCTTGCTTAAATTCGAATTTGAATAGCAAACAGTTTAGGTCGAAGAATCACAGAAAATGTCAGAAAATTACGTACGAATTATCGAATATATTATACAAATATTTGGTTACTGGCTCACAATATACATACAGTGGGGAGAAACAAATGTCAGTTCACATACAAATGTTTAATTTATCTTATTTCCAACGAATAAATAGACATATTTTTATATAGTTAACTGTACACCAACCATTAATATCTGAATATGTATAGGAAACCAAAAAATTGATTTGATAGAAATAAATCCCGTTCATCCATTTTAATGAGGGAAAAAATGTAGTTGTTCAATACAAAAAAAAAAGAATACATAATCTTCATTTGATATAATATAGAATAAGCATTATTCACTTCTACAGCAACCAACTTCTTGTAGGTTTCAATTAATGATTTGAAAATTTTAGTTGGTATTTTCTTCCATTCTTCTTCACAAATGATCTTCAAATCCGAAATGTCTGTTGAAGGTCTCAATTTGAATTTTCAAAGAACACCAAAAAGATTAAATCTGGGGACTCACGTTGGCATTTTAGTATATCTAAATTATTTTCAGACAGTCATTTCTTCGTAGATGTTGCAGTGGGCTGAGGATCATTATTTTGTTGGAAGATCCAATCTGAATGAGGTTCAAGATTTCCAACCGAAATCATTAAATTTGCTTCCAGAATATTTTGATATGCAGCAGTATTCTACTAATAATTGTTTTTACGATGAAATCTTGCAGGATAATTGGATATTTTTGGCCTACATATTGTTTATTCTGATGTAGTGTCCGTTTTTGTGACGCATATTCATATTCCTATTTACATTGTGTGAACAACTAATGTGAATCGTACCATAAAGTACTAGACCAATATTTGGTATTTTGTTAGAACAGTTCCATCACTGTATTTATGTTATTAATAAGATATTTAATCAAACCCTTGTACGTTTCATTGCTACAGTACCTATTTGTAAGAAAATCTTAGTATACGTTTATTTAAAGAAACGTATTGTTTCTTATGTTTTTAAATTGAATTAGACAAATTTATACCTACAAACAAACTTGATATCGTTTTGAATCATATTTCTTAGTAATAAAAATAGGGAGCTGTTACCTTTCCCTGGAATGCGGCATTGACGAACAACGCTAGCAATGTCTTCAAATGAGATAACTGAATAATGATTATCTTGCTTTTTAACGATTTTTAAACCCCTTTTCCAGGAATTACATTATTATCTGAAGAAATAACATTAGATAGCAAGGCGTTAATTAAAACCCTTTGAGAAACGAAATAAATTGCATTAGATTTTTCTACGACATAAGTTTAGCGCTGCTTTTCTTGGCATTGCATTAAGAATGAAAGCTCAGCACGGATATTGATTGAGATTATAGAACTCTCTAGATGAATTCAAGATTATAAGAATACGATGGAAACTGTAAAGGCTCCAGTGGCCTTTTCTTCTTTTTCTTTTCTTTTCTTTTGCAAGGGCAGGGCTAAAATGGTTAAAATAGTTGTCTCGGTGACAGATGTTGCACCTGAGGTTATTTGGAAGAATCAGGAAAACGAGAAATAGTTATTATGAAATAATTATGAGAGAGATGATTACAGATACTCAGAAACTGATAAAGACCGCTACAAAGACAACTTATACACTGCGTTTCAAAATATTAACTAGATGACAGTTTTCCAGCCTATCCAAAATCTTGGTCCATCGAACATATCAGTTTCTGGATTTCCTCTAATGTAATATCACGTGATACGTTTACAATTTCATGTCACAAGTGATTCTTTCTTCGAAATTAGCGTCCATTCTCTTAAACATCTTATGCCAGAACTCCATATGTTTTCAATTGGGATCAAATCTGGAGAATTGGTTGGCCAGTTCATCTTCCGAGGTCCAGAGGAGTCTAACTTTTGCAATTAGTTTTTGCTGAATGTGGAAATTCAAGATTCCTGGTGCTCTTTAGGGATGACTATATACGTATCTGCGGTTATTTTCGTACCGTCTATCACTCTCCACGGACCAACCATGCTACCTCCAATAATACCAGTTCAAAACATAATACCTCCTCCTCAAGCTTTGATTATGATCTCGCCTATTTACGACCCAACCTTAGCTCAAACCATCAGGACAATCAAGTATTGCACGAGTTTCATCTGTGAACATAACTTTCGAGAAATTGACCTTCATATCCTCCTTTGTCCTTTTCAAATTCATTTCTATGTGTAGGTTTGTTAATTGATGTTTCTCACTGGTCTCACCGACGTCCCAAATTTTACAGAAGGCAATAGCGAGTACGTCTGTCAATGTACTTTTACAAGCCTAGTCAATTTACTTTTACGGTTCTTTTCCCATGATTCAGAATTACCGTTATTTTTAATTTTTACTCAATAGTATACGATATATAGACAACCAATCAATTTTACAATAGAAGTCCAGTCTGCTCAACTATTTTATGAGTAGCTATGGAGAGAGAAGTTATTGAATTGATATTTTTTCTGAAAGAAAAATTACCGAGAAAACAAAAACAGTTTCAGTTGGGATTTGAACTTGACTGACTGATTCCATTTTTCCCACTGTTAAGCAAATAGACCACCAGCAATTTCAATGTGTCCGTGTGTGTTTTCACTATATCCTTTATATATGATGTGCTGTTTCAATAAATTTATTTGAATTCTACTAATATTTGTTTTTACAGTCAGTGAGCCAGTGGATGAAATCCTGTAGGACAATCGGATATTGTTTGCCAAAAATGTTTTATTCTGATGTGGGGTCGGTGTTAGTGACACTCATTTATATTCCAATTTAGATTGTAGGAACGACTAATGTGAATCGTACTATGAAATACAAAACCAATAATTAGTATTTTGTTAGACTAATTTGATTCCAGTTTAACTCAATCAGTAAGCAATAACGACCCTCGCCAACTCAGCGCAAGTGTAGGACAGCTTGGATCTGTGCGGTAAAGTGTAGGTACGGCGCTCTACCTCAGACGCAGACACAATCTCCCTTGTCTAGCACTAGTAAAAAGGGGTTATACTCCCTCGCTGTTCGGTAGATGCTAAAAATAGGCCAATGCACCGTATTTACCATTTTAGTTTTATTCATATTAAAAGTAAAAAGTTTATTTCCCTCCTTGTATGTATTTACGATTCGATTTCGTGTAAGATGACGAAGGCACAATCTTTATTCACAGGAGTCGTCGAAAAACTGATATGGTTTGTTCTTTTGTCTTTTAAAAAAAAAACATATTTTGGGTTGCAGTCTTGAATGAATTAACTATTTCATGAAGAATATAAACCCTGCATTTTTTTTATTTATTTAATTTTGGATATTTTTAAAATTTCAAGTAAAAAATAACTATGTTTTAAAATCACTTTGGTGAGAAACAGTCAGTTACAAACCGCCGTTGACTTCTAGTCTTTGCTACCCTAAATTAGAAATACATATAATATCTCAGCTATTTTGTAAGAAGTTTATTTCTATCTAAACCAGAAATAACAGGATTTGATTTCTTGTAAAATATTACTCCATCAAAATGAGATTATTAATTAGTACTTATTACAAAACTGGAATTCTTTATTCAAAAATAAAAATAGGTCTCCTCTGTAAAATTGATAAATATACCAAGTGTGTACCAATTTTCAAAATAATACATATATTCTACATACTATTTTTGGTAATCCAAGCAATATCAATCAACCAATTAAACAGAGATTTCAAGAAGCGGCTTAAATAAACAATAATGTAAGTCATGTTGAAGAGTTATGATAAAAATACATATCAGAAAGTAAGTTTTTTAATATCCTACCATTTGTAAAATGGGGGTATTATATGTTTAATCTGCTGATGAATTTTAGGAACACCCCGACTCTCTCTCTCTCTCTCTCTCTCTCTCTCTCTCTCTCTCTCTCTCTCTCTCTCTCTCTCTCTCTCTCTTATCCTTCTCTTCTATAATCTGTGTGCGTGCATTTACGGGATAAGTCATTCGATTAGAGATAATCCTAGCATATTTCCTCGTAATGATATGTTGGCGTTTTGAGTCCGGTGAAAATCTAACACGCGTTCAAGTGAAAACTTATTCGCTTAATGAGGCTTTCAACAAAGAGATTGGGACCCAAATAAAAGCGATACGAATTTCCTGCGGCAGATGTAGTTGACTGGCCAACCAAAGTGTTCAGGCTCGCTTGGATCTACCCTAAGTTATATTAACCCGGAGTTGTTGCTGACAATAAAATGATATTCACTATAATTTTTCATACGCGGTATTTTATCACAACTTGTCAAATCGGTCATTTCATCTGATTTTCTATCCAGCAACAGGCATTGATCTAAAAAGCTGCATCTAGAAACCAACCAGACGCTGGTGTATGTCAGATTCTTCCTCTCATCTTGGATTTGAAAAGCTGTGGATTACATGTTAGAAAACTCTTACAGGACAGTTTATTGAGATTTATACACTTCTGCGAGGGAAAATATTTGATTGGATAATGCGTTTTTAGCAGGGTTATCAGAAAATGTTTAATGAGATTCCCAAATTTTGAAGGAAAAGTCCTGCATTGGGGGTAAAAGAACCACTATGGAATATAGATGATTTACAAATTTATAAAATTCATCTTAGATTATTAGCGTTTATTGTAGCATTATCACTGAACCAAAATAAATATATGTTGTGTGTTCGGTGGCAACTGATATATTTGAGTCTTTTTGTTCACACACACACACACACACACACACACACACACACACACACACACACATACATACATACACACACACACACACACACACACACACACACACATATATATATATATATATATATATATATATATATATATATATATATATATACACAATCATTTTACTCCGGTCATGGAGCGGGTACTCCAGCTAGTATATACATCAAGCTAATATATATATATTATATATATATATATATATATATATATATATATATATATATATACTAGCTTGATATATATACTAGCTGGAGTACCCGCTCCATGACCGGAGTAAAATGATTTTAATAACACCAGTGAGTGAGAGAGAAAAGAGAAATTTAGGTGTAAGAGAGGAAAATAATTTAACAAATGTTCATCAAACTAAAAATATAATTGCTCAGAATTTATGTATTACAATCTTTGTTTATCTTCGGATATTTTTACATTCAAAATCTTAGAGGCATTCAATTGTAGTGTAAAGGTTAGCAAGCTAGATTTACTGATCAATTACTAATGGATATTGCATTGGATTCTCGTGGGATGCCCCACAGGAATGAATCATATTGTTGTGTAACGATCAGCAAGCTAGTTTCACAGTTCCATTACTACTACATAGCGAGTTCGACCCATTTGCAATCATGTGTCACATCTTACCCCTGGCAAACGTGTTGAGTAAATAATGATGGTGTCCCGTCGTGATGTAATGATTAGTTTTTGGATTCTCCCCATAATTAGGACTCAATATCACATCCTACATGTGATGAACGGGTCTGAAAACAGCGTCTTATTGCGGCGTAATGTTAAGCAATATATTCTTGCCGCTCCATTACTACTGAATAACGAATTTGATACTTGCTGGATTCACCCTACTTTCGACCTTGTGTTTCATCCTACGCATGGTAAACAGATTGCATAAAGAATAAGGGCGTCCCATTTTGATGTAATTGATAGCAAGCTAACAAAAAGAGGTCCGTAAAATGCTCCGTCCATCATACCATGATGTTTTATTCTCCTCGCCCGGAAGAGGAAGCTCCCGACAGAGGGACAAAAAGAAGGATAAAAATATATATTTAAAAAGAAAGGGAAAGCGGAAGAGAGGTTTTCCGGCCAAGGAAGTAGGGAGAAGATAAAGAAATATATGACAAATGTCCGTTATCAGATTGGGGATAAAAATATGTAGGCATATTAGCGGATGTACAGACCAGATCAAAAGATAAAGATGCATGGGCGGTTGATACACATAAAAGAAAGTCAGAGATCCCAGACTTAGTCAGACAGAAGACTCGGAACAGAGAACAAGTGAACCGACAGCCGGTCACGGCTCGTTCAGGACCGACAGGCTGTGATACACACGTAGCCACCCCTTCCACCTCACTAATGCTAGCCATTCCAGCAGCAGTCATTGTCAACCCTCGGGCATTTCCATTGTCAACGCTCGCCACCACAGCCGAGTAAAAAGAAATAAATTCAGCAGTTTCTACTATACACATGTGTTGGGATTTCTTAAGTCCGACTACTACATATATCGCTTTGAGAACTGTGACCATACCACTACGTAACATACACGATATCGCAATGTAACATATACGATTTAGTGCCGTGAAAAAGACGCTACGTAACAATGATATCCTCGGGACTCTTGTGGAGAAAAGGCCCGTCCTTCTAATTGAGGGGTACCATTGGTAATGGTTGTGGACCGAAAGTCTTTCTGAGTAAGTGCTATAACACTTTTTTGCTATCATAGACCTTCTGAGTCCTGAGATATCTAACACCCACTGATTTTTAAATTTATTTTGCGTAAACCATGTTGGAGTGACGATCTTGCACTTCTGAAAGTCTGTCGTGAAGATTCACGCTCTCTAATATTAGCACAGATACATTTTTGGTACAGCTTGTTTTTCTCTTCCAGAAGTTTGACGTGAAGATTCAGTTTACCACGCACAAGTTTGTGATCAGAGCCACACTCTGCACCCCGCATGATCCGAACTGCTCACATCCTGAAGATTTGCGGGTTATAACATAATCAAGCATATGTCCATGCCTGGATCGCGTATAAATTCCAAGTTGCTTTATATGGGCCGGTTTCTGGTGCGAGAATGTATAACTTCCCCAGCCCCGTCCTGGTTTCCTGATTCCATGCTGGCGTTAGAATCATGATTCCATGCTGGCGAAGAATGATGATTTTATCAACTTATGGGATGGAGGTTATGACTGACCTGAGATCCTGGTAGAATGTTAAAATTACATATTCATCGCTACCGAGAGTGGGAGCATAAACAAAGATGAGTCATAAAGCGATTGCCTGACAATGAGGCCCGAAAGTGCATGACCCTATCATTGACGCTGTGGGGTTATCTGCCTCTATTAAGTTGGTGAGAGTTATTTTACCTTGTGTTTCGGGTATCGACCACCAGATGTTTTTTCTATTTAAGCAGGCAAGCGCCACATTCGAATCCTCTTTCTTCTCCGGGACTTCACAACTATGGGTTAGGACAATTTGTCTACGCCCTCCTTGTGTTTGGGGTTTTCACCCCCACACAGGCATTAGTAAGTGACTTTCTTATGGACTCTCCATAACCCTTCATTACTTCTATATCTAGATATATCTACTTTGTATCCTTATTCCTTTTATGTGCCATTCACATGTACATTATGTATCTTTGTCACGTATATGTATACTATGTTATAAACGTTTCTCCATGTGCTGTACTTATATTAAAGTCCATGTAATGTTTAACACTCTTGGTCGGAGTTGTTTTGTTCAACCTACTATAATCTACATTATTATAACTTTGAACCCAACAACGCGATGTGGCAGCACATGACTATTGATCATTTCAGTGCGAATTGCGAAGCCAACTCTGTTCACCCACCTCTCACCTACCTGCCTGTCCTTCCATAAGAAAGTATACCGAGCTCCCATTTCTGCCAATTCTTCATCGCTGAAATGGACTTCTGCAACAGCAGCGATGTCTATCCTGTATCGAAACAGTTCCTTCCCCATGATACCAGTTCGATCCTCGCGATCAAGAAGTGTGCGAATATTCTAGGTGGCTATCGTATTTTTGTTTTAGTGTCTTGTGTTACTCCTGCTGCTGCGAACACCACGAGACCGCAGGTTGGTGGACAGTTTGATATGTGGACAGGCGTTTGATTACGTCACCTTTTCTATACCTTCCCATGACTTCTGGATGAGCAGTGCTAGCCCAGAGGTTGCTCACGACCTCGCCGAAGCACGTGGCAGTTGGATTAACAATGCATTGACGTTAAAACGGCCACGAGCCCTGTCATCTCCGTGGGACTTGCAGAAATATCTGCACATTGAATTGACATGTGCGCTTGTGCAACATGCACAGCATGCTCTCCTTCTCCAAAGTCTCATATCAGGGACAAGCCGAGGCAAGATAACTGAAAGACTTGGGTGAACGCAGGTTTTACTTTATAGTTTCCTTCCTCTAGATGCATTATCTGATAAGAACAATGGGTCCATCACACCGAAGGAGAAAAAAGCCATGTGTGTATGTGCGCATGTGTGTGTTCGAGAGAGAGAGAGAGAGAGAGAGAGAGAGAGAGAGAGAGAGAGAGAGAGAGAGAGAGACTCTGACAGACTATTATTTAATTATTTAGCAATGATAAAGTTGGTTGGATTTATCAATATCAATATAAAATATCACAAATGCCGTGCATAAATATTTACTCGACATTAAATAGTTTGGTATAAGGTTCCCGTTTTTCAACAGCGAATCTCGATCGAAAACATTGCAAGGAGTAACCCCTGTGAGCAACTTGATAACAATCACTCTAGAGCAGGTGTCCATATAATTTCTTTGAAGGATTATTTGATTGGTAAGTGGTGGCCCGAGTGGGGATACGACGAATATCCCGATATAATCTGATTGCGCATGTGTTTGTGTTGGCGTAGCCTTGAGGAAATGTTCTGGATATTTCCACTGGGAACTCAGAGGAAAAAAATGACAATCTAATATTCATGGAATTGTCAACTAAAAGGAATTAAAGTGTCAGTGGGATAACAGCTCCCGATAAGCAATGCTAGTTAAAGAAATCTTGAAGTGAGATAAAAAGCATAAAATGGATAAGAGGGATGAAGGAAAAATTAACATTTCCATAAAGCAATAAAAATGTCGTTTTGTAAAAGAAAGATTACTGATGGGATAATTACCAGAATTATTGCCGCTCTTAAAACTATGGCTGTAGGTTATATTAAAAGAACTGAGAAGAGGGACAACGCATTTGAACTAAAAAAATCCGGGAAATGCGTATTTGTATATACAAATGCGACACCATTAAAACCGACGAGATAGTCGCTTAATGAATATTTAAAAGTAGACACATAATTCATTAAGTATCTGAAATTATATATTTGATAGCTTAACTAGCCATATATTGTTAGACCGAATCGCACATCATGTTCCATCGGGCATACGTAATGGTAATTAGCGCAACCTAATAACATCCAGGTCTGCAATTTGTGTTAAATATAGCAGTGGGTGTAATTTACACATTGAATTGGAGATCAGACAACGATTCTTTAAAAACACCAGTTTTTGCATAATTCTACAAAATGTAATAAGAATTGAAGGAATATTTTGATTTTAGTGTATAACAAATATACTTCTGTTGAATTGTGTCTTGATTTTATCGACGTCCAAAATTATGTAACCGTTTTCTTTTTCATTAAAAAATGTAAAACAATCTTAATGTCGTACATGTGCAGAAACCTAGACAGGATACAGTTAAGTACACAAACCTTTTCAAGTTTAATGTCGAAGAATATATGACGAACTCTTGTTTGCAAATAATTTTCTCGTAAAAATCTACACCTTAGATAACTTTAGATATATACTAGAATAAAACAAAAATAAAAATAAAATAAAATAACGGGCATGTTTTAATAAAAACTTGTTAAAAAGAACACCGTGGACCATCCTTTGTTGCGTACTACTTTCTGAACATATATATATATATATATATATATATATATATATATATATATATATATACATTCAGCGTTTTCTTTATTTTATGTCGTATTGATATTGACTATGAATTAGATATTCATTGATAAAGTTACTTGATTCCTGAAATTACTGTGATGTGACGTAGTTTCGGTTCCAGACAAATAGAGACTCAATCTCCATTACATCTACATAAATCAAATAATTGTGTTTAAGTCATGTTATATACTTGATACGTGTTCATTAGATATTTAAAAAAAACATTAATGTGAAACAAAGAAATACGTATATAGTTAAACAATATCTTTATATTTGCATGCAGATTATATATTTCTCATCTGATTTTATTAGTATTTCATTGTTATTGAGTAAATACATGACTAATCCACAAGAAGTCAATAGTAAAAAAAACATAAAAATTATAATCAACACGATATTTACGTGGGTTATGACAAAAGTAAGGTTTCCAAAGTACTGGGGACGCAGTGAAACGGGTCCTGTGGCTATTAGCAACAGTGGTCTGTTTGTTATGCATGAACTTGTGCCTGCCTCTGCGTACACCTCACTTCCACGATCATTCTTGGCTTAGCAGTCGTTCCTGATGCTACCACAAAATTCACACAGTTATTCGGTTTTTAAACGCAAAAGTCAATAAAGATTGATCTTCAATTAACGGAAATATATGGCGAGTTGTGCATGGCTATCAACAATGTCCAGAAATGGTGTGGGGAAATGGTGTTGGGACTTTGAAACGACGACGAGGTTCAACGCTTTCTCAACGACATGGCACCGAGCTGCTATGATATGGGTATACAAAAACTGCCACAGTACCTTCAACATGCATCGACAGAAATTGGATTATTGCGAAAAGTAGATACACGTTTGAACTTTAAAATGATTTAACCATTATTGCCAATTAACTATAAACCTTTCTGTGATTTAGAAGGCCTTATCTTTGGGATTATTTGCGTAATTCAAAGATTCTTTAGTCCAAGGAATAAAAATATGAGTGTTCTTGGCTGATTTAAACTACATCCAGCAATTGACTGATCTATTGATTGGCTGTTTTAAAGAACTCTACCATTCTAGGGTTACGTTGTGCCTAGGAATTATGGAAATGCGTTAATTGTAAATATGTTTTTACATTGTTTGTTTAATTTTTTTCCTTAGGACTTTTCAGTTTACTGGTTCCCTAACACCGCTCACAAAAAGACCGCTGAGACTGTCGTTCAGCGAAATCTCCTGCGCGCCTAGTAGCTTGAAAATTTACAAACCGTTTACTCTCAGTGGCGCTTGATGGCCAAGCCGCTACTCCTACAATGACAGGGCAGGGTCAGTTTTTGGTTACCTGTCACAGTGACCATTATTGTAGGTAGAAGAAAATAAAGTAAGATGGAAACAAAAAAGTTTGAAGAAGAAAATAAAACAATAGAAAAACTGAAGGAAAAAAAATGTAAAATAAAATATAGAATGAAATTACTAAAGAAAAAAGAAGAAGAATGTGGAAAGAAGAAAGGAAAAGGAGATTGTTGCAAAGAATGGGCTACGAAAGGGAAGAAAATAATAATTAAAAATAATGATCAGAGAAGACAAAAACGAATGTTCTATGTAAAAAGCTAGCATGAAAGAACAAATCAAATATAGATAGAAACAACTGAAAAAAGAATGAAATAATAAGAAAAGGGAAAGAAAGAAAGAATATATGAAAAAACGAAATAAGAAATGATAGAAATATTTTTTTAAATGAATTCTAAAATATCATTCAAAACTGCGTTTTAAATTATTAACGAGGTGACATTTTATTTCATTTGCAAAAGCTACGAGTCAGAATCTAACGGAAATTTCACAGTATAATGGGAATCGATATATGCGTAGGTTGTATGTAAAACTGTATTGTTTTAAAAACAGGAAACATAAGTTGGCCAAATGGATTATTAACAAGTTATGGCAAGGTCCCAGGCTATAAACGAATGTCATTATAATCGTGTAATTATGGGTCTCAAATATGACTTGACCATGTCTGAGAAATATATCATATTATCTAAACGTTCCAAATGCAAATCCACCTAAGAAATAATTAAAGATTTGGAAGATAAAACCAATCTGTTAAAGTATTTGTTACACCTCCTACGATTGTACATAACAGGGTCGATGAGGGTCTCTCAAGGGTTGATTTCCGACGTTATTTATCAAGAATGAGACTTGAAATTGTAAATAACCCAGTTCTGTCCGGTGGAGGACTTTTCAGGAGCATTGATAAAGCAGACGTACTCGCTATAGTTTTCTGTAAGAGGTTAGGTCATCAGCAAGACCAGCGACAAAAAACTCACTTAACAAACGTACACATAGAAATGCGTTTTAAATGGACAAAGAGAACATGAAAATCGATTTCCCGAAAGTCCTCTTCACAGATGAAATTCGAACAAAAGCTAGCATGAAAGAACGAATGAAATGGTTTGAGGTAAAGTTGGGTCTTAAATGGACGTGATAGTAATCAAAGCTTGAGGCACCAATAAGGAGAAGGAGGTATTATGATTTGGATTGGTATTATAGACGGTACGAAAATAACCGCAGATGTTTTTATAGCCTGTCTCAAAGAGCCACAGGAATCTTTACTAAAAAAGCAAAAATAAGTTTCAGGAGAACGATCATATTTATGCAAAATAATGCTCCTTTGCATTAAGCACATAAAACTGAGGAGTACCTGCAAAAATTCGGCTCCTGTGAATGAAGCAATTAAAGTGTTATTTTCTCTTTACAGAGGGTTTTATTACACTTCGCTAATAATTTAACACGCTAACAACTTAAGTATATTAGTTAAATGACCGGAACTTCTATTCTTCTTTTTAGAACCTTATAATTTTTATAGAGTTGGTGTATATACATGTTTTATATAATTCTCTGATAATTTCGTTAAATTCCAACAAGTAGTTTTTGAAAGCCTGGAAAACTTTCACTTCGTTAATATTTTGAAACGAAGTGTATATTTCTGGTGTCTCTGACTATGTGTCTGACTGTCTCCCAAGGAATGTGATTGAAAAGAAATCCCGGTATCAAGAGCAAACACATCTTTTCTAGAGTAGAGTTTTACGAGAAATCTAGTAGTGGCAAATATATTTACCTTTTAATTAGTTTGGGATTATTAGGGACCCATTTACTGTTTGTGGTATCATAAAATGATGTTATTTCATTCCAGATAATTTTAATGACGCGCGTTCTTTCATCGTTCTCCGAACACGTTGACAAATAGAATAATATTTTAGATTTAAAAAAAAAATAGACAGATGCTATATAAGCCGGACAAGGCCGGTGACATACAGCTAGTAAATGAATAATTGAAGCAAGCGGAACGAAATAAATAAAAAAACAACGAAATAACGATAGAAATAAAATATTGGAAAAGCAAAAAGTAAATTGAGAAAGTTTAGGGAAAAAAGAAAGATAAATGAAAAAAAGAAAACAAAAAAACAAAAAAACAACGTAAAATACGTACTCATCAAAGGGGAAAGATTAAAATCATTTATGTTTTATCCCCCATCGGGTAAAGATTTCTACTGCAATCATAAATGTATCTTCTTTATTTCAGATTTTTAAAACAATATTTTTCATCGACAACAAATATGAAAGGACTTTTATTTATCATTTATTTATTTATTTATTTGTTCTATTCTATCTAAGAATCGGCGTGTAATTTACATATATATTTCTGAATAAAAGATTTATCCATTCCCTGCCATCGATTACGGCAATTTCAATCTTTGGTTTTCAATGTGATTTTCAATATAATACAAATTAGTTTCCGTTATTTTGAGGCAAGAATCTCGGATGTCTTCGAGGAATCATTTTGCCTTGATTATGTTTACACAAAAACATATACATACTCATGCAGATACATAGAGACATAGATAAATATAGAGACATAATAAAAATATAATATATATATATATATATATATATATATATATATATATATATATATATATATATATATATATATATGGAGTAAATATAGAAATGAATCCGACAATATTAAGAAATTTGAAAAAACAAGTTTTCCAAAACTAAGATGAATTTATATATCATAATATATCCCGATGAAGGTTTAAAGAAACCGAAACGTTTAAGCGTCGATAAATAAATTCATCTTATTTTTGGAACGCTTGTTTTTTCAAATTTCTTTATATATATATATATATATATATATATATATATATATATATATATATATATATATATATATATATATAAGATTTTGGATGTTTTTTAGAAGCATTGTTGAGAAAGTATATATTATTATTTATATTTTTGCTTGAAGGCAATTACAATGCATATATCACATAAAATTCGATAATTATAGAAAATAATCATGACATGTGAATCTCGACAAAGAATTGTTCGGTGTGTAGAACATCGTACAAACTTTTTCATCTTTATTAAGTCTCATCAGCGATGTATACTAACTACTCATATGGTAGAGGCGTATCAGTATCATTGACAGCTTAATTTCGCAAGGATTGTCCGGTGCGTATCGTGGCCGAAGCAGTATAGTCTCTGACTATGCCTGCTGAAGTCCCGGTTACGATTTCTGCCGGAGGGAAATCGTTAGTATACATCGCTGATGAGACTTAATAAATTTGAAACAGTCTGTATGATGTTCTACACACCAAAAAATTCTTTGTCAAGATTCACTTGTCATGATTATTTTCTATAATTATCGAATTTTATGCGATATATGCATTGTATTTGCCTTCAAGCAAATATATATATATATATATATATATATATATATATATATATGGGGGTGCGTGCGTGTGTACGTGTGTGTGTATGTGTGTGTGTGTGTGTGTGTGTGTGTGTGTGTGTGTAAAAATAGAAAATCACGAAGTATTTCCAAAGATAAATTTTATTCGTGATAGAATGCTTCGTGTTTTTCTATTTTCTGTCTACTGTCAGATTTAATTCCTTTATTATACTCCCATATATATATATATATATATATATATATATATATATATATATATATATATATATATATGTGTGTGTGTGTGTGTGTGTGAATATTGGTACAATAATTATATATATTCCATCATATGACTTATTTTATGACTCTTTACATTTTATAAAATACTAAACTTGACCCGGGTTCAAATCCTGGGTGCGATCCCCTTCACGCTAATACCACCGCGGGATACGGCTAAATTTAGACCAAACTGAGTCCTTTAACCTTGGTTAGGTAACCAGTCTAGGAGAAGGAAAACTGAATTCAAACCCGAAGTACTATGCTTAAAAGTTGAGCTTGAATTATCCCCTTTCTCTTGGCAGATGGTTGCAGTAAATACATATATTTCATGGTTAAAGGTGTATGAATGCTCTAGGATTGGCTTCATGGGGGAATTAGATTTGGATTTTTAATATGTGTTAAGACAACCCACTATGTTATAAGAGTTTACAAGCTAGTTTTGCAATCCATTAATATTGAATAGTGAACTTGATCCTCGTTGGATGGGCCATACTTGCGACGTTGAGTCACATTCTAACCGTGCCGAACTGGTTGCGTAAATAGCTAATATAATATGATCTAACATAATTATTGGTCTATCGCAACATTCGCAGTCACGATGATTCATGCACACATACAGTAAACATCCCTTTTAGCTTGAAGGAAACACCAAAACGCATTTTCTCGAAAATCTCTTCTGTTTATTTTCATGTTCCATTTTCATTCAGAGACCAGAAATAAAAAGAAATACGGGTGGGTTTTTTTCTGGTGTCGATCGTCCTTTTATAAGACATCGCCCACCTGAAATGTGGAAATGCAGTTTCTCCTTGGTCTCCAATGAGTTGACCGCTTTTCTTGGCGTCAGAAACACCAACTGACACTTGAAACTCTCAGATTCTTAAATGACTGAATGTCGACACAAGGAGACACAATACATTTGCGACAGACCCCAGGGACGCTGCAGGAGTCATTGCACGTTTTACTCCTCTCTGTCAGTCATGTTTTCTATAGCAGGTGGTTGTTGGAAGGAAACAATTACATTGCACTAATTCCTCAGAATAAAAGCGAATTAACAATTATATTTTGTAGGTTAGCTTATAAATATAATATTTTTTCTAAACTTACTCATTTGTATGAAGCACATGTATCTGTTTTTATCCTATGAGATCTCCTCGAAGAGCGAAATTTCAATTCTGACAATATATATATATATATATATATATATATATATATATATATATATATATATATATATATTTACTAAATTTCTTGCTCTGTCCTGTTACTTACTGATATTAGGCACATTGAGCTCTCCTTATGGTCTACCTGCATCAGCTTGGTTAAACCACACATTGAAAGACCCTAACTACGGAAAAAACTATATATATATTTTATTTCAGACTTAACAACTACAGACACAGAATAAAAAATACAGACTATGATAAGCTCATTCCAATAGAACAACACTTCCGATTGGAAGATCACGATTTTAATAGAGACGCCAAGTTTACGCTCATTGAAAGAATTCTAACAAACACTGACACCAAAACGGTAATAGAGAAGCACGAATACAGCTGGATACAAACATTAAAAACCTTTCATCCATACGGCTTTAATCATAAAACAAATCCTCTTTAACAGTGAATAATAAAACTGTCTACACCTACGAGGGTGGCCGAGGTCACCAAAATAAACAAGCACTGACCACCACACATCAAACATCAAACAAGCCACTCCTGACCCAATTAAAAATCTAGAAGTCACACGCACAGTACTGTGATACAGACACGCGCCCACACCCACACAGTATATGTAAACACACACATACATATACATGTATACACACACATACACACACACCCACACAGTATATGTAAACACACACATACATATACATATATACACATACAGTCATATACATGTATACACATACAGTCATACACAGAACGCCCATGAACCCCTCCCTCACATATATAAAAGCATCCAAAAAACAAACTACCTCATAGAGGTTCTTCACAACGAATGAACATGCTACTATCAAACACACTCGCCTACCCGGATTTTAACAGCATGTTAAACCCATTATAACACTTGAACATTTATAACTCTTCTATAATGCTCCCTTTCTAATAATGTATCAACAATTTCTTCAAATAATACATTTTCTCCTGAAGATGACCGAAGGTCGAAACTAGTTGAGATTAAACAACAAACAAGAAATATTCCTGATTGTCTTAATAATAATTTTTGTTCACACTATATATATATATATATATATATATATATATATATATATATATATATATATGCAATTAGATTAATATATATGTAGTATAAAGAGAATCATGTTTTTCGAATCATTGCATGATAATTTTAGAATAATCTAAGACACTACTGAGAAATTCCACTATGTAAACTCGTTCGTTTTTGTCAGCAATTTTCCACCTACTTCTGGAATCATTTTCAATATTCGCTCTCATTCTATCTTACAATTTTCATGCCAAATTCTATTGTTGCTGTTTACATACCCTTGTGATATATTTTGGTGTTCCATCATGGTGTAATATTTAGCAAGCTAGTCTCGTAGATGTTTTACTAATGAATACGAAATTCCATCCACACTGGATTCCCCATACTTTTGAACGAGTGTCACATCTTACCTGTGGCGAACGGTTTGCGTAAATAGAGCGTCACATCGAGGAGTAATGATTAGCAAGCTAGTCTCACAGATGCATTAATCTAATATTTAATTGCGGGTTCTCTCATCACTGGATACCCCATATTTGCGACCATCCGTCACGTCCTCTCCGTGGTGAATGGGTTGGGCAAATACTTACTTCTGTGATATATTTGTGTGTCTCATCATGTTCGAATGGTTAGCGAATTAGTATCGAGGTCCGTTAATTCTGAATAGCGAGTCCAATCCTCGCTGCATGACCCATACATGCAACCTTTTGTCATATCCTAGCCGTGTGGCGAATGAGTCGCAGAAATACTTACTTGGTATTTCTACTGATGTCAGTGTAAACAATATTTCCACGATTTTCACCAATATGCAACGAATTAAATTTGATAGTCCTTAATCTAACATTTATTTTTCAATATCCCCTTAAGCGATATTTTTAAAAGATAGTAAAAACGTAGCTCTGCTTATCTGCAAAAATAAACTAATTGTTTGATCTTCCTCGGAGGGTATACCATACGTATTCCCAAATTAAAATTTAATCTTTAACCCCCTCTCTCTGTCTCTCTCTGTCTATTTCTCTCTCTATCTTTGTCTGTCTTTCTGTCTGTATGTCTCTCTCTCTCTCTCTCTCTTATATATATATATATATATATATATATATATATATATATATAGCGGATGCGTATTTGCACTTGAAAAACAATCTTGTTACTTGGCAGAAAAAATCAATATATGTTACATTCCGTTAAGCCACAATTCATTAGTTTTGCATTAATTTTCTCATTCTTATTCTTATTAGTTTTATTAACTTTCACTTCTTATGGTGTATGCCAATTTTCATCATGATTGGCCTTCTAATCCATACGTAACAAAGAACCGCTCGAACCTAAGGACCAATACACACACACACACACACACACACATATATATATATATATATATATATATATATATATATATATATATATATATATATATTGCAAATTCCCCTTATTCGGCGTTCAGCTAAATCTCACTTTGTTTACAAAGTTTGAGACCTCTAGGGGAAGTTCATTTCCGCTTAGAAATGTAGCGATTAAATAGCCTGCTATACTTGGCAGCTGACTGTGGCCGTATAGGAAAGACGTTTGGCGAGCGTAAGTTCGTTTGGGTCTCGAACACGGCCAGAGGTAGCTGCTAAAATTGTATAACTGCACTGATGAGAGGTGATACCTCGAAACACGTGTCTGTAGTTTACTCTATTATATATACTAGCAAATATATGCACCCTCCGGGTGCAAGTATTTAAGTTTTAATGTAATAAAATATCGTATTAAATTAGAAAGGCTAATGAAACAAAATAAGAATGCAGATAAAAAGATTTGAAACAGAGGGGGTGATAATAGATAAATAGAACAACTGAAACGTACTCTTCCATCACTCCCGCATTACCTTGTTATTTTTTCTTATTTAAGTATTTAGTTAAAAGAGTAAGTAAAGAATAAAATGACAGTTATTTTTTCATGTTAATAGATTTCATTTAAGATTCATTGAAGAGATTTTTGCTTATATTCATTAAAATAAAACCAAACGGTTAGAAATCAATAATACTAAGCACATATTTATTAAAATCACATTTTTAATATCAATATGCAAATAAGCCTTCCTGTTCACACTGTAAACTGCTATTTCAGTGTATATATAAATACAATTGCATATTATTCATTTGTAGATATGATTAACAATATTAATAATGTAAAACAATTTTATTAGAAATTGAGGTTTAAATAAAAATAAAATCATGGAGACTGTGACGTAAATGAACAAAGGGAATTGTTACTTGAGTAGTGATATAGTTTCGGTTACAGACAGAAAAGCAAACAATCTCCATTATAATAATATATATATATATATATATATATATATATAACATTACTTATATCTTTTGTTTTAAATTCCTAATTTATATATAATTTCACTTGAAATTTAAAATGATTCAAGCGATTTTCTCATTCGTTCTATTCCAAGCTTCTGCTTACCATTATGATTATACCAGGAAATACTGGCAATACATGAATTTAACACACAACAGAGTAATTAAATGATAAATTTCACATATTATCAAGATAAATATTTAACATGTTTTATCAGCAAACTACAGGAAATAATTTGAAAAACTATAAATAAAAATGCTACTATCAATTGATTTTACACAATCAGTTTCTGTTAATACTAAAATTAACTGATTCTTACAGCGTGGTTTTTATCAGTCATGAAAGACTGGTTTACTGTACATGAATTCTTCCATTGAAATTTGATCGTCAGCAAATTGTGACAAACGATTTTCATATCGAGCTACTGATAGTTGTGTTAAATGGTTTTTGTTATTGAGATTTTAAACGTTTCTCCACTTATTTTGGTTTGGTTTGGTTGGTTGGTTGGGTTTTACGGAATGTCAACCCCTTGGGTCATTTTTTGCCGAATAATTCTAATGGTAAAAAAATGTTTAATGCTGACAAAGTTTTGAAATAATTTCATTTTTAATGGATAATTGTTTATAAACTCATGTTTTCTATTTAACCCATATATGGGAACCTAACAGGTACTACCACTCCGGGTCAGAGTGGACCAGGGAGCAATGGTGAAGAAGGGGTACTCCACATTCCCCAAACCTCCAAAACTGGAACCTCACCATCAGATAGAGTTTAACGTCATTCCCAGGACATGTAGACTCGCAGCCACCGCCTTCTAGCACCCATATGATAAAAAGGGTTGGGGATTGCCATAAGGGCAAAAGGGTTGGGGCTTGCCATAAGGGCAATAGGGTTGGGGCAATCGTATAGGTGCTAGGGTTTGACGTGACCAGCCGATTGATCGGAGGGGGCCTCTCTGACCACCCGTCTAGCCCAAGATAGGGCCATAGTGGAGATTGCAAGTCATGCTCATCCACCTGGGTTCTATCCTTAAGCATCACGGGTCGCCACCCACGGCCAACAGGTGGCCCCATTGGGGGAGTCTTACCCCTCTGCAGAGATGCAGTCGGTGCATTCTAACGCCCCAGCCGACAGGGTGGCCACTTATTTTATACCAGTTTTAATCATCCTTCTGCATTTTCCATTTTATTGGATCTATGATCGCTGTTGAAGAAACAGATTAAGTTTTAAATAATTTACATTATAAATATGAATTATATAATTAATGATTACATATGTAGGAAATTAATAGACTAATTCACACACACACACACACACACACACACACACACACACGCATATATATATATATATATATATATATATATATATATATAGAGAGAGAGAGAGAGAGAGAGAGAGAGAGAGAGGGGGGGAGAACTGAACATCTATAATTTGATATTTGATATTTATTTGATTTATATTTAACTCTTTGTCCATTTTAAACCACCCACAGCGTCTCTTTCACCACTGCGATCCTACTGCAAGCTGCTGAAAGCAGGTTTCGAATGTGTCACTTTTTTATACTAAAAAATCACAACGTGAACACCCCTACCCTCTTTTGTTTTGTCTATTAAGGAATATAGATAGGGAACTTTGAAATATATCATACATTTATAAATACCATAAAAGTGGTACAAACGAGGGGGACATTTCGTAGACAATGAGTTAACTAGAGAGATATAGTTGATGTGTATATAGTAATTGAAACGTTTTAAACGTCGACAATAATTTTCAAATATTAATTAAGCATATTGTTGACTTTTATTTTTCAGATTTACTTATTACTTTTATACACACGCAATGCATATTCTCTTTTTAGAAACTACTAATCGATTAGAAGGTCTTATGTTGTTTATTTAATTCTTGCTTAATCAAAAGATGTACTGAAGAAAAGTACACAACTTAATATTTGGTTATTTCTCATAAGTCAGGAAAGCTCAACAAAGATTGGCCCTCCCCCATACATACACAGTAGTAATGGGGCTATCTAACTTAACTCACCGGCAAAGAAAACAATGACACGAGGCTTATATGAAAAGGGACTGCTCAAATTCCACAAGCCTATATATTCAATTCAGTAGAAAGCGCGTGGTGTAATGAGTAAAGTCATAGGAAATGGACTCGTCGCCCCGAGTTCAAATCCTGGACGTGGTAATTGCATTTCACTTAGCGCTAATACCACTGGGAAAGGTATGAATTCTACTCTCCCTCGAGCTATGGGTAAATAGTAGGACAGACCGGGCTCTTTAACCTTGGTTAGGCAACTGGTCTAGGAGAAGGAAAACTCTGAATTCAAACCTGTTGAACTCCGCTCAAGAAATTGACTTTGTGTCACATCCTGCTCGTGTGGAAGACTTGGTAAATATATATATTTCAATTCAAGAGCGGTATCTGACATAACCCCAAGCTAACGCCTCTCTCTCTCTCTCTCTCTCTCTCTCTCTCTCTCTCTCTCTCTCTCTCTCTATATATATATATATATATATATATATATATATATATATATATATATATATAGAGAGAGAGAGAGAGAGAGAGAGAGATGGAGAGGCGTTAGCTTGGGGTTACGTCAGATACCGCTCTTGAATTGAATATATATATATATACCAACTCCTCCTCCTCTCTCTCTCTCTCTCTCTCTCTCTCTCTATAATATATATATATATATATATATATATATATATATATATATATATATATATATAGAGAGAGAGAGAGAGAGAGAGAGATGGAGAGGCGTTAGCTTGGGGTTACGTCAGATACCGCTCTTGAATTGAATATATATATATATACCAACTCCTCCTCCTCTCTCTCTCTCTCTCTCTCTCTCTCTCTATATATATATATATATATATATATATATATATATATAGAGAGAGAGAGAGAGAGAGAGAGAGAGAGAGAGAGAGAGAGAGAGAGAGTAGGAGGGAGGGAATAGATAGACAAAGACAGAGAGGGGGCAAGGAAGAATGTGTATATGGGAAAGGTGAATAAATAAAGTTAAAGCCAGCCGCTTTTAATGGTTTCTGCTTGGATCCGATTAGGCCAACAGAAAGCCCCGTAATCTTTTGATCTGTGTTGAACGCCACCGGAAGGTCACATTGCACGTGCTCTTTTTCCTTTGATAATTGTAGTCGGATTGGTGAAGTTACAGAATAAATGATGATCTATATGCTATATTGAGTTATTTCTTAGGAATCTCTCACCAACCAAAAAAGAAATGTATTAAGCTTGCAGAGGACATTGACATCGTAGTTCTTCTGTTATCGATAAGGTTTGCTGGATAAAGCTTCTCACTTCTTAACAATGAATCTGCTCTTGCAAGCTTTTATATATGCAATAAAATATATTCCAAGCGACTGATATTATCGTACACAGAACAGCTATATATTCTCTTAGTGATCTATATTTCAGTTCAACACATATCTCTTTATTTGCATCGGATTTCTATAGCAAAGTAATTTCCCTTTTATTTTCATGATAGGAAGTCCCCGTGTATTGTGGCTAACAAACTCGACGATGAAACTGAAGTAAGTGAGTTCAAAACCCACTCGCGCTAATTATGATCTTTTTCGGGCTAATAAATCTGGTAAAGATATGACTTACCTCATCGTCCAAGCTCTCAGCTAAAAAAACACAAATAATGTTCGTCTACAAGGATGTATTTGGCATTAAATAATCCCTGAATGTTCATATGCCATAAAAACAAAGATACCAAACTAAACCAAAGCAAATCAAACAATGTTTATAATAAAATGGTTCTTAATGTTCTATTCATAAAATTATGACATATATTTATGTATCTATAACTGTCAATCAGACTCTCTCTCTCTCTCTTTCTCTCTCTCTCTCTCTCTCTCTCTTTCTCTTTCCCTCCATATATATATATATATATATATATATATATATATATATATATATATATCGTTTGATGCATGGAGAATCGAACACTGCAAATTTAACGAGTACTTAGGAATGAGGACTTGGCTTTGATCCCTGACACTTACTAGACTTAACTTGATTCATGTAGTTGGATACGGTGGTCCATATGTTGGACTTTTCAGTCATATGAGACTTTATGACAGCAAATATTCGGTCTTATATTCATGAGGTCTTATATGCCTGGCATGTCTGGCTGTGGATCAACATATCCTACTAAATATGTTACAATCATGTTCATTCTGGAAAGTGTCCAGGATTAAGTCATTTTACAGAAGGCCTTCTGCAGCAACTTATATTCAACTTGACTTTTCTGTAAAAAAGTATATAGGTCAATAGAAGGTTTGACAAGTCATATGAGAATGAACTGTACCCATCTACACGGTAGAATATAACTTATCAGATCTTTGACAGCGATGATAAGGATTAAATTAGCCTGAAGATTTACGTGGGCTCCCATAAATACATTGCAATTCCGATGTTCTTCTTCTCAAAAAGATGGGAGTCATTATATATATATATATATATATATATATATATATATATATATATATATATATATATATATATACATATATATATATATATGTGTGTGTGTGTGTGTGTGTGTGTGTCTGCGTGTGCGTGTGCGTGAAGAGAGAGAGGGGGGAGAGAGAGAGAGAGGGGAGGAGGAAATATGTCGGTTTCAATCGATAGCTTATTAATAAGGAGAAATTAAGTGACTGCGATAAGTATTTTGCAGATCATAAAACAGTTTGATTATAAAGTTTGATTTAATTATGTTTGTATTACTTTAATTAGTTAATCAATATTTAGTTAATCTATTGATATTTTCATGTTTCTGGTCATAATTTTAAAATGAATTGAATATTGACCAGAACAGTGTGTGGGATTAACTTTCTGATTCCAAAATCAAGATTATTTCAAGAATTGACGAGAAGATTAAATAAAATTAAAATAAACAGTTTGACAGCATAAAAAACGGCAATTTTTTTTCAAAAAAGATTCTTTATCAACGATATACGATACACGAAATTCTAAGCACCTACATAATTCCTGATCTTTGGTATTCTCTTGAAATTCTGAAAATGTCATGTTCTACTGCTTGTACTTTTACTCGTAAAACAAAAGAAAGCAGACCAAAAAATTCGGTAGGCGTTTTTCACACTTTCAATAAAACTTTATGATTTGCTGAAGTTTTAGAAAAATATGTCGGTGTTATTGTAGTATACGAGTTTCTCCACTAATTGAGGTCTAAAAAATATCTCAATGGGATCTACCTAAAGATTTGTCATGAGTCTTCTTGTGGCTCATTATGTCAATGCTGTGAGTCATTATTCACTTGTACGGTTCTACCTGTGTATTTCCCATCTATGGGTTAAATAGAAAAATGTATTTATAAAAAAATTGTATTATCCATTAAGAATTGATTTATTTCAAAACTTTATTGGCATTAAATGACCCACTGAGGTTGATATGCCGTAAAACAAAACAAACAAACCAAACTACCTGTGTATTTAAGTCATTTGAATCTTCCTGTTAGCCATTGAAATTCAGAGATAAGGGCCTGATTTAAATTCAGTTAATTCAAAGCATTCAAACTAGATAAGAGTGAAAAAAAAACTTAAATTATAAGAAGCTTGCCTAATGAATTTACCGAAACACACATTTACTATTTTGGGGGAAAGATACTAAGAAAATGAATCCAAGTTTTATATTTGGCTTTTTACAATACATACAAGCACGTACACACACACAAACACTCTCTCTCTCACACCCCCACCCATCCACGCACTGCCACCCACATAAACACAAACATACACATACATACACACATACACACATACACACAGACATATATATATATATATATATATATATATATACCGTTTACTTTTGATTTCCTTTAATATTTTTAGATAGTGTGAATCACATTTTAATAACTTTTTCTTTGTACTAAATTTAAATACCTTAAAGCAATTATGAAACATCAAATGCACAATGCATTAGAAACAATGTGGTGCACTAAATGCTACAATAAAAATAATCTGGTAGAACGCATATTACTATGGAAACAATTTCGTCTACCGCATACCACAATAGAAACAATGTATTAGACTGCATATCTCTATAAGAACAATATATTAGACCACATACTACAATAGAAACTATGCGGTACTACACATAGTATAAAATGTCTATTCCAAGCAGTTCCTAACAACGAACTGACGATAAGTGTGGATTAAAACATTCAAAGTATTACCATTGGCTTATGCATGTTACGTGAGTTGCAAACGTAGGCTATGTCTATTTTTACATAAGTCGATTTATATGATAACCGGACAGGATAAAATTAATGAATTTACGCAAATTCAACAGATTTCCCACTTCTTTAGTGGGTCCTACACTTAAGTTGGTCACCTGAGACTTCAGACCCCTTACTATTACTCTTGTTTGATCCTGACGTCGAAGTGAAATAATCCAAGCCATAGTCAGTGAACAGACGAAGAAATGTGTCTCAAATCTTTGACAGTTGTGTTTTCATCTCATCATTGAGATGAAAACCCAACAATAAAAACAAGGATTTTACAATTCAACATCTCCTTTTCCTGCACTGCTTCGTCATGACACAGCATCGAAAACAGCCGTTTAATGTTTTCGGATACGTTGCTTTTTCAGTGTAATACTTCCTGTATTGTTCTCATATATAATTATTATATATAATATAAACATATTATTTATATAAGATCTCCTCGTCTTCCCTCACCGTTTATTTAGTGTTATTGAATCAATAGATTCCCTAATGCTCATATTGGAACATGATGATTCATTAGGTAATATTACAGGAGAGTAGATTGTCAGGATTTCTTTCTGAGTCCTCTTCAACAAGCGTTCCCCAACGTCATCAAGAGATGATAGTGATAAGTATTACCGGTGATAGATATCACTGTTCAGATCTAAATGTTGAATCCTTATTTCCTAGGCAGGCAGAACCTACTGTGACATCGTAAGCGCGCTGTTGCAAGGTGCGAATAAAGCTACCACCCAGAAGAGAGTCAAGTATGCAAAGTTCAAAATCTCGTCCAGTTGGTTAGGTGTAGCAAGATAAGCTTGATCGAGAACCCTGGAATGAAAACAGTAATTTACAAGGACTTTCCGATGTCATCAGACTCAATAGGTTATCTATGCGGTAGAGGGGGCTGGCCATACTGTGCTGCTAACAGAAAGCAGAAGTGGTATTTCCGTGTTCTGTGACCCCTAATAAAAAGAAGCTTAGTTTTTCGATTTTCTCCCATTTGTGACTGCAGATGCAAGTGTGACAAACGATCAGATTAATAGAGAAGAATTTAAGCATTCAATGATACGAGTCCAATTGATTAATACTAGAACGAAACATCAACCCTACACATTATGGCTGCTGTCTGTTTTAACATACATCGACGGCCTCATGAATCGAATAGAGGAGGGCGGGAGAAATAGAGAAACCTTATATCTCAGGGAATTGTGTTTTTGTATTTTCCCTCAGACAATGAGCCAACACCACCAGGCGTTCGTGACTATGGTTATTTCCTATAACTTCAACATAAAAAGGGGAACCACTCTGATTGACTGATAAAGTATTTATTTATTTATTGATCTACTAGGAAAAAAGAAGACGGGGTATGGGTTAGGGTTATAGTTACGGTTACGGTTTAGGGTTAGCGTTAGGGTTTAGGGTCTAGGGTTTAGGGTTAGTTTAATGGGAAAATAAATAAATAATTTATCAGTCAGTCATAGTGGTTCCGCTTTTTTATATTGAAGTTATAGGAAATAACCGGGTTGATAGATCTGTGGGATACAATCTTATTGAACTCAGCGTAGACTAACTTCATTAAGCCTATTATATATCAATTAAAAAATAAGAATACCTCCACGGATTTTCGAAATAAACTTTATTAACATATTTTTCTTTAAAACGGTGACAGTAGATAAATAAATAAAACATGTATACAGCAATTACTAGATACCACAATATTTCAAAATCGCAGAAACGTTTATTGTTTATTGTCATTGATGTTTAAATCATTTTAAAGTTTGGACATGTATCTATTTTACAACATAATCACCATTTCAGTTGAAGAAATTGTGCAGGCGTAGTGGCAGTTTTTGTATAGCTTATGTCATCCCAGCTCACCGCCATTCCATTAAGGAAGCTTTAAACCTCGTCGTTGTTGAAAAGTCCCTAGCCCACTTGCGGACATTTGGGAAATCCATGCACACCTCGACATACATTAATGTGTATTGGCGATGAATATCTATCGGTTTAATGTCTATTGCGTTCAAAACCAGAATAACCATTCGATCTTCACACTTAGAGGTAGTGTCAAATAGAATTCCATCTGAAATGACTGCCAAGCCAAGACTGAGCGTAGCACCTAGGTGCGCTCAAGGACGGACACAGGGGCATGCACAAGAAACATAACAGTGTTTCCAATTGCCACAAGAAAAGTTTCCTTGCGGTCCCTGTGCATTCAAGACCTTGCTATTGGGATTACCCTCGTATTTTGAAAAAAGGAAAGAAAATATACATATAAGACAAGTTAAAGATTAAAAAGCAAATTAAAAAATTATTCAGATTGTACTGAAAACAAAAGAGAAAGGTAGAAGTCTTGGACTAACAAAACAACAACCTTTTGGTAGTTCTGACGACGAGTGATATGCCCAACCCAAAATTTTAAGAGCTTTTATATTTATCCAAACTCCAACATAGCCACACCTCATTGATCGTGACACCCACGCAGTTTTCCTGTTGACACACCTTCTCACCCATGTAGCTTGTTTTTATTGGTTAAGGGATACATCCATGCTTTTCCTGTGTGTACACGTCGGTACACCTGTTTCCAGTTTGTCACTTTGTTAATAAAGGTCAGGTTAAATAGACCAACATAAATAAGTTTAAAAATGAGTGTGAAAAAATCTGAATACCAAACAAGAATGAATAAAAAAAAAACATATTTGGCATAAAATAACCCAGGGTTGAAATATCGTTGGTTACAACCAACCAACCAACCAACCAACCAGCAGGTACATCTAGGAAACGTTGTTTGTAGGAGGAAGAGAGTTCTTGTGGCGTTTGTTTTCTTCAGTAGGTATGTGTAAAATGTTGTAAAAGTGAAATAGAGTTCTCGAAAAGAGACGTTTCGGAATTATAGCGTGAAGACATGTGTAATGAGGGTGAATAATTTACTTGTGAAATTATTAGTTGAGATCGAAGTCTACGTTGCAGAAATATGAGCAGATGTTTGAGTATGTTCGATTGTGTTGTACCGGGTGTCCAGATGAAATTATTTGCAGCCAAGTGTTTTTTATATTGGCCATGTTGCCAATGATTACGAGAACCTTAATGCCCTCTTTTGTTTGTGCCCATCTGTGTGAATGTACTCAAGATATTTACCTCCACAAGATTTTAACTGTAGATTGTACAATGAATGCAATTATTGCTCATAATCAACATAAGAGTTGAAACTTATTTTGTTGTGCCTGTTCCTCCTACTCTGTGTGATAAAGTAGGAAGCCGATTGTAGATATGGCGCTCCACCCCAAACGCAAAATAAAAAATATCCCTGGTCTCGCGTTTGTAAAAGTGCGATAGTCTTCCTCGCTGTCCTGCTGCTACCGACAGTAGGCTGCTCCACCGACTTTGCTTACGTTTTACTAAGGATTTATTGGTTAATTGAAATTGTATAACCGATTGCCAAATGCTTATGATAATTACATAATGCGTTGTTATTTCTACGCTGTATGATGTTAACACAGAAGGCGTGTGATGTTATGGTTATCTTCGTATGAAATGGACACGTCGACACAACTTCAAATCCTGGGCTAGGTTGTTTGCATTTTACATTGCCTTAAAATTTTTAGGAAGAGTATGCATCCATGCATTCTCCCTCTATTTATGGGTAAATAGTAGGACATACTTGCTTCTTTAGCGTTCTTTAGGGAACCAGATGAAAGAAAACTCTGAATTTTAACCTGATAAACTCCGCTCAAGTAATAGACATGTCAAATCCTACACGTTTGGAAGGGTTGGCACACAGACACACATCCAACCACCCATACACACACACACATGTGTATGAGTGTGTGTGTGTGTGTTTATGTCTCTGTTGTTGAATCTACTTGTCTGTATAAACTGCTGCAGACATATGCTAGATTATTTTATCTGCTAATGGGACTTTCTATAGAAACAGCAGGAATTAAATATATTTCAAATTGCGAGGCTAATACCTACCTAATGTTATCAATAATCCCTTTCATTTGGTAGGGCATAAATAAGAGAACACGCCACTGGCTCTCTGAAACTCCTGATTCCTTTACTCACATCGATCTAGATGAAGCGTACAATTTAAGGTAAAATGACATTAGTTCGATTTTACAGGGTTCGTCGGTTTTATTTAAACAGCTTTCCGTGAGATCAGAGCTCAGAATTTTTCAGGTCTTCAATAAAAGGTTCACTCTTTATTGTCTAAATGCTAAACTAATCTGTGACCGCCTAATCGATTTGCAAGGCTTTAGAATTAATGCACAGTCATGAACCAACGAACATTTCATTCTCAATTTAAACTTTTGAATAGTATAAAAACTGATTAACGCTAGAATCATCCTTGTCTGTAAAGTTATATATGAGTCACAGTTGCACACAAATGAACCCGAATACAATGAATAAATATAAAAAGGTCAACTAATTACATTAATACTATGAAACCAGAAAGCTTGATGGGGGAAATGTATAATTTTATCATACAAGGGGAGTGAATCCTGAATCAAAAATCATGTTACAATCCCGATTAGCGTAGATTGTGTTAACTACAGGCGTCAGTTGATAAGTTTTTATTGGAATCTTTTGCACACTTCTCAGCTATGTTGACTGATGAGAGATAAAGCTGTCCTACTAAACAGCATCTGTTGGTGAGGCTCTCGTTATGAATTTCTCGGAAATGTTGAGTATACCTTAATTACTAGTACTACGAAATCCACTCTAAATGAATACTATCAGATAGGAATAATTGATACCAGATAACTGTGACATAATTAGTCTAGTAGTAAATTAAAATTGGTGAAGTGACAAACTGTCGGTTCCAGTCCGACAAGGAGAGAGTCTATTCCCTTTTCGGTAGTGCTAAAGGAGGGAGATAGTTTTTTTTAGGTGTAGCGCAACACATACCATTAATTCACCATTGTACAGCATAAATGTCCACGTTGCTCAAATTTAGATATACATGCTCTATCACAACGATATCACTACTTACTTATAAATATCTCTCTCTCTCTCTCTCTCTCTCTATATATATATATATATATATATATATATATATATATTATATATATATATATATATGATTTGCATTTCTCTTTTTTATTACACACACACGCACACACATGCAAATTATTCCATTTCCTACGATGTTAATCTATACGCTAAACACACCTCTTATATGTATGTATATATGGATGGATGTATGAATGTATTCATGCAAACCCCAGGAAGAAACAATGTGTCTTGTGGAATCTGTAACAAATTATGTAAGTCAGCTTCTGGCCTTAAGAGACATATAGTGGTGCATAAGCATACAATTTTATCATCTGATATAATGGGAAGGACGTCCGTCCTATGTCATATTTGCATCAAACTTTGTGGATCTGCAGCTGGTTTGATGAGTCACTTGAGGGCTCATGAAAGGTTATGGTGGTGGGGTTATCGGATTGTAAGAGACGGCAATGATCTGTAAAGATTATGCTATTGCTATGTATGAATGTATATATTTGTAAATTGCGGAACAATGCCAATTTTTAGTCAGAGTATATTTGGTTTGGTTTAAGAGTCTAGCCTGTTCCATTATTTACTCAAGACCACAACGTAATAGCTCCTAATGCCCAACCGGGGGAAGCTTGCTTGTAGGTCCCGGGGGTCGGGTTTTATACCACTTAAGCGAATACTACTTTATGAAAATGTTCATTTAATTGATTGAGGTTTATATATTTTATATGGATATTGATTTATTAAAATTGACATGGAGTAGTGTTGGGGCCCCACATCATAGATTTGGTGAAGGTGGGTATGAGAGGCCCTGTTTTTAATCATAGCTGAGAGCGAATATTTGAATTCATACCTTTCCAAATAATATTAGCGCAACTTAAAATTCTAAGTCGTTCATGATTTGAACTCAGGTCGGTGTATCCATTTTGTAAAGCGATAACTCTTACGACAGGAATTCCTTGGACTGATGTCTGTATGTATTGAGTGTATATATGCACATGTGTACACATGCGTGGTTGTGCGTGAGTGTGTGTTTGTGTGTGTGTGTGTGTGTGTGTGTGTGCAGGGGATAGAACCAAAATA
>CM042139.1:97350660-97360660 GCA_023376005.1 Doryteuthis pealeii | reverse complement strand
TGTGTGTGTGTCTGCGCGCGCGCGCATGCATGCTCATAAACACACACACATACCTTTTAAGTGATTATGGGAAAATATTTTGGGCAAAAATCGAATACACACACGCACAGAGAGATAGAGGTAGATATACACATATAAATAAGTAGAGAGAGAGAGAGATAGAGATAGAGGAGAGACAGATAGAGAGACAGGGTGTGTGTGAGTGAGAATCTCACACATATATAATTATATAATCATATAATCATCTAATAAATATAAAAATATAAATCCCGCTCATGACAGAGGAAAATAATTTGTTGTCATTAGATTTAATAAGTAACTAAAACTAAATCAGAAATTTCAATTCTAATTGTAATTTGTTCAATCTGTGATCATCATAATCCACTACATTTAAATGGAAGTTGATTATGTTGAAAATGGTTATTTTGTAAGCAAGTACCTTTCTCCTTGTTAAGCTTCTCATACGATTCGGAAACAGTAGAAATCAAATGGGTTCTACGTCTAGATAGATTAGGCATGGAAAAACTGGTAACATTTCGGTCTAAGATCTTTTCCAGATGGCCCGCCTAACCCTTCAATATTTCATAGAAAAGATCAATATATTTCTATTTCATACTTTCGCCTATGGACGTCTGTAATACAAATGTTCGGTGAACTTTGAATTATTATTAGTAGTATGGCCTGCTTGATAATGAGCAATGTCACATGTGGCCCGATTCTCGTAAAAGATTGTCAATTTCTGCAAACAATTAAACAATTAAAACACAATTACAAATTTTATTTTATAAATCCCTATCGCATCAGAAAAAAATATTCCTTTACAGGATTTGGATTTTGTTTGTCAGGAAGTGTAATTTTTTCTTTTGCTTTTTGAATCATTCACACATTATTATCACAAGATGACTACACTGATTTAACTGGATAGTTGCCAAATAATTCATTAGATATCTTGTTGCAATTGAAAGTAACACGATAAAGCCGTTCTCTTATCTAATAGACGCCAAATACAAATTAATGAAGATAAATTGTAAATAAGATATTATAAGAAGGGCTTTATGGTAATTTTTCTTATCGACTTTTCTCACTAATTTATCAAACATATTCATCACAGAAATCGCAAAAGTTTAGATGTTTTCATGTTATCAACTACTTTTTAGTGTTCTGTAAAAGACAGTTTTGTACAATTTCATTTTGATATTATATAAGAAACAAGACTTAAAATAACTCTTTGTAAATTAATTATATTAATTTTCATTCTGTTTTACACTCTTTTTAAGATAATCTTCATACGCTTATCGGGTCATCACAATATTACATTTAAAATACTAATCGAATACGTGTCCAACGGACACATACAATTATATTTTATTGAAAGTTCTCTACTAGCAACAATATTTCTGCACGATATATTTTTGATGGTGACCCGAGTTCAAATTCTGGACGAGGCTGCTTGCATTTCCTTTCAAGCTAATGGCACAAGAGAATATATCTCCTCCCTCCCAGAACTATGCTCTTCTATCTTAACAATTATCGTCATAGGAATGGCAATCAGTGACTTGAGTTTAAATTCTGGATGAGACAGTATGATATGAGTAATTATTAGGGCAGACTAGGTTTTTTTTATCCATGATAAGGCAAACGGGAAGAAAACATCTGAATTCAAACCTACTTACCAGTTGAACTTGTGTCACATCCTGCTCGTGGGTTGGATAAATACATGTACACATTTATCTGTAAAAGGTATAATTTTTCTATATTTTGTTTTGCCTTTATCTTAATTCCACTTTTATTTCTTAATGTGGACATAATATTGATCTTTTTATGAAAAAAACAACAAAAATGAATCTATAGCAAAATATATACAGTAAATATGTACATCACGATATGATGCGAAAACAAAAGCGAAGTTTTGATTCCATCAAATCGATCGCCACTTTCTATTTTATCGGCGAAGTTACACATGTGACGTTCGCAATCTCAGTCATTGGTTTGGATACTTTATTTTAAAGGCATATCAACCTTCATAGACTATCTAAAGCTAAAGCCATCGTCGTAGAAGAACAGTAGTGATACTATTCAACCAATTGCTGGGGGTTCAATAATTAAACTAAAAACATATTATATGCAAGTAGTTTTATTAATTTACTCATGAGTTGCAATAGCTGGACATTCTATTTTTAAAATATAATTGAAACGAGCTAGATTACATTATGAATAAGATAATTATTTTTATGCCACGAAATTACCCATTATTGAGGAAATAAATATTGAATTCATCGACAAAACAATGGGGATTAATACTTACTCCCTCACCACTGAGGTTTTATGACAACCTTGATATTTCTGTGCATGGATGCCTCTAATTTAAAGCTACATTATTTACCTATGTGGTTTAATCATTTCAAATTTAGACACAGCAGACTTGGAACAACCAGCGTCTTTCGCAACATCGCACTCTGGATTGTCTACTTGAATTTTACGATCCGTTCATCGTTTCAGTTGATTTTTTTTTTGCCATTTATGTTTCTGTGGGAATTTTTTAGCAACGCAAATTACAAGATCTTTACAGAATCTTGTCCTCGCCATTTGTTGGATACTGCTTGAGAGGAGACCGTTGTCATTGTTTCCGCTGTGTCGGTGAGTAGGTCGAAATCGGTCTCGGGTTAACATAAGTAAACAAAAGATCCAGACTAAGTGGGCGCGATGCAGGTGACCTGATTGAAAAAAAAAAAGCGTAGTTACGTCGGCATCGCAAATTTGTGTTGGTGTTGTGCCAAGAAGTGCGCGACCACGAGAATTAGTGTGGGCGTCATGTCGGTAGAAGCTTTCCTATGTGATTGTGCTAGTCTTCCAGATATAAGCAATCCGAATTTTTTCTAGGCTGAATCTGGTTAAAGGTTCAACCGAGGATAAATCCTATCAACCGCTGTGTGTATACGCTCTTAACATCTCTGAATCTCTCATGCTGTACATATTTGTTATAATTCTAGGTTAACAATATTAAAGAAATATTATTTATATGTAAGTGTTCGTCTTATTTCATCAAAGTCTAGGTGCTGTATAGAACAAATTGGGTTATTCAATAATATTTTCCATGATAATATATGAATTAAAGTCAACGCATATGAATATTTGGGAAGCAATATTCTGCTTTCAAATTTGTTATTAACAAGTATTCTATAATATGTTATGGCACCTTTATCTGTATAACCACATAGCTGTTTAAAATGTAAATATAAGTCGTGCTCAGTATAAAACAATCTGCAAGAGTGTGAGGTTTTTTATTAGCTCTTATTTCTTTTACTAATGTGACGAGAACAGCTAGTTTAAGCAATGTAAATAACATTTAGTCCTAAGATTTTATCAATTTAGCGTAACTTCATTTTAACTTTTAACAAGCGTTCTTATATCGGCTGTGGTAATTTTCTTACTTAGTACCTTATCTGATTATTCGCGGCTTTAATAGACGAAACGCCGTCGATGCATTTTAAAACATACCAGGAACTTTCAAAAGTTTTAGGTGGTAATTATTCGATGTAGATCTGTTGATCTATTTCCTTAACGGCATACCAACGATATATGGGTTATATAATACTGAATGTAACAGGAATAAAAATTATGTTGCAATCATTTAAACCACACATTAAAATTCCCTAATTTGAATATATGCTCATTACTAAATTGGGGTGTCAGAGTCATTGGGGATTTTTGAGTCTTTCGGCATTATACTCTCCTTGCAAAGCCAATCCTATCAAAGAAGTTCAGTCTCTGATATACCTTTTTACATTGAAACGTTATAAGACACTGACTCTTATTGATTTGGACAAATAAAGACCACTGTACCATGCATTTGATTGGATGTTTCAAAAATAATAATTTGTTTGCACACAATTATAAATATATTAAGCATACAATTATTGGACCATGACACCTTTAAGCACCCCAGGTGCGACCTAGATTCAGAAGGACATGTTTTTAATTTACACCGTCAATATCCGGTTGTTTATTACCAGAAGATTTTTAGACGCATTTTTGAAATTATAAAACTAACTGCTAACCCTAACACAAACCCCTAACCCTAATAATAACCCCTAACAATAACCCTAGCAAAATCTTAAATAAATACTTTTTAATATTAACTGTCCGTAGAGGCACATGGAAAATAAAAAAACGTCTTTCGTTTTAAGTTTTGTTTAAAAAAATAACAATTTAGTTTATCTTTAGTGCAAAATTAATTTTTTCACATATGCTAAAAACAGCAACATGCAATAGCTAATTTCTTTTATCAAAATCAAAAAACATTTTATCAGATTAAGAATTAAAAATTGATATTTTTTCCTAATGTAAAAAAAAAAATATTGTTAGTGTTGAAAAATATTCATCAACTTCTGATTAATAAGCAAAACTTCTGATTTGTTAAAAGTAATGCTCTGGTGCCAGAGCGGCGATTGAGCGTGATTTAGGATTGTCCCATAAAACTGTTAACTATTCCCGTGTAAACTTGTTTTTTGTTTAAGGATTTTGTAAAAAAAAAAATTATTTAAAAAAAAATATTGAAATAAGCATATCTGCTTGCATTTCTCTTTTGATTAAATAAAAACTATTTTAATGTTAAACGTTTCTTTCGTTATACTTTTATAATTAAAAAAAAAGTAACAAAAACACCATAAAAAGAATTGCTATCGAATTAACAACAACATGAAATAAGTAAAAAGAAAAAGTGTCTTTGCTACGAAAAAATGCGTCTAAAAATCGTCTGTTAACAAACAACCGGATTTTGACGGTGTAAATGAAAAACATGTCCTTCTGAATCTAGGTCACACCTAGGGTGCTTAAAGGTGTCATGGTCCCAATTGTTTTTCATCTATTCCTATCAATACCTTAATGTTCAAACATCTCTTTCGTTGTTGTCTATAATAATTATTTGTCTGAACACATTTATATGGTATCAATTATATCTATCTAAGTATTTCACACATTTATATGGAAATAAGTATTTCAGTCAATTATAGTATCCATGTTTACACTAACTGAGTGACAATAGAGCTAGAGTGGATAATTAGGTGGAGATGATTTGGTCTCCAAAATCTCAATTCAAACCGGATGATCCCAACATTTTACATAAACCAGATGCCCATGAAACCTGGTCTCATGAAACAATTCTTTAAAGTATTGCTAACTGAAAGCGACTGTTTCAGGTACATCATTTCCGTATATCCTTGCCTGTTAATTGAAAAAAAATAATGGCCGAATTATTTGATGGTCCACAGATTCGTCAGCTCATCAAACAATGTCAGAACACGAGATAAATGATTGGCTATCATTATGATATATTGTTAAGAGCTTTCTTGAAAATATACTATCAAAGAATTTCATATATTACATTGTATAGAAACTACAGGAGAGCAACATAACTCTAATTTGCAACATAAGCATCAAGTTGAATTTTCTGCATAGCAAATCTTGGTGGAGTCAGTTATGGGCAGTGTGGATAATTCCACAAAAAATTGAATTTCATGTAGGAAAGGTATCTGGTAGACGTATGGTGGCTGTTTATTGTTGGTGAATAAAACGAACTATTCCATAGATTGAATACTCTAGGCAGACCTATATATATATAAATCTTTACCGTGGTGACCTGGATAAAATGTGACTTACAGTAACAATATCCTGTATAGGAACAAAATAAATATGTATAAACATTAGAGCCAATGATTATGATTTGTAAATGTATTGAATTTTAAAAAATAATTCTATAAAATAAGCAAAAGTTTTGTAAATGCAACATTTCATTGGTTTTGAGATAAAAAAATGTCATTCTTATCTCAAATTTTAATACTGAAAAACTGAGGTCAATTTTGGATTCAGAGGCCAAAGTCTAGCAAGAAAAACAAGTGTCAAATTTAACCCAACGAAATTTTTTGCCCAGTGTAATCCATATTTAAGCAATCGTTCGAGATCAGACGCAATGTATATTTACAGCTACACTGGTTTGTTGGTTGGTTGGATTATATATGACATGTGATCACTTAGTTTATTTTATGATGAAGATGTTTTTCTCTTATTCTTGATTACTATTTTTAAACTCATTTTGAGCTCATTTTCTAAACTCAATTTTTATTTATTTAATCCATAGATGGAAGTATAACAGGTACTCTCATTAAAAGTCAAAGTGGACCTGAAAATATTGGCAATGAATGGGTACTCCACACTTTTTAGAGTTCTAGAAATGGAACCTGGCCACTAGATAGATTTTAACATCATGCCTAAGATACTAATAACCCTAGCCACCGACTTCAGAGTGGAGACGAGAGTAATGGGAAGGAATGGGTACTACATACTTCCCAGCGATCCAGAACTGGAAACTCACCACTAGATGCAGTTTAGCGTCATGCCCACTAAGACTCTCAGCCACAGCATCTTAGCACATAGATGATAAAAAGGGTTTGAAGTTTGCCCTAAGAGTAGACGATCGGAACAATCATATAATTTCTAGAACTTGACATGACCAGCTGATTGATAGTCTTGCCCAAGTAAGAGCCAAAGTGGAGTGCTGCGTGTCATAGACTGCTCAGTTATCAGGAATACGTCCTTAAGCATCACGGGTCGCCACCCATCGCTGCCAGGTGGTCCTATTAGTTGGTTCTTACCGTTCTGAAGAGATGCAGACGGGTGTATTCTACATCCTCAGTCGACCGGTTTTGGCTACACTAGCGACTCCAAATCCATGGCTACACATTATTTTGGGGGTGACTTTTCAGTGGTCGTCAGAAGTAAACAAAATATCGGGGCGATACTCCTCTGAGGAAAGAAAATCAACGAAACAGATCTTTGCTTTCCTTAAGCATGGACTATCGACCTTTTTTTCTTCAAGCTTGTGAAACGTGGGAACATTTGATAATTACATGCAGAGCAAACATATAAAACCGTAATCACTTTGCATTTAGTTAAGTAAAAAAGATGGCAAGCAAAACGTTGCTTACCATAAATTTGGCATCTGTTTTTCTTTCTTTTACCTTTCTTTTACCTTTTTTTTTTCAACGTTGCAAGTTGTATCCCGTCTTGAATTCCACCCAGTCATCGGAGCTTAGAATTTGATGACTAGATCCCATACAGCGGAGTAAGAACACCCTTCTACCACTGGCTATGTGAACTGGTTCTGTCACTAAACTCTAAGCGGTGGTCAGAATCTACTACTTTCAGTATCATCATTCTCGCGTACACTCTGGTCTTTGTGGTATTCCCGATAAATGTCAAAATGACCTGTTTGATATGAGGTAATTATATGTTTGAAATGATAACGAAGATAGATTTTCGGGACATGATATAATTGGAGGCCATAAAATCCATCATCGACCGAGGGTTGACGTAACCTAGAACCAACTAACCAAAAAACCTACAAATTAACTAACCAGCATTCTGAATCATTCTTAAACGCTATTCTAGTCTAATTGAAAATTTATTTTATATACTAGCATCCTCTGGACTTAAGTATTTAAGTTTTAATGTAATGAAATATATTAAATTATAAAGATTAACGAAATTAAATAAGAATGATTTTAAAAACTTACACTTATTTGAATCATATTTTATTTGGTTTCTACATGAAATCATTCATAGGATTGATTTTAATACGTTGGAGGAGAAAGCAATAATGTTAGAGATTAATAACACCTACTAATTAATTATTAAACCCGGTTTTGTTAAAACCAATACGCAAATTAATCACACCATATATTATGTAAACCTTTATTATTGATATATAAAACACATTGCAGGATTTTAAACACACTTATAACGTGCTATTTTTAGGCAAATATAACTTTTATTTTCATAGATACATCATTAATAAATAAAATGTATTCAATGTGTTAATGGTTTTGGCTATAAATTAAATACTCATTCATAAACTCACGCAATTCCTGAGGTTTTTGTGACATAAGCAGTGCCATACTTACAGATATACACTGAATCTCCATTATAATATATATATATATGTATATATATATATATATATATATATATATATATATGTGTGTGTGTGTGTGTGTGTGTGTGTGTGTGTGTGTGTGTGTGTGTGTGTGTGTGTGTGTGCGGTCGTGTATGTGTGTGTATGTGTGTGTGTGTACACAACCATAACACAACCCTTCGGCTGGGGCTTTAGAATACACCGACTGCACCACTGGAGAAGGTTAACTCTTCCAATGGACCCACCTGTTGGCCGTGGGTGTTGAACTGTGTGCTTAATGATGGAAACCTGGTGGCTGAGCAGTTCATAATATAATAATCTCCACTTTGGCCCTTAGGTTAGACAGGCGGTCGGAGAGGCCCCCTCTGATCATGCGGGTGATCATTTTAACTCTAGTACCTATATGATTGTCCCAACCCTATTGTTCTTCTGGCAAGACCCAACTCGTTTTATCAATTATGTGCTAGAAAGCGGTGGCCGATGGTCTTGATATCCTGGGTTTGACGTTAAACGATCTGATCGTGAAGTTCCAATTCTGGAGCACTGCGGAAGATAGAATATCCCTTCATCTCCATTGACCCTGGTCCACTCTGACTTGGAGTGTGAGTACCTGTGAGCGGGGCATCTATGGGTTAAATAGAACAAAAATGAGTTTAAAAATGTGTTCAAAAATTGAATACCCAACAAGAACAAATTAAACTATATCTTCAGTATTAAATCACCCAAGGATTGACATGTCGTAAAATCCAACCAACCAACCAACCAACAACCAAAACAAATAAAACTAATCATCAATCGAACTAAATTTAAAACGCCAAACCTCATTGATAAAAAATAACACACACTCCACTAACGTCCTCTTAACCAAACCAACATAGCTTATAATTTGATATGCCCATTTTGATATGCCGCCAGAAAAATAATTTTGAAATTAATATCTACATTATCTAAACTATAGCCACCATTTCTCGTCAGCTTTACATACCGTATTTCAACGACTAGCGCCGTAATAGAACTACCTACAAAACATAACAATAACTAGCACAGACATCAGGCGATATAGGTAAAATCGTCATAATAAATATTTAAAAAAAACTGCCTACAAATCCTAGAAGCAATTACAATAAAAATAATCAATAATCAATAAAAGCAATCAGCATTAAAAAATGAATAAATAAATAGCACTATTATATTGAAAATATATTATAACTAACGCAGTAACCATAGTACTAATATACATCGTCATAACTGAATGAACCTGTAAAAAATAAAGTAAAACAACTTAAAGCTGAAAAACCTCGCATAAAACAAACGACCACTATAAGTAACAATCTCCTTTAAAAAAAGCATGGAGGGGATTGAATAGCCATTGGGAAAAACTTTGATCCCTCCTCTACCACTGAACCCCGATATAATTCAAATTAATTTAGGGATTTAAAGTAAATAGATGAAAATCATCAAGAAATATTCAGTGGTATTCAACCAAACACACACACATACATATATACACACACACACACGCACGCACGCACACACACACACACACACACACACACACACACACATATATATATATATATATATATATATATATATATATATATATATATATAGGGTTATGTGTGTATGTACGTATTTATGTGTGTGTTTTTGTGTGTTTGTCTGTATGTCTATGACTCACCATTTTAACATATCCGCCAGTTGTAAAAAAATTATTTCAAGACAAATAACTTAAACATTCAAAAACAGTTTCAGGTCTCCATAGGATGCACATAGAGAATAAACCAATTTACAGCCCAATTTGTACCTGAATGATAATTCTGTAAGATATCAAGTTCTACTGAATATCATATTATCGACTTTACGGAGATCACAATGACATGCCAATTAGATTCATTCAGTTCTTCGTAGAGAGGTGTTCAATATCACTATTGATCAATGTCAGAGCATGAACCTAAACTGGGCTATATGTCAACTAGTTCATCCACTCACGAAAATGCACACGTGCGCGCGCACACACACACGCACACA
>CM042139.1:97328160-97348160 GCA_023376005.1 Doryteuthis pealeii | reverse complement strand
TTCACCTTATGATTGTTGACGTATGAAACCAAAATTGTTGTGACTGTTCCTTTGTCACCAAATAAATAGATATGTAAAACCTTTATATATTTATTTATTATATTATATAACAGTTCTATTTTATGCCGAGCACTCTACCAATAATACTGCGTTTGGCACACCGTTCCAGTAAAAGCTGAAACAGTGACAATCCCACACTATAGTATATATATATATATATATAGATATAGATATAGATATAGATAGATAGATAGAGTGGGAGAGAGATAATAGAATAAGACAAAATACAAATGAGAATATTTGCGTATATGAGTGTACAAATTCTACTATGACAGAGCGATTTTAAAACCTAAAACATCAACTTTGGTTCTCGTCAAGACACTTATTTACATTTAATAGTCAGGCGAAAGGACATAAAGTATCTAATCAACTTTATTCAAGGTGTGAGGATTGTGTCACGTGACATGATGACTGTACACGTGACACACAATTGTACAAAAAAGATTATTAGATTCTTGATTTTTTTTCTTTATCTGAAATGTCAAAATACTGGTAAAATACATTTTGAAAGGCGTTCGCCACGAGTAGTCTGCGACACAAGGTCACAGGTATAAAGCATTCATCAGGGATCGATCTTGCTATTCAGTAGTAATGAATCGGTGAGACTACCTTGCTAACCATTATATCACAATTGGGCGCCTGAAATGAACCGCGTAGTAAGTGAAACAAGACATTTGTTAATATTTCTTAACTTTGAAATCAGTTCACTTTATTGGTTCAGCAATCTATTCTTATCAGCAACTTCCAGAAAACTTTGCATACATAATATCTAATTATTATATACTCATTTCCTTTTCGCAACATTTTATTTTATTATAGAAGGTTTACCTGCTTCGGCTTTTATCTTCTATAGACATTTAGATAATGCAGTATTATTAACGTATTTTCATTTGGTAATACTGTTATATAGATTGATTCTACTGGCAGGTCATCCTATAAGATAAATTCTATGCCAATAAGTTTGGGAATTACGTTCATTGAACATTCATATTTACGTTTTTGGTGTAGTTTTTTTCTTATTTCTGTTATACACTCTCCTATCAAATACAAATATTTTTAAACAGAGCCATACACGGTAACCTAACCTATTCTATCCCTCCAGGTCACAGTGGACTTGGAAGTAATGTCAATAATGGGGCACTCCCCAGATCTCCAGAACTGGAATCTCAAAATTAAATGCATTTTGGAGTCAAATTCAGACATATCTTTTAGGGAGGTTTTACCCATATGCAAGGGTTAAATTCAATTTATTCTGAGCCGCGGCCGATAGATCATTGGCAATTCTGAGGTTATGATTATATTTTATTTTTCAATTCACTTCAGTATCTCTAATATATATCCTTCCATTATTATTATTATTATTATTATTATTATTATTATTATTATTATTATTACGCATTGTGAGCTTTTCATACAAGCGTGAGCTGATTGTCTTTCACTTGAGTTTGAGTGACTACAAGTCTCCTGAACTCTTCTGAGTATTCTAGCCGATTTCACCAATACTGTTGTCTCAATTTATCCTTTGTTTTCCAGTTCCTCTAGTCTGTTTTCTGTGCTTTTGGGGTCTGTTCCAAGAGCGCCAACTACTTGGTATCACTTCCACCCTCATATTCCACAGCTTTTTCAATTCTCTAGCAGGGTCTATTTGTTTATCTTTAAATTTTCTTCCATTTTCACCCTGTGATCTGCAGGAACTGTAAAATCTACCACTTGACACATTCTCTTTTTCTTGTTAATCAATACCATCTCTGGTCTTCTGGCTCGGATAAAGTGATCCGTCTTTATCTCAAAGTCACAGAGAATTTTATATGATTCATTCTCAAAAACATATTCTGGTTTATGCATATACCATTTTGTTGCATGTTCAAAATTGATGTTTTTTGCACAATAGACAGTGAATCACCTTTACAACCCAGTCATTCCTAGCCTTGTATTCTCGTTGTGTTAGAGGTTACGGTCTCATATCTGTCACCACACACTCTACATTTGCTGGTCGGTAGTATCTTATCAATTTTTGCTTTGATATAATTTGATCTCAGGGCATTATTTTGAGCAGCAATCATGAGTGACTCATTTTCTCTCTTGAGTTTTCTTCTTTTTAACCATGCCCAGGTTCTTTCATGTGCAACCTACCCAATTTGTGCTTTGAAGTATCAATATAATTGTTTTCCTTCCCATTTCTATTCTTTTTTATTTTTTTGTTTTTCTGATTATCCATATCTTTCAGTTGCTGTTATTGAATGTCATAATTAATCTTTTCTTGTATTGTTTATTTTGTGTATGTAATCTCCGAGTCCTTGAATTGAGGCATCTACGCAATTCTCTATTTTGCCGAGACCTCTTCTACCTTCTTTTCCTGATAACATATAAACTGTCTCCATCATCTCTCGGGTGTAATGCCTTGTGCATAGTCTTTAATTTTCTTGTATTTTGGTAAATCTGTCTGAGTGCCACTTTGGTCCATTTTAAGAATGGTCCAGAGTAACTTATAATGGGGACGGCCCTGGTATTTATTCCCTTGATGATATTTCTGCTGCGGAGCTTAGTTTCAAGGAGCGTTCTTGTTCTCCTGGGGTATTCTCTTTCAAATTTGTCTTTCGTCTCTATTTGATGGTATCTGCTTCTAAAATTCTCAAGTATTTGTAATTTCCCTTCTCTCCAAGTGTTCTTATATTGTCCTGATTTGTTATCTCGTTCATTGTTGCTCTTTCTCAATTTTTCATCACTAGCCTGGCTCATATTTCAATTTCGAATTCCATTCCTATATCCTAACTGTATTTTATGTATGTTATGTACAAGGGTTTCAAGTTCTTTTTCATTTTTTCTTCTAAAATTTTGATATCATCCATAAACATGAGGTGGTTTATTTTTCCTGTCAGTTAGTCAATTTGTATCCCCCTGTACATTTTTTAAGCATATAATTGAGTGTCATCATTGCTATAACAAATAGTAGTAGCGATAGTGTGTCTCCTCTTTGGATTTTTTCTTCCGCCAGAGATTGCCTTCCTGCTGTTTATTGGACTTTCTAGTTTTCCATGGCTCTTTTGATGAAATTTACGATCTTGTCAGATATCTTATACATTTTTAAGCATTCTATAATCCACGTATTTGGGATTATTATTATTATTTTTATTATTATTATTTACTCCTTTTGAGTTTTCACATCAGTGTTAGCTGATGGTCTTTCACTGGAGTCTGAGTGACAGCAAGTCTCCTCAGGTCTCCAGGACTCTTCTGAGTAGTCTGGCAGATTGCAGCAGTGCAGTGTTCTGAATGGTTTCAATCCTTCCTCTGATATCCAAACTTTCCAAACCCTTTTCCAATCCTTTTGGGACTGTTCCAAGTGCACCAACCACAATTGGTATCACTTTCACTTTCATATTCCATAACTTTTTCAGTTCTCTGGCAAGGTCCAGATATTTGTCTATTTTTTAATTTTCCTTTAACTTCACCCTGTGATCTGCTGGCACTGCAAAATCCACCAGTTGACAAGTTCTTTCTTTTTTGTTTATCAACACTAGGTCTGGTCTTCTTGCTGGGATAAGGTGATCCGTTTTTATCTCAAGGTCCCAGAGAATTTTGTGCGTTTTGTTCTCAAGAACAGATTCTGGTTTATGCATATACCATTTTGTTGTGTGGTCAAAATTTAATTTATTGCATAATTCCCAGTGGATCACCTTCCCAACCCAGTCGTGTCTAGCTTTGTATTCTCGTTGTATTATTATTATTATTATTATTATTATTATTATTATTATTATTATTATTATTATTATTATTATTATTATATAAGACATCATAAATAAAAAATCACCTTTCAAAGTGCATCTTTCTCTATTACAGAATAAGCATGGTGGTTGTTACCTTATTTGATTTAACATTTCTAATTCATTTTCTTCATATAGGCCATGGAACGCTTAATCATTTTTAAATTTAAATTTAAATTTTTTAAACAGGAAAATATTCTCCTCGCTCTATGTTGGTTTTAACAGTTTTAATGAGGGGGGTTCAAACTACTTAATATCCGACAAAATGTCCAATAGATGTTTCTCTCAATAAGGATGGATCTCATGGAACACATTAATGAAGTTATAGCTAAATACTAATTTTTGTACGAACGCACGTGCGTAGATAAACGCGCGTTCCCGTGAGGTATTGTGTAAACAAGACACTTTCTCTCACACACATATAGATGTGCACATGCACACGTGCATACGCAGACAAACACAGACAAACACACACACACACACACACACACACACACACACACACACACACACACACACGCACACACACACATATATATATATATATATATATGTATATATATATATATATATTTATTGATAATTTTGTTTGTTACATCTATAAATAACGATGTGTGTGTTTGCGTATTTACCAAACCCATTCAATTCGACACTAGGTTAATTTCTAAGCAGATTACAACTGTCTATAAGCTAGAGTTTACCGTCTTCTAGTCTTATTACTTTATTAAGATTAAAATGGCCAGTCTGTCCTACAATTATTCAGTACATGGAGGGAACAGATGGATTCATGCCCTTTACAAGACCATTAAAATGATCTGAAACGCGGTCAGCTTCGCCGAGGATATGAACTCGCGTCATTTATATATATATATATATATATATATATATATATATATTTGACTCCATCTTTCTTTCTCTCTTTCTCTCCAACTCTATCTCCCTCTCTCATCCTCTCTCCTCCTCTCTTTCACCTTCCTTTCTCTCTAATTGTCACACTCTTAAACTCTCACAACCATGCCCCTTCCACTTCATCGAAGGTTCAATACATTGCATAGTAATGAAACAATTGTTTACAACGCAGACGGCAACTACAACCCATTCAAGCATGCATGATTCCTATTCGACTCTTTTACCACATTGGATCATCATTTTCTGGAGAAAAGCCATTACCGTATTCGATGTGGCGTCATCTAAACGGCCTCTCTATAGATTTTGCCTCGCACTATAACACGTCATTGTTAGCACCCACTGTGTTCATTAAATGATATTGACATCGAATGACTGTCCGCAACATTTTTTATCTTGAAAAGCGCCCTAATAAAATGGCAACAGCGTCGAATATCTAAAGCTCTGATAGATTACTTTAGAGCATAAGTAATTTTTAGCAACACATAAGACGGATACATACATATATCTTAGCATTCTTATATAATTGAATACACACAGACACACGTGTGTACATATGTATGCACACACACACAGACACACACACACACACACACACATATATATATATAATCGTATCGAGGTCACGAGGTCAAAATCTTGGTAAAATGAGAGAGTGAATAATAGAGAAAGAGGGGGGGGGATGTATATATATATATATATATATATATATATATATATATATAGTCATACGACGTGTGACAGCACGTGCGAAGCCCTGCCCTCATCAGCTGCCAACTAGGAGTGATAACACAGTTTCGGTAGCTAAGGCAGGACTGCCACTCCCAGCGATACCAAGCATCTTTTGCCACCGGACAGGGCATTAAAAAAAAGATAATATAATGCAGAGAATAAATTATGAGATCAGTTCATCTTAGGAGTTATGTTATCAGTGGAGTTTTATATTCAAAAACGCGTTTGCTTTCGGCTGTTGACGTGATTACACACTTGCAGATATTACGTAATAACACGGGAATATATATATATATATATATATATATATATATATATATATATATATATATATATATATATATGGCCGGTTTAGCCCAGTCGGTAGAGTGTTTGTCTGGGAACCTCAAGGTTCCTGGTTCGATACCGGCCTTCGCCAACTCAGCGTACGAGTAGTACAGGGATCTGTGCCATAAAGTCAGAAGCTGATTAGCAGACGCTAAAATCAATCTCCTGTGTCTAGCGCTAGTGAAAAGGGGTTAGATTCCCTCGCTGTCTGGCTGATTCTGACTTTAAGCCACCCCGACGACTTTACCTTACTTACTTTTTATATATATATATATATATATATATATATATATATATATATATATATGTATATATATATATATGAAAGAAAAAGTAGATTAAAGGAATTAGATACTTATTTCCTCTGAAGAATAGAAATAAAACCGAACTAGTAAGAGTTATAGAACATAATAAGTAACACAAACGTGGGTATCTCCGAAAAGGCGCTACATTGAATCTCTGCAAAGTATATTGTAACAAACAATAAATATTTGCAAGCACACAGTTGAATTCTTATAGAAGCGGAACTAAAGATATAGATAGTTTACGATTAAGCAAGTATTTATTTTTGTGCCTATATATGTCCAATGCTTAACATTTTTATTGAACAATTCTTCCTTGCTGAAGTACTTGGCAATAGCCAGTTTCTCCATAAAGAGAAAGCAACATTAATCACCCACCTTGTAATTACGGTCTTTAAGAATTTTCTCACTTCAAGATAGGATCAATGCCATCTTTGCTTTTACTGTCCCAGGCATATTTTGAAAGTGAGGTGTGATGCATTTATTTAGTATGTATAAAGCCGAGTATAGCTTGAGTATAGCTTAAGTATAATTTAATATTTTGTCTATCCATTTTAATAATAAACAATTGTAAACAATACTTTCAATTTATCGTTGACCACAAAGTGACCACTCTAATTTCTATAAAAAAATTCACGGTAGTTCTTAATTTTTTTTATTATTGAATTACCCTTCTCAATTTTGCTGATGCTACTGACAATTGTTTGCATACAGTAACTCAATTGAAGAGTATTTCTGTTAAATAATTTATACAATTTTTACAAATGCATTTATTTTCAAAAAGTCACTTCCCAATATATGTTCAACTGTCATGCTAAAAGATAACGAAAACCATAAAATATTTATTGAAATATTCTTGTTTTGCTTTTCTCTCTAATCAGAGTCAGTTCATTCATAGTTAACATTATTGGTAGATTGGCTGGTTGGGTGGTTGGGTGGTTTTTACGGCATGTCAACCCTTGGGTAATCTTATGCCGAATACGATTATTTAATAGAGATGTGCAGTCGCCGTATTCTACAACCCCTGATAACAGGGCGAGTAAATGTTTAAAGTGAGATAGATTAATTTTTAACGTTTACTTTTTCAATCAAGATGACAAATATTTTCTAAAATATGAATAAATATTTCTAAAATCTAACAACTAGCATCTTTTCTCAAAATTGCGTTTTAAAAACATTTTCAGATAAATTCGGGTTGTGTGTAGGAAATTATTTATCGACTAAATGTACGAAATAAAAATGCGTAGAATTGAATTATAAAACATCAATAAGCATGGCATTCTTTTTTTTTAATTGCTTCATATATGTGGACTTAAAAAAATATTTAATCTGGTTAAAATCATACTGATAAAAATGTTTAGTGTGATACTATAAACTCTTATGCACCAAGCTGCTCATATTAAGGAGGAATAATGCATTAGTGGGTATATGTAATTTTTTTAAAACTCATTTTTAAACGCATTTTTGGAAGTTCATTCCTTTTATCTATTTAAGCCATTGATGTGTCTCTAACAGGCACAACCACTTTCGGTCAGAGTTGACATGTGAGAAATGGCAAGGAAGGGATACTCCAGAGTCCCCAGAGATCCAGAATTGAGATCTCATCATTCCATAGAGTTTAATGTCATACATAAGACACTAAGACCGTAAAACAGATTCGTCCAGGATTTGAACTCGTGTCACCGAGTCCATTTCCTATGACGATAACTATTAGGCTACAGTCACCTCTTATAAAGAAAATAATTTCTAGTAAATACTTATTTTCGCATTTTTGATATCTTCGGTTTTTTTAAAACTTTCAGATTAATCTGTTGACATGAATCCAACCGAATCTATTTAAATGTTGTGTTATCTTGCATTCAGATTGAACTTGTTCGATTGTGATATTTGTAATCAACACGACTGATCATGATTTGATACGTTTCACAAAGAATTCTGTTTGCATTAACAAACACCGTAGATTACAGTAAAGACTCTGAGATTAACTTTTGTTAAATTAATCATTTTAATTAAATTATTGCCTGAAGTTTAATTTCTCACCCAACTGAACGTATCTGTCTTCAGGGCACCTGTTTTGTCTGCTCAAAATTATCTACAATTAGAATAATTGAAAATAATAAACAAGAAGAAAACACATTTGTAGAAAAAATAATTTAAAACTTGCAGAACTCTTGTTGCAATATAACAAACGGAACTTAATCAGAATTTATTCAAAAATGTAAACAGCACGTCTGAAGATTAGTCACGTTTGGCGATGTTAAGGTGTCATGTATTTTCTGTATCTCTAATTGACTTATTGAAAGCATTCATTCGCAAAGCAATCAGTAAATAAAACAGAATTAGAGTTTCATTGTATTGTAGATCTTGTAATATGTGGTGGACAGCTATGGTATCCTGTACTTAAATCTTCGTATATTTGATATTTTGGAAAAACCAGCTTGTGCTTAACATTTTTAGATGACATGAAACAATCCTGGACAGTTTGGAATTTAAGCCATTATGCAGTATGACATATCCCCTTGTGTATATATAGGCACAAACAATTCAAGACGAATTAATAAGAACATCTTTTTTATTTCCAGAGAAAACTTAGAAGAATGAACACAAGAATTATATATCTGATAATAAATGCGAATATCAGTGAGTCAGTATGTCAGGGTATCACGCTTTAAACTTTACTCCTAGAGGCGGTAATCTAACATATCATACCATTTTGAAATCAGACTGAATCTGTGAGCAAATTAAATATATTCCGAGTCTAATTCTGACCCGCAATCCTGAAATTCTGTATTTCCAATTATTTTATAAAATTTATAAAAATGTATTTCTTTATAAAATTTATAAAATGTACTCAATGCACGAACTATGATTGTTGGTTCGAAGGTCAAATTAAGCGAGAGCGTGTCTTTCAAGCTAGTGAGAAATATAAAAAAATAAATGTCCTAATAGGAAAATTGTCTTTTAGTAGAGATAGTGAAGAAATGAAATTTAGAGCTTGTTCTTGTGTGCTGTACGACATGAGGTTGTTTGAGATGAAAATTCCCTCTGTCCTATAGAAAGTAGAGCCACTTTAATCTTTCTTTTTCTCTTTGTTCATGAAGAAAATATATATCGTTTTATAAAACAAAAGAAATAAATTCTTGCTAAGCAAGATTTTCATTTTCAAATTTTTCAAACATTTCTTAAATATTTTACGGCTTTTAGCTACACATACCCATCTCTAAAAAGACCGGGATTATAAAACGGCAATTGTAAGAAACAATACTTAACATTGTTACAAAAAATTATTTGGGATCGTATTTTATGCTTTTTTTCTTAAACTGTATGTGTGTGGTGTAATTTACATTAACATTAAAGATTAAAATCAAACAGTTATTGCTTCTTCCAATGATATCTTTTTATTTTATATTTCCATTAAAAAACGAAGTCTAAAGTATACCTCTCTATCTCTAAAAAGTTATATATTGTACTCTCTATATGCCTATATCATTCTCTATATAGCTGTCTCTATATTTCCTATCTTGTAATCTCTATGAACTCTTCCCCCCCCCTCTCTCTCTCTCTCTCTCTCTCTCTCTCTCTCTCTCTCTCTCTCTCTCTCTCTCTCTCTCTCAAATACATACACGTATATGAGGATAGGAGGATTGGAGTAAATCTAACAGAATGTGGTCCCCAAAAAGCTGACCTTCACCTCCCATATTAACCAATTCCCACCCACTCTCCCATACTCCCTACACCTAACAGCCTCCTACCCATCCACTTTTCTTGTTCTTTTTCGCTCCTACCCAGTGGACCAAAATCTCCAAAAACATTCCCTAGCCCACTAAATGATTGATGACCTATGCCTTCCACCCTACTCATTCATCTTTAACTTTTCCCCTGTACTTCTTTGAATAAAAATTTTCTCCAAGCGAACCAAAGAATGTTCACCTAATTTCTCCTCTACCATGCTTCTCCTCTTTTGCACTAAACCACCTTAGTTATCATATTTCGTCCAACTAATTCCACACTTTTGATCTTATCCGTGAAAGATTCCTTCTGACTAATCAAATCCTCACAAACAATATTCAATCCCCCTGACTTCCATCATCAAATTCACCCCTCACACGTTCACATTCTTTTCTATAAAACTCACTTATGATGCACAAATGTTCAAATAAACGACTGAAGAAGCCGTACCCAATGCACAGCAAAATATATCTCCTACATCTACTTGTCTGAGTTGTTCCTTTGTCCACATTTTCCCTCTATTCTTTACCACATACACACACACACACACACACACACACACACATAGACACACACACACACACTTCATACATAAAGGAGGAGAAGAAGAAAGAGAAAAAAAAGGAGAGGAAAAAGAAATAAGAAGAGAAATTATAACCACACAAAGAAAAACATAAGCATGTCCATTTCTGATACTAAACTCTGATGATGAAGTTTATGCTTCGAATTCGATAAGACAAAAATAACATCTTTTTGTTTTTGTTTTTATTTTTCATACGCATTGTATTGGCTTTCAAATTATTAATATATATATATATATATATATATATATATATATAGGTTCTTTGTATTGGTCAATAGAGTAAGGTAGGATTTATGACAACGGATTCGAAATCATGTTGAATATGAGTGTTCTATATGAGGAATAGGAAATATCTCAAAAACAGATTTATTGCTTCTCCAACAATTGAATAAGACATTATCACTTTGCGTTGTGTAATGTTTAGCAAGCTTAAGATAGCAGACCATTTTGGATAAGGTCGAATCTTACTGGGTACACTGTATGGAATAATTATGTTTGCTAGCTCGACTCTTGGAAATTCCATGGTCGTTGATAATACAGATTTCCCACCATCTTATGCCTCTGCACTTCCTTCTACCCTTGCCTGTATATACTCTTTGTCTACTCATATCCAGAAAAAAATCAAAATAATTTTCTTTTAAAAATTCATTGAATCATTATCTTTCTCTCTTCAATTTTTTTATCTATTTGTAACATCTGACATAAATCGTTGTAGATTTCTATATGTATTTAACAATTCCCGTCTATCATCATGTAAGCGTTCGTGACATTCTCACGCTGGTAGTTCATTTATTCATTTCCCTTTCCCATTTATTTCATTGGTCTTCACGTTTATATGGTACTTTTTAAATAAATGATCCATCATTTATCTGAGATCACTTCATTTGTGGGACACACGGATGTACAGGCGTATGAAAATATATAGATATCTGTCTTTCCGTTTAAACTACAAATGATTATTGTGGTTAATATTCAAGTTACATCTGATAGACTAAAATTATTTCTAAAACGCTTGTCTGTCTTTTTCACGTTACATATTGAAGATTGTTATTCTGTTTTGAATTAGAAAAAAAAAAAACAGACTTGCATTGTTTTTCAAACTAGTATCTAAGGTGGATTATCCTATGATATTTCTTCAAACAATGGTGCAAGTATAGGATCTAATCTTTGGTATCAATATTTGCTATACTAACACAAATCATTCACGCCCCTAGACAATTTAATATTTAAAACAAATTAAAAATCGACATACCCTAGTTTACAGTGCCAGTTCCGGTATCAACTTTTCAATTTGAGAATATACCCTATATATATTTGCATTTACTGAAGATACAGATCAGATATGTATGTCATCTGTTCACTGATATCGTTGGATACTTCTGGAAATATACAGAATTAAATTGATTTTCCCTACATGCTAGGCTGAATCAATTAGATGCGTCTACCATCCTGTTCTGAGTGAATGGGCAGCTACACTCGAAATGAATGTATCGGACCCATGAAATGACCAACGGTCAAAATCCTTCTCAGGATCTCGGTACCCGAGAGCATCTATCTAATAAAGACGTATTTTTGATATTAGATCTCATATGCTATTGATTTCTGATAACGGCCCGGTTGATCTTTCTGTTGGGTTTTAAATCTAAAAGAAGTCGTCGGAAGACTCAAAGACAGATCAAACTTTAAACGAGCTGGTACCTGTTATCAGATTCTCAGTGGAAATTAAAAGATAAGTATATCATCATATATTAGGAACATAATATCGACATCCACTAATTTTCTAACGAATTTACCCAGTTCGAACTGAGCCTCATAGGATTGGAGAAATTGATTCGTTTTTTCTTCATTAGGACTAATATACATTAACCAATTTACAAAAGAAATCTGATGAAGATGTAAAAAGTTGCTAGTATCACGATTGATTAATTGGTTGATTTTAAAAGTTCAACCGGTCTAGCATTATCTTAGGCATACATATTAGAGAACGCTTTTACAATTACATTTTTGTTTAGTTGTTTCTTGAGAGCTTTCTTTTCACAAGGCCCTATAGAATACAAGTCATTTTTAAACAAATGGTACACTAGCATGTAAAATCACTGCAGGTTTGAATGAACCTGGGATCAATAGTAATGAAGGAGTATTCCACACTTCACAAATCTCAATAACTGGATTCCCACCATCAGATGCACTTTAGTGTCATAATCAGGAAACACTTTTTGGCGAGTGATTTACTCCTCTACAGTGGATACAGTCACAGTTTATAAGTCCCACCGACAAAGTGGTCATATCTTAACATATAATCGACATCAGCCCATCTTGAATAAAGTTTACCTCGGTCGAAGTGACCCTCATATGGTTTAAGGAACTGATTTCTTCTTCCCTGATTAAGAATTCTATTTTCGTAAGCCAAGTCTCAAAAAGAATTTGTAAATATTTTCAGGTTTTGAAAATGTTGAGCATGCGTTCACATCAGGACAAAATAAACAAAAATCAGAATAAATGCAGCTCACATTTTACCTCCGTGAAGGTCGGTTTCAAAAACAGGGAAAGGTAAAGTCTTATTTTGGAGTCGTTGATGGAAAGATGCGATAGTTTTATAAATCATTCTCAACACCAAAAATGTAGTGGTGGCATTTTGCTAGCCCCGAAATTTAAATCATTCCTTGTCCTCTGTCACTTATTAATTGACTGTTCCTTCTAAAAATCTCCAACTTTTGTTTAACGGTTTCTTGCACCTACAACCAGAGTTCTCCTGGTTATCCCGTTCTTTTCAGTCACACAACTGAGCACTATTTATTACTGGTAGGAGTAATCGTTAAATGCTTACTTAAGTTCGTTAAATTGATTGAAATTTTAATTGCGAATAAATAGATGAGATATGTTTTAAATAATAATTATCTATCTTCTATAAATTATGAGAAGAGCTAATTTGTCCTCAGACGGTAGCATATTAGAAAGTGGTTGAAGTAGCGTTTCTATAGAGAGATGTGTGTTCATGTGGTTTGATTTTTAAAATCTTCTTTTCAACTGAGATTAAACAAAATATGATACATATATTTAAATATCATTACCAGAGTTCCGTTTTGAAAATTTAGTGAGGTTACGGGAGTGTTGCATAAGGCCAAGTCCGAGTTGTAGAAGTAGTCGTTTAATAGTAGTAGTCGTCGTTAGTTCAGAAACAACCTACTCAATCGTATAGTCACAAGGGGCTGTTTATTTCTTTCTAGGCTCGAGAGTTCTTTTCAGAGAGAGAGAGAGAGAGAGAGAGAGAGAGAGAGAGAGAGAGAGAGAGAGAGAGAGAGAGAGAGAGAGAGAGAGAGAGAGAGAGAGAGAGAGAGAGAGAGAGAGAGAGAGAGAGAGAGAGAGAGAGAGAGAGAGAGAGAGAGAGAGAGAGAGAGAGAGAGAGAGAGAGAGAGAGAGAGAGAGAGAGAGAGAGAGAGAGAGAGAGAGAGAGAGAGAGAGAGAGAGAGAGAGAGCGAGAGAGAGAGAGAGAGAGAGAGAGAGAGAGAGAGAGAGAGAGAGAGAGAGAGAGAGAGAGAGAGAGAGAGAGAGAGAGAGAGAGAGAGAGAGAGAGAGAGAGAGAGAGAGAGAGAGAGAGAGAGAGAGAGAGAGAGAGAGAGAGAGAGAGAGAAGAGAGAGAGAGAGAGAGAGAGAGAGAGAGAGAGAGAGAGAGAGAGAGAGAGAGAGAGAGAGAGAGAGAGAGAGAGAGAGAGAGAGAGAGAGAGAGAGAGAGAGAGAGAGAGAGAGAGAGAGAGAGAGAGACAGAATATGTGAAATCCATACGGGGAACCGGAGGCCACGTCTGCCTCCCACCAAAGCCCAGCCAAAAAATACTGATTTTCCTCTTTTACTGTTTCTCGTCCCGGGGTGGGAGAGTTATCCAACTTCGCTTCCGGTCAAAACCCGGAACTTCCGTTTTTATTTTTTAATCTTATTTCGGGTCATTCGTCGGTCAGTTGAGTTCCAAACATTAATTTCTCTTTGTTCTTATTTCTTTTTCCTCTCTTTCTCCAGAAATCCAAACACCGTTTTATTTTCAATCACCAAATTTCCCGTAGACCATAATAATTACGCTCTGAATAGTCTTCTAAAAAATTTCATAATTTTAAATGTAAGACATATGAGAGTATAGTCTAGAGAAATTATTTAAAATTATAATTTTTTAAAGCAAACATTATATGCATGTATTGTATATTTTTAAGATAAAGGACATTAAGATCCACCTCTGAGGTTTGTAATCAAAATTAAGTTTAAAAAATATATTTGATTTGAAATTATATCATATTTAGAGATTTGAGTTCTCTGGTGATTGTAAAAACATACCTCCGTAAAGTATGTATCAATTAATTGTTCACCCCAGCCTGACAGCCGCTGACGGTTGCAAGGGTAAGGAACTTAGCAGACGAAAATTCTGACGGGTTCTGATCCCGGCTAGAGGTAGCTGTTAAAAAAATCGAGCCGCACTGATGAAAAGTAAACTTCGAAACACGTGTCTGTGGATAACTGATATATATATATATATATATATATATATATATATATATTATAACTCTCCCCTCCTCCTTATATTCCCCTGGCATCAAACACTCCACTACTATTAACCTTACCCTCCTCCTTTCGACCAACCCTTTTCCCATCTAGCACTTAGCTTCCTCCTTGCTTCCTATATTCTTACCTACACTTCACTCATTCCTTATTCCGTATTTCCCCCTAACCCCCTACCATCACTTCCCTTCTTCAAATCACATACGTGTACGTAATTTTTGCTTTGAATAAAAGTAATTTAGGCTGAAGATGTCCTTATTGAAAGGACGAAATGTTTCTACTCTTAGACTTGTTTGAGTTATTATTTTTTGCCCACTATCCTTTTACCTTACCTCATATATATATATATGTGAAGAGAGAGAGAGAGAGAGAGAGAGAGAGAGAGAGAGAGAGAGAGAGAGCATAAAAGGTTGTTACTAATAATTACGAATTTATCATATGGTAACACAGGTACAAGTAATATCGATCTTAGTTTGTCATTGTCTAGGTTGTGTGTAAGTCTACGCTACAGATTATAAGATCATTTTTATGATCAATGAATACTTTTGAATGATATCTGAAAAAACTCGACTCTCCAATCCTGTCTGTCATCTTTAATAGCATATGTCTACAATATATATATATATATATATATTATATATATATATATATATATATATATATATATATGGGTAATCCAACGGTATACATCAGTAAAGGTACAACTCTTCTTTCCAACATATATATATATATATATATGTGTGTGTGTGTGTGTTAGATATATATATATATATAGATAGATAGATAGAGAGAGAGAGAGGAGAGAGAGTGTGTGTGGGTGTGTTCTCTACTGTCGCACTCGATGTTGGAGGAACAGTAGTTCTTGATGTTGGACTACCCACGCCGGCGATTTATTGATAAGGCAGTTGTTTGTGTGGAAAGAAGCCATATGTGTAATAGCTGATAACAGATGAATGGTGCTCTAATCCCACACTGATTTTCTCAGCCAAAATAAAGTCTAAATTAAAATAACGATTTCGAATAATTTCATTATCTCATTATTAATAGTTTGACAGGTATTATCCCTCACCTTCTTAATTCTAATTGATTTTAATATAAAATAATTAAACTCGTTTCTTTTATGATAGCGATAAATAGAGTGGGTCAGAATCAAAGAGAAAGAATTCGATGATAGGCTGAAAAGTCTTAGGCTGAAAAGTTAATATGATGAAGTCATATCTGATGTTGATGACTTTTGAATAAATGGGATCCAAATATCAATAGAATATATGCATCACAAGAGGACTATGTTGTGTAATAATCCATATTTAGTTACATTCCATGCGAGTATATTCGTCAGCCTATGAACATTTCAGCCGACCTCAGTATATGTTGCCTAGTGGAAGCATGTTTATTCGCACCAGTTGATTTACCTACTTTTCTCCGATGGAATGATTAACATCACAGTAGTTAAAACATATGAAATCAAACATTTTTCTCCTATTGGTAGGGGGGTCACGGTGGCGTAATGGCTAAAGTTCTGGACTGTGACATTGTAGGAGTTCGAACTCCTTTCGGAATAATACCACCCATGGGAAAGATAACCCCACTCCCAGTTATGGGTTACATTACTGTTCTTCTCCCCGGATAGCTTTAGCATTAAATAACTCATACATTATGATAAGCCATAAAATAATGAAAAAATAAACCAACCCGATTGACCGACTTGTTCTATATTCAATAGTATTTATTTATGAGTATCACCATTGGATAATCGAGTAATTTGCGATAAAAAGCATCTATAAAGATAAAGCTGATCATTTCTATTGTATTTAAAGGACATTTTAATTGTTTTTTTTTGTTTTTTTTTAACCATTTACTTAACACTGGATAAGAAATAGAACATTGGGTACAGGATGGTCTTGGTTTTTCTTTTGGTCTTCAATCCGCCCAGTCTCTTTCTATTCAAGTCTTTGTGGACCATTCTAAGGGCACAAATTACAATTAGTATAACCGTCACAGCCTTTTCAGCTCTTTTGCAAGATCCAGATATTTGTTTATATTTTCAATCTCTTTTACTTTGACTCTATGGTTCCCTGGAACGGGAAAATAATTAGATGATCATTTCTTTTCGTTTTTTAATTAAAACTTGGTCTGGTCTTCTGGAAAGTCTTAGATAATTTTATACATCTCATTTCAAGTACAGATTCTGGTTTGTGCATAAAACATTTTTTAGCATGACCACACTTTAGTCTCTTGCACAATTCCTCTAAAAGATAATGCAGATCAATTATCAATAACTTTTAATAACTAAGATGCCCATGTGAATTCAATTTTTATAAGTTTTCTTTTTTCTATACATAAAGTTACAAATAAATTTACCAAGACAAAGTTATTGTCCTAAAACAATTCTCTTCAAATTGAATAATAGTGTATCCTTTCTATTAGATATATTGTAAATTATAATTTTATATTTATCATTACTCATTAATCATTTGGGTTGGAGGAGTTCCAGTGACCTAGTGGCTAACGTGCTGATCTAAGACATTGCAGTCAGCGTGTTCAAATACGAGTCAATCTATTAACGTTCCCTTTCGGACTAATACCCTTGGGAAAGGTATGGACATGCTCATTTCCCCTAGATATGGGTTAAATGTACCAATACTATTATTTTACAAGAAGTTGCTTTAGCATTAGAGAATCCATGAAATTGATATGCTATTACTTTCCTTGCAATTAAGTAAAACAAATAAATAAATAAATTTAATTAGACAACATCATATTTAACCTTCAGTTTATTTTAATGATAATAAATGATAATGAATAAGTACTGAAAAATGCATACAAATTAAACATTATTATTCTTTTTATTATTTTGTTATTTTATTATGATTCACCAAATATCACGTCATTTTTGTTTAAAAGTAAAGTTCCAAAATAGGTTTTAAAAATTAAACATACTTGTTTTTTTTTAATTTTAATCCTGATTTCTTACTTTAAATATTTATCGATCTTTTCTCTTTTGCTCTGTCATTCTCATATTTCCTTTTATTTTTTTTCCTTTCTTTCTTCGTTCTTTCTTTCTATAATTCAAGCAGAAGAAAAATGTTTAATGCATAGTGGTAGAATTTCCTTTCTTTATCTTCTCGTTGCTTTTCTTTGAAAACGATATATGTACTTTCTTTTTTTTTTTAACATGTATCTTGTCTTTTTTTCTTCCATGAATTTATTCACTATCCAAACAGAATTGTCCATTATGCATCGGAGGGGATGTCATATCTTAGCAGTCGAACACATGCGTTCATTAAAGTCTGGACGTAACATTTGAACACGTGCATTAATTAATATTTAATTTTATTAATACTAGATCTAATTAACAAAGCTTCAGAAAAATTAAGAAATAATAATTATACTCGTAAAATATTACTTTCTAAATAATTAACAGACTGAATAATTATTGTAATAATTATTTCTAAAAGATTAAAGTGATGTAAATTAAATACGTAAAGTAAAGCTACTCTTCTGAGTATATTGTACTACAAATATAATAGTCACATTGTACGTATCACGTATAGAAAGTATCAAATGTTTTCTGTCGTGATACGCTTACATAACAAAATTGCATTTTGAGTTATTGAACATTTTTGGTTATGCATGGAGAGATATCAATTTAATATTACCTACCAATTTCTACAATGAAATAATGTATTTTATGTTCATTTTTTTTAAAGAGTAATAGGATGGGCTGATATCGAGAATGTAATTATTGCGTGATCCATTTTACACACATATACACAGACACAGACACAGACACACACACACACACACACACACACACACACACATACATATATAATATATATATATATATATATATATATATATATATATATAATATATATATATATAAGTTATCCACATACATGTGTTTAGAAGTTTACTTCTCATCAATGTGGCTTTACTTTAACAGCTACCTCTAGCCAGGACCGAAACCTGACTGAATTTTTGTCTGCCAAGTCTCTTACCCAGGCGTTTATTAGTGGTTGTCAATTTTAAGTGAACAATTAATTTATACATTCATATGCGGAATGATTTTCAATATTTCATGATATCTACACCACACATCTAAATCTTCTCTTTTATAGAAAGATAGATATAAATATAAATAGCCAAAGCAAGATACACCGACGGACTGACACAATGAGAGTTACAGATAAAAGCAGGTATAGATATATTGATAGATAAATAGATGCATAGATAGATCTATAGATTTATAGATCTATAGTATATATATATATATATATATATATATATATATATATATATATATATATATACTAGACAAAACCTGACTCGTTCCGTTACACATAGAGCTCTGGGTAGATAATTGGGATTAGGGAAAAGCAAATTAAATATTAAAAAATGAATACAGCAAGAGAATTAAAACAACAACATTAAAATCATTTTGTAAGATTTCTTAGAAATGCTCCGTTTGAAATAATTAAAATATGTTGAGAGCCAAGATATTGGCCGGGCTAGCTGCTGAACATACAAATACATTTCGCACTCTTTAAATCACTCTCTTTACACTCACAGAGAAACTAACACATATAATGAGGAGGTAATGAAGATACACATAGCATGGGGGAAAGGACAAGCAAAATGTAATTAGAAGGATCAATTTTTGACATAATTGCAAACTACGACTAATTAGAACCAATTAATAACTCAATACTAGAACCAAGGAATAATTTGATATGAATTTTATGTCATTAATATAAATAGGAAAAAAGGTCTTTAGGAGACATTTATTCGCGCAGCTATAGTAATATATATATCTTCCACACACACACACACACACACACACACACACACACATATATTATATATATATATATATATATATATATATATATATATATATATATATATATATATGGAAATACGATGAGGAAATTAATCCGACAATGTGAAAAGAAAATATTTTAAAAATATAACAAACACAGGATGTTACGATCAGGAAACAATTTTTAGTGTCAATACTTAAGTATCTGATGCTGTTAACCGTTAATT
>CM042139.1:97303160-97318160 GCA_023376005.1 Doryteuthis pealeii | reverse complement strand
TTATTCTCATAAGATTTCTGACCAGAAGTAAACCAGCCATTTAATATGAATGGAAACGAGACTATCTTAGGTAATTGTGACGTATTCCGTTTCACCTTAGGGACCTCCCAGACTTATCTTAAATTAAAAAGGCAATCAAATCACAGAACCAATAAATACAACATTTATAAAGAATATCATGAACTCCACATTACTTGTTATGCGTGGACAACAGTTAATAATATTTTTCAAACTAAAGATTCAATTGAAAACCTGTAGTCTGCGAGTAAAAGGACCCAAGTTTATTATATAAAGAAAAATGTGTGTGTTAATAATTGGTTCATATGATTTAAATCATAGAAGTGAATTTTCATATAGTGCTAATCCCCTTGGGATAGGTATGAATCTAATTATTATTACTCCAGCTCTTTCTAATTAGTAGGACAGACTTGTTTTTTCCCTTGCTAAGCTGTCTAGCAGAAAGAAAACTCTGAATTCAAATCTGAAATCAAACCTGTTACTCTGCTTAAAAATTAATCTTTTTCACATCCTGCTCGTGCAGATGTGTTTGTAAAGTTTTTTTTTTATTTCTTCATAATTTTAAGAATTATGATAAATTATTTTACAGGTCAATCGAAGAATATCATTAGCTACATATAGCACAGTACTGATTGTTTCTGGGTCGATAGGGTTGCAGCGTTTAAACCGGCTCAAACCAGAAGGCTTACCTGATGTGTGGTGAGGGTCTAGATACGCAGCAGGATGAAAACATAAGCCTGCCAAATGAAGAACAGACCTGTTTGTTCCCAATTGTATGTTCAAAGAGCATATATCATCCACCTGACTTGAAGCTTAAAAAATGGCAACTCTTGCATCAACGCTGGGCCTACTCATTCCCTCTAATAGATCCTCGAACATATTTTCGGGACGTCACCTTGTTGCTGTGTCTGCGAGGAGATATCGAATGGGTAAATCATGACATTGTCAACCGTTTACTCAACTAAAATCATACCACATTCACACCTTTAGTTATAACGAGGGTGGAATCAATACATTCGTGTCACTTGTCGTGATGTAATGGTTACTAAGTTAGGTTATTAGAATAATTTTAATGGCTCCGGTTTTCACTCTTGAGGAACATAATACTGACCTTACAGAAGATAGTAAATAAAGGTATTTTTCACATGCATGGAACTTTTAATAATGAAGCCGACATGATAAAATTACAAATAATAATAATAATAATAATAATAATAATAATAATAATAATAATAATAAAGAAAAATGGACAAATATCTGGATCTTGCCAGAGAACTGAAAAAGTTATGGAACATGAAAGTGAAAGTGATAGCAATTGTAGTTGGTGCACTTGTAACAGTCCCAAAAGGATTAGAAAAGGGTTTGGAAAGTTTGGAAATCAAAGGAAGGATTGAAACTATTCAGAACACTGCACTGCTGAAATCTGCCGGAATACTCAGAAGAGTCCTGGAGACCTGAGGAGACTTGCTGTCACTCAGACTCCAGTGAAAGACCATCAGCTAAAGCTGATGTGAAAAATCAAAAGGAGTTAAATAATAATAATAATAATAATAATAATTTTAAAGTTTATTAAATAAGAGAATAGTATTATTAAATGCTATCTTGTTTCTATTTGCACCGTGGAAGAAGAAGGTGTGTTTACTTCTATTGTCAAGTTGTTAAAATTAACTAACATTTAACCTGTTGATATTTTTCTCTGAAATATATATTTAAGCTAATAACTATTATATTGAGTGATTTTTCATAACTCGCTTCTAAACTGTCAATGTATTAATATATATTTTGTATGATAAATATTAATAACACCAACGTTGGAATGAATATTTAAAAGGGGGATAAATGTAATTAAAAAAAAAAAAACTCAAAATTTAAATGGATGGATAGATAGACATACAGATAAACTTGAAGGAAGGAAGAAAGAAAAGAAAAAGAAGGGGGGAAATCGCGGGAGATTCAAATAGTCCCGCCCTTTCCAAAGTAAATATTGGAATAAACCATAATATTTAAAGTTTATTAAATAAGAGAATAGTATTATTAAATGCTTATCTTGTTTCTATTTGCACCGGTGGAAGAAGAAGGTATGTTTACTTCTATTGTCAAGTTGTTAAAATTAACTAACATTTAACCTGTAGATATTTTTCTCTGAAATATATATTTAAGCTAATAACTATTATATTGAGTGATTTTTCATAACTCGCTTCTAAAATTTCAATATATATAATATATATTTTGCTTTTAACTCTCAATGTATATGCTGCTAAGATATATATATAGTAGATAAAGTGGCATAAATACTTATAATTATGGTTTCCTATTCAATAATAAAAGGGGTCATGTGGACTTTAACTAAGTTAAAAACTTATAATTTATAAGGTGTTACTATCTCCTGTGCGTAAGTGATTTAAGTATGCATGGATGTCAAGTACATAGATACAATTACCATCTAATTGTAATTAATACTAATTAGGATGAACTCCCTCATCAAATAGCTTAACCATCAAAGTATCTACAATATTTGCTACTCATATAAGTTGTCTGACATCCTTACTAGTAACACTGCATGATACTTAACAGTAAAGGTATACTTGGATGGGGAAGGGGGATATTTGATGCTACTCGCATTCTATAATGTTTGACCCTTTCTTAAGTAGGTCCCAATAATAGTGGCTGCACACCATACAACAAAAGATTAAGTTTAGTATCCTGCTTACCAACATTTGCAAGTAGTGAACTTGATCAATGATCTTTTACGATCATAATGAATTGACTGATTGACATAAAATGGGTTCCCCATATGCGACGGGATTTTCCGCCTTGGAGCGTTTTGCCATCTGCAGTGTTGCTCATCAATATTCATAGTATAGGTACTAGAGGACTTGATGGGTGACATTGTGGATGGTGGAGCGCTTTGGGGAGTGGAAAGTCTGGTCGTGTGTGAGGAGCATATTTTGTCTGCGTTAACTATACGCAATTTTTTTTTTTTAATTTTTTTTTTTCTTGGTCAGGGGCTCGGAACTTAAACAACCTCCTGGGTCAGGTATAACCACACTATGCCACCTCATGAAAAATGTCTAAAATAAATTATATCAGCCGTGGAACGCAGACTTCGGGTCTGTGGGACGCCATGGGCAGGTGCTCCCTTGATGGCCAACATGGGGGATCCGGTCCGCATCCTGCGAATGTTGTCTCAAACTTTCATTTCAGATACTCAACACAAGATGATTCATCCCCAAGAAAAAGAATAAATAATCAGTATACCCATGATATCAATCAGGGGTAGATGATCAACCTTATATGCATGTAGGCTGCTGTTGTTTTTCTTGTTCTTCCAGATATTCATGGGAAAATGGTAGCTCAGCCGATAGACGAGCCAGTGAGGTGGTAGCCGATAGACGAGCCAGTGAGGTGGTAGCCGAGAGACAGTGTGGTAGAGAAAAAAACACACAAGTACTCTATTGTTATTTTAAAAGCAACACAACACAGAGAGATTATAGAAAAAGAATGCTTCAGATTTGGAATGACAACAAGAATTTCAGCACAACCAGCCAAAGACTGGCAAACCAGGCAAGAATGATCCTGAATAAAAAAAATTATTCTCTGATCTCGATATAGAAATATGTGGACAGGAAAATCAAGAAATACAAACCGAACAAGAATCAACCAAACAAAGTGAATATGCTAGCAACCAAAACCGTATACAAACCTACCTTTACAACACAGGAACTAACACCAGAACAGAAAATGGATATAGAACTTATACAACAAATCATGAATGAGAACAAAAGTACATTACCATCCCTAAGAAACATAGAGTGGAAAAAAGTCAAGAAAGAAACGGAAAAAATAAACAAAATATTAGCGAACATCCCAACAAACAATATCACTGAACTCAACAACCTTATTTATGCAGGAGCAAAACTAGTCTGTGATAGAATTGACGCACCCCTTCGAAATACTAACACAAACAGAGAACCAAACAGAAACACAAAAGCTGGATGGAAGTTCAGATTGGAAGAACAAATAAAAAAACTACGACAACAAACAAATACGTTAAACAAAAACACAAATACACATGTAGCTAAAAAGGTTAAAAGACAACAGCAAATTAAGTTGGAAGAAGTAAAACAAAAGATATCGGCTATAGAAGGAAGACTCAAAAGATATCGAGAGAGAACTAAACAGTACAAACAAAATAGGACCTTCCAAAACAATGAAAAGAGATTTTATGAACAAATTAATGGAGCAAAAACAAACATTAGTGAACACCCAAATGCAACAGAAGTAGAAAAGTTCTGGAGTGATATATAGATGAGGAAAGAACATAATAAGCAGTCAAAGTGGATAAGTGATATTAAGAATGAACTGATGGAAATTGAGGAAGGACCTGTTGCCAGTGTTCATGTAATTACGCTTAAATCAGTACTCAAGAAAGTAGCAAATTGGAAAACACCAGGCCATGATGGCATACATGGATTCTGGTTCAAAAAATTTACGACTATCCACAAAAGAATGGCCCAGCAACTGGACAGATGCCTACAAGAAACGGAAGTACCTGAATGGATGACAAAAGGAATAACTACACTAATCCAGAAAGACCCACAAAAAGGAAATGTCCCCAGCAATTATAGACCAATAACTTGTCTACCCATGATGTGGAAAATTCTAACTGCTGTTGTAAGAGAAGAAGTATACTTTTCACTCAATTGGCAGAAACTTCTCCCAGAAGAACAGAAAGGATGTCGCAAGGGAAAAAGAGGAACCCACGACTTACTCTATATAGACCAATACATTCTTAAAGAAGTCAAAAATAAACGGAAAAATATTGCAATGGCCTGGATCGATTACAGAAAAGCCTATGACATGGTCCCACATACCTGGATTTTAGAATGCCTACAAATGTATAAAATTTCCAACAACATTATAAACTTCATTAAAAAAGCCATGGAAAACTGGCGAGTTCAATTAAAAGCTGGAAAACAATCCCTGGCAGAAGTAAAAATCCAAAGAGGTATCTTTCAAGGAGACTCATTATCACCACTACTCTTTATTATTGCAATGATGCCGCTAAACCATATACTTAAAAAATGTACCGGGGGATACAAATTTAGTAATTCACAAGAAAAGATCAACCACCTTATGTACATGGATGACATTAAAATTTTTGCAAAAAATGAAAAAGAATTGGAGAGCCTAGTACAAACTATTAGAAAATATAGCCAGGATATAGGGATGGAATTTGGAATCGAAAAATGTGCTATGCTTGTAATAAAAAGAGGTGAAAGAAAACTAATGAATGAAATACAACTACCAAATCAGGAAACTATAAAATCTCTTGATGAAAATGAAAGCTACAAATACTTAGGAATTTTAGAAGCAGACAATATAATGCAAGCAGAAATGAAAGAAAAAGTTAAAAAAGAATATCTCAGAAGAACTAGAAAACTTCTAGAAACCAAACTTAACAGCAGAAATCTGATCAAAGGAATTAATACCTGGGCTGTCCCCATTATAAGATACTCAGGACCATTCTTAAAATGGACAAAAGAAGAACTCAGACAGATAGACCAAAGGACGAGAAAATTAATGACCATGCACAAGGCTCTCCACCCTAGAGATGATAGAGATAGATTGTATGTGTCAAGAAAGGAAGGGGGAAGAGGTCTTGCCAACATAGAGGAATGCGTAGAAACCACAATCCAACAACTTGAAGATTACACAAGGAAGAGCAAAGACAAATTACTTATGGCGACCAATAATAGTAGAAACGGCAGATGGACAAACAGAAAAACGAGAAAGACTAGAAAACAAAAATGGGAAGAAAAACAATTATATGGACGCTTCAAACGACAAATAGATGAGGTTGCACATGGAAAGACTTGGACATGGTTAAGAAAGGGAAACCTCAAAAGAGAAACAGAATCACTTATAATTGCTGCACAAAATAATGCCATAAGGACAAACTACATCAAAGCGAAAATTGATAAGACCCAATAGAATAGTAAATGTAGACTTTGCGGTAATAGAGATGAGACTGTTAACCATATACTCTGCGAATGTAGCAAACTAGCACAACGAGAATACAAAACTAGACACGACTGGGTTGGGAAGGTGATCCACTGGGAATTATGCAAGAAATTAAATTTCGACCACACAACTAAATGGTATATGCATAAACCAGAATCTGTTCTTGAGAACGAAAGGCACAAAATTCTCTGGGACTTTGAAATTAAAACGGATCACCTTATCCCAGCAAGAAGACCAGACCTAGTGTTGATTAACAAAAAAGAAAGAACTTGTCAACTGGTGGATTTTGCAGTGCCAGCGGATCACAGGGTGAAGTTAAAGGAAAATGAAAAAATTGACAAATATCTGGACCTTGCCAGAGAACTGAAAAATTTATGGAATATGAAAGTGAAAGTTATACCAATTGTAGTTGGTGCACTTGGAACAGTCCCAAAAGGATTAGAAAAGGGTTTGGAAAGTTTGGATATCAGAGGAAGGATTGAAACCATTCAGAACACTGCACTGCTGCAATCTGCCAGAATACTCAGAAGAGTCCTGGAGACCTGAGGAGACTTACTGTCACTCAGACTCCAGTGAAAAACCATCAGCTGACACTGATGTGAAAACTCAAAAGGAACGGTAATTAGTAGTAGTTTTTCCAATTTGCAGAGCTCAGTGTGTGCTCTTATTGTCAGAGTCACAGAGCAAAAGTATATTAGGAAAAAATAAGAGAAGATTTAGATTTTTAGCTTCTAAACTATTTCAGGGAAGCTAGAGGAATTGTCTAGCAGTTCCCATCATCAGATGCAAAATGTATTTCTTATAAAACTTATTATTCTTAAGTCAGTTAAAAACAGATTATTAATGTCCTGTGTTATAGACATGTAATTAGATATATCAACCCTCAATTTCACCCCACAGTACATATTAGGCCTCTATATCTATCGTCCAAGTAAAATGATAATATATATATATATATATATATATTATATATATATATGTGTGTGTGTGTGTGTGTGTGTGTGTGTGTGTATATATATATATATATATAGGTATGGGTGTATATGTGTGTGTGTGGATGTATTTGTATAAGTATAGGTACGTATAACGGAATAGATCCACCCGCAACCAGAATCTTGACATTTGAAATAATTGTCTTGACTATATCCTGTACTTGGATAGTAATACCAGTCTGCCCATCTAATAATCCTACGAATAATATTTGTAGACATGTATGGATATATATATATATATATATATATATATATATATATATATATATATATATATATATATATATATATATATGGGTATGCATACGTATTTGTATGTTTTTGGTGTGCATATACGTATATGTATGTATGTAGATGGATTTTTGTGGATGTAGATGTATGTATATATATATATATATATATATATATATATATATATATATATATATATATGGGCACAAAATTACATACACTTAAATATATCCACCCCAACTTAAACGTAGATATAAATTATTCCCCCTCATTAATTGTGTAAGCAAATTAATATTTATTTATGTATATATATATATATATATATATATATATATATATATATATATATTAGATAAAACAGTTATACACACACACACACACACATATATATATATATATATATATATATGTGTGTGTGTGTGTGTGTGTGTAATTGGTTTAAAAAAAATATGATTGTGATTGTGCTGACGAGATCTAAACTGTAGTAGACTTATAATTCCTCTACAATTATATGTGTGTGTGTTCACCTGAGTGTGTTTCAGTGTGTGTGTATGTGTGTTAAGTCTCACTTTTAAACATCAGTAGATTAAGTGTTTGTTTCATGGATAAGCTGTAATAAAAGATTTATTAATTTACCTCTGGCGATATAAAAAAAAATACACAAAAAAGCCGAGAAAACCATATATACAGAAAAAAAGCAATTGCTTGCAAAAAAAAAAAAAAAAAGAATAAAAATAAACGCCAGACGGCATTGAGACAGTCTATTAGAAGGCGTTTTTTATAAAGCTTTCACATTTCTTTATTCTTCGCCTCGTTTCGTTAATCATCCTCGATTGTCTACCTCATGATTGCTGTTAATAATGTCTTTCCTTCCAGCTGAAGTCTCCTACCGCAAACAGGTATCACTGGAAGGGGTGTATAAAAGAGAGGGAAAAAAGATTATACACAAACAGAAGATAGTAAATGGGACATAGTAAGAAAAAATGAAAGAAAAAATAACTTCCTTTCGTTTTCTCTCTGACACTCTAACATTTTTCCATCTTTTTTTATTTTGTCAAATGTTTCTTTGTTTTAATTCATTTTTGATTTTGTTTTTTTGTTTTTAGTATTTTCTTGTTTCTAGACGAAAAGATATTTCTTAGTAAATAAATAAAATAAAAATAGGAAAATGGAAAGTAAAAAGTGAAAGAGAAGGAAAGATGAAAAAATAAAACTCTTTAATTCGCTGAGTCTGTAAAGTATAGCCTCAGTGTACTAATGTCAGTAAATTCGTCTTTATTTTTTTCTCTCTCTCTGTTTGTGGTTTTTAAACACGTTTGTTTTCTATTCGTGAATACAGCATATGTGAATTCTAATTAAGTCTAGACATTTAGAAGTGGCTGAATTAAGTGCAATGTAAACGAATTATCTTGTTCTATACTTATATAGACGAGGATTGATGTGATATAGAATTAACAAACTCTTTTCTGATCAACGAATACATATTTTGTGATTTTAAGAAAATATAAATAATGAAATTTATTGAGCTATAAGCAACTTTTTATTCATAGAATAACCACGCAGTTTATTTATCACAAATCAATAGAGGTTAAAATCGGTGCATTAGATATCAACTCGCTTTACAGCCACTATATAGGTGGTACATAATGAATAGTAAGCCTATTCATTGTGCAAGGAAGTAAAGAAATATTTGAATTCAAATCTTTACTGGCAATTCTTTAGAAGACTAATGGAAATTAATAAGTAGTTTACTAATAATCCACCTTAATTACTTCCCCTTGGAAATCTGAGATATATAAAAGTAGCACTCAGAAACGTCAGACAGATCGTAGTCAGAGTAAAGTGTAATAAAGCTTTCCTAAAAGCAGTGGTTCTGTTTTTACTACAAGTAGTTTAAATGATAGTCTTCTACCTCTTATTGAACTGTACGTGACGTTCTGATTCGTTTAAGATATCAAAGGACTGAAATCGGTTGGAAATGGCTTTGCTTTAGTCAGAGTGAATTTAGTCAGAGTGAATGGTACAAATGGGAATGGCGTCTGTCCCCAGTAAAAACGAAAATATACTAAGTTTTTGTAATAATTAACAAGAACAAGTAATGGATTAAGACAAATCTAAGATAAACCAAAGTTAACCAAAGAAGACAGGAGACTAAAGGAATCCGGCCAAACTTAGAAGGTAGAAAGTAGAAGATATAAGATGAGTATAATAAGAAGAATAAGAATGCGACTATTTAAAATAGTTTTAAAAGAAAATGATACAGTTATATATTTCAACATCTTCTCCAAATCATTTTATATAAATAATGTTTTATACACTTTTTTCCTTAGTTTTATAGTTTACGCCTTAGAAATTGTTTTTATTGCTTTTTTCGGGGCTATTCCAATGTAGAAGTCGCCTCTCATCACCAGTGACGCTGATGCATGACTAACAAGAATAAAGAGAAACCGTCACACTAAAGTATTTGGGATTTTTGGAAAGTGTGAGTTAGCTACTGGCAGGGCGACAAGGAACTTCAGGGCTACCGAAATAGTTCTCTCCATCTCCCTATCGGGGTGAGCTACGAATTATTTGAATGATAGATATTCTTTCATGGACTCGATTAGGTCACATCACGTCTTCCTGTTTTTAAAACCGGTTGAGAGAGAGAGAGAGAGAGAGAGAGAGAGAGAGAGAGAGAGAGAGAGAGAGAGAGAGAGAGAGAGAGAGAGAGAGACCGGTAATAAAGTGAGTGGTAATTTTCTATGATCATGCGTCTACTTTCTTTTTTTTCTTTTATTCATCTCGTCTTTCTTCGAGACTCAACAACGCTACTCTATTAATGAAAAAGAAAGCTTAGATCATGAAGTTCGACCTGTTTACGTAAATGAAAGAGAGTATAATGCAATGTTTAACCTAAGTTCTCATTAAGCAAAAAGAACATGTAATTATTTTAGATTTACAGTTTAATCCTGACATTGATCTTTAGCAAGACAATGCATTTTCTTTTACTTTTGAAGTTTAAAAATGTAAATTCTGTATGAATAGTTAGAAATGAAATTTAACATTAAAATATAGTTATGATTAAAATCAAGCATTTACAAACAATTCAAATGTTGGCATTAAATAACCCATCAGAAGTTGATATGCCGTTGAATGCAAAAACAATCTTTTGCTAATGAATCACATTTTGGCCTTAAATAATTCATAAGGAGTTGATGATTTATCTATTTCTTGATTAAATAGATAAACCAAAGCAAACCTTTATAAATTAGTCAAAATCCGCCATTATATAACCCATGACGAATTGATACGATGTTAAACAAATAAGCCAAACGAAACGAATCTGATGAACAATATAAAATGACTTATTTTTATCAAATCTGACAAATTCTATTGTAAGGTGGTAAATATAACTGCAAAATGTGTCTAGAAGAAAGATTATGTCTTCTACACGACACTGGTAAAAAAATTGCTAAACAAAAGAAGCAAATTGCTTTCTAAGTGTAAACATATAAACACATTGCTCTAGTGTACTCTACCACCTGATCGTAAATGATACAATACTTGATATCTCTATATTCTAAACTGGCAGAGAGAAAAAAAGATAAATGAGAAAAATTTCTTCTTAATGATCGTTTGAGACTAAAGTTTGCCCATACTGAGAAAAGATATATGCACGAACCTAGTAAATCTGACGCATAAAATTCTGTAGGACTTTGAGAGAGAAACAAACCACCAACTCGCGGCCAGAAGTCCAGACCAATATAAATTAAAGCATTACCACGTTTTGAGAAAACTAGTGTTACGTAGCCGTTCGTCATGGTACCAAATAGATATACGTTGTATACTTCTTACGTCTTACTCTGGTCTTCTATTCTTCCGGTCGTCTTCTGATCGTCTAGTCTTCTGTCTTCTATCTTCTAATGGTCTCGTCTTTCTTATCTGGGTTCCGTGTCTGGTTCTGCTGGGGACCATTTCTTATCAGAAGCCTTGTGTCATTGTTAGCTTTTAGTAATAACAACAAGACTTCGATTTTCTTTTGATGTTATTTTATTCCGGATCCCCAGGCCAGACAACTGTGCGCGGAGAGCCACATCTTGCTAGCTTCTAACTCTGCAACTGTCTACTCTAACTGTCACTGCAACTAACTGAGTTGTCCGCCTTAAACCGGAAGGGGGCTTTCTATCGGGGTTCCGTTCTCACGATTCTATCCCCAGAAAGCAAGGTCAGAGTGAGGTCAAGCATTGTCACTCACTCTCAAGGCCATCAGCTGTACTGATCGCCATAAGGATTTCTATACTACCTTAAAAAGTAATAGGGAACCAATTAATATGTAACACTAGTAGCTTTCCTTTGTGTGTTTGGACCAACTGTTATAACTTTAATAATTTATGTTCGCTTGCAAGATATGGAGTCTAAGGAATTTATACGTTAAAGTTGATTCCTTAAAATATTAGAACCTCTGCAGGCACATTATACAGAATTTGAATAGAAACATCAACTTCTAATTATAATGCTTTTTTGAAAGTTCTTTTAAAAAGTAAAAAAATAAAGAATTAAAAAAAAAAACTCATTTACCGAGAATTTTCTTAAAAGTTATTTTTCCATTAGCTTTTATGAATTAAAATGTTAGGAGTGATTTATTGCTGATTGAGTTTATAATCATCGAATTATTTGCATCTGTTTTCCTTCATTTTGGGCAAAAAATAAATGTTTTAAAAGAAATTATTAAATTTACCTATAATCTATTCGCTTAAAAATCATATATACAAAAATAATATTTGGCTGTAAACACCCCACAAGAATTGATATGCCATTAAAGAAAATAACCATTCTCTGTGTGAATATATCGATCTGTTATACATGCTTGATTTTGTCAATGTGTACAAAATGTTTAGTTTCAAGAATGGCAACCACTCTGTTTACATTATCGTTCCCAAACTGTATTCTTAAAACTTTTAGTCATCTTTGAGGATATGAAATTCACTTGAAACCAATTGTAGTAATTGCACCTTAAATGTATTGTACACTATAATATATATATATATATATATATATATATATATATATATATATATATATATATATATATATATATATATATATATATATACATAAAACTAATCCATTAATCTATACATGTATAAAGACCAGTTGTATAGATATGTATTTCCGGAGGAAACTTCAAAAATAAAACAATTAACGACAAAGTAAATATATATACACATTAAATACCACCAGGGCTTGGGTTTTGAGTAAAAGTAATAGAGATTTGATTTATATTCGTGAAGATAATTAATTATCTTGGGCTGGTGAATACTGTTCATTTGCAGTTGCACCATTTTTTAAGAATATATATAATTGTTACACATAACTTTTCATGCTCATTTCATGTTACCTCGGAATGATGCTGTTCCTGATAGAAAATCAATACTGATATGGGTTGAAAATTCTATCTGAAACAGCATCATTCAGATTTGACTGTATACGCATACTTCTATAACCTTGATTCTAACTGAAAACGAAAAGTAATATTTTTTTTTTAAATTAACACTTACTAAATTTACGAGAAAAAATAAAATAAGAAGCCAGAATGCCATAGTTAAATGTTGTGAACAACATAGCATCCAATATTAAAAAGTGAGCGTTGTGTTTTTTACTGAATTGCTTTATATAGTTTGAAGAAGATTTAAAAAAGAAAATAGAAATAATGTTCCAGTAAAAGCACTAAACTATAAATGTGATGTCATGCCGAAAATCACTGCAGCACACATAATGAAAGAGAAATGTATGCAAGGAGGTTTGCATACATTGGAAATCATATGAAGAAGTAAAGCAATAACAATAAAAATGTTGCATTTTCATGGAGTATTTAATGTGAAAGCTTATTAAAAACAAAATATATTTGTCTTAACAGTACATTAGGAAGTAAAGGAATGCGCTGCAATAAACATATTGTTTTTGGAATTATTGTTTCCTTTGAAAAGTATTTGTTTTTTAACCTCGAACTACAACAAAAATATATGAATATAAGAATATGAAGAAATAAGAGACAATAACACATTCATGTATTAAAAATTCCGGAGCAGATTTTCTTGCATTTTCGTCAAATATGCATTTAATATTTTTGGTAGTTCCATTCAAATATCATATTAAAAAATGGAATGAAATGCACAATTCCGTATCATAATGGGAGAAACAATATTAGATTTTAGTTAATAAATATGAGATGATGATGTTTTTGAAAGGATTGTCGCATCGATAGCTTTCTATTAATCAGTAATATGGAAATCCAATCTCATTGACAAGCTAAAGCGACAATTCTTCCAGGCTGTGGTCATATCAGTGCAGCGGCAAGGCTGCACCACTTGGACCCTAACGAAGCGCCTTGAGAATAAGCTAGATGGGAGTTGCACAAGAATGCTGCGTGCAGTCTTGAACAAGTCGTGGAAGCAGCAGTATGTCAACCTCCCCCCATCTAACAAACCATCCGAGTGAGACGGACTAGGCACGCGGGACACTAATGAAGAAGCAAGAACGAGCTCATAAGTGACATTCTCCTCTGGAATCCGGCACATGGACATGCTAATTTGGGCCGCCCACCAAGGACCTACATCCACCAACTATGCGAGGATGCTGGTTGCTGCGCAGAGGTCCTCCCAAGTGCAATGAGTGATAGAGAGGGTTGGCAAGAGATTATCATAGATATCCGTGCTACATGCGCAATATGATGATGATAATAATCTGTTAAAAACAAATATATTTGACAGTAATATCACCCAATTATTGTACACAATATTACGAAAATGTGTGATATTTAAACATAGCGGGTGTAATAATATTGCACTTAACAGAAATGACTTACGGCTAAGCATTATTGAACTCTACTGAAGGTTCGCCACGGTTAGAAGGTGTCTCAAATATGGGGCAACTATCGAACCATGTATTCAGTTGTAAAGGATATGACTATGTATTTGACCATCCACAAAGCCAAATATGACACAAGGTCAGGCCCAAGTTGGGTCTAAATGTTGCTTAAAATCCCGTCGCTATTCCATTTTGGGGGCGTCTCGTGCACTAGACAATAGAGCTGCCGAGGGGGGGGGGCGAGTGGGAGCAAGGGAATCAACTTTGAATATAGTAGCCAATTCCTCAACTGACTATAACTCATTTCCCGCCAATTACCCATCCATTTCACGTAACCTTTGAAATATAATTATGTGATTCCCTCCTACTTACTCCTACCACTATTCAGTTTGTCTTACTACCTTGCGCGGTAAAAGAACCTGAAAGAAAATTGACTACACCCGAACCTGATAGCAATCCGAAGTGCCGAAAGTAATATGGATGAAACTTTCGGTGGTTTATCAACAAACTTCACTCAGATGTTAAAAAACTGGTTATACAACTTTAAAAATTACTAATGTCACTGCAACGGACATGTTAAGGCGGCAATCGGATAAAATCTCTCTCTCTCTCTTTGTAAATTGTAAGTATATATATATATATATATATATATATATATATATTATATATATATATATATGTTGTGTGTGTGTGTGTGTGTGTCTGTATGTCTGTCTGTCTCTCCCACCCCTTTCTCTCTTCTCTCTCTCTCTCTCTCTCTCTCTCTCATTTCATTGCTCTCTTCTCATGAATTATTTCCGATATTATAACAATCATTTGATAGAGGATATAAAGGTCACTAAAAACCATTAATTTAATATTCACCCAATTATTGTACACAAAACTA
>CM042139.1:97263160-97300660 GCA_023376005.1 Doryteuthis pealeii | reverse complement strand
AGAGAGTCAGTCTCTTTCTTGAGGTTTCAAATTCTTAGCCATGTCCAAGTATTTCAGTGTGCAATCTTTCCACTTAGTCACTTTGAAGTATCTATATACTTGTATTTATACTATTACTGTTTTCTTTTCTTTTTTAATTACTGGCTGCTGTAATTAGTCTTTCTTTGATCTTTTTGTGTATTCTCCCAGTCATCGAATTGTCGCATGTAAGCAATCTTCAATGTTGGGGAGACTTATTCCCCCTTCTATTCTTCTGTCAACAGTCTCCTTCATCTTTGGTCCATCTGTAACATTTCCTTTTTTTCCATTTTTAGAAAGGCTCCGAAGATTTTACAAAGATGACAGCCCAGGTCTTTGTTGACGAGATTTGTGTTGAAGAGCTTAATTTCGAGAAGATTTTTTTTCTTATGTGTTACTCTTTCATTACATTTTTCTTTCATCTGTGTTTGATGGTACATGCTTTCAATATTGTCTAGTACTTGTAATTCTTGTATAGTTTTCTTATTTATCTCCTGATTTGGTATACACTTTTCCAAATCAGTAGGGACCGTTCCAAGAGCGCTTGTTCCTCGGTTAATTTTTTTCAGTTCTCTGGCAAGGTCCAATTATTTGTTTTTTTTTTTTTTCATTTTCACGGTATGACAAGTTCCCTTTTCTTGTTAATTAACACTAGGTCAAGTCTCTAAGTTAAAAGTTAGAAACAATGACATCGTTACATGCATTTAAAAAATTGAAATAGTTTATTATGAATTATTTTAATTTATTACCTAGATATATAAATGAATTATTTATATTATATCTACATCTAGATAATGAATATTATGTTTAGGTTATAGGCACCACATACATTTCACAGTATCACAATTTTTCATTAAGGGAACCCCTTCTTTTTGGCATATGTCCGGTACCTAAACTTTGAACCCATCCCCCCCAGACTGGAACATGGTGATATGCAATGTGCAGTCAAAACAAAAATATATCAATGACAAAAGTATTATCTAGATTTTAAAAAAAATGTCTTCTTCATCTTTATTGTTATATACACAACATTTCAATCAATGTTCACCCTGGCTTACTTCACGTTGTTTCTTGTCGAACTTGTAAACCTTCTTTTCAGAATCAAGTGCCTTCATGGAACTTTGAACCAAACCCTTTACTTAATTCATTGAGGTAGATTGTTCTCATTCTATTACAAGTGTTAAGCTATGTTAAGTATTGTATATTATTTCTGTCTGTAGTAAGGATTGAACCTGCAGCCTCCAGATGATTAAATAAGGGGTTTCGTTTAAAATTCCATGAACGCTTTCAAATTCAACAAGAAGGTTCCCGGGTTTGACAAGAAATACCTGATCATGTGATCATTGACTTGAAAATGTATAATTACTTGCAAATTATCAATGACAAGAATATTTGAAATTATACAGCTGTTTGCAGTCAGATGTTTATTTTCAATTGGGAATGGTTTCTTTAAACTATGAGACTGCGCTGGTTGATTGTAACACGATTTTTGATAAGCAGTGTACACATGTATGTGTTTTTAAGTAGTAGTAAACATTCTAATACTTATACGTGGATATGCAGAAGGAAACCCAACTAAATATAATTGGATTTGTAGCCATTACATGTCTGCGTGCCATATCTGTTATATGAGAATACCTTTGCATGCTGTTGCCTCGTATCATAACACTTTAATAGCATATCTTTCATCAATTGTTAAAAAAACGCCCGCAGAATGTACATGTTTAGTGCTTTCATATTTACACGATATAATCGCTGTTATTATTTCTAGCGTGGAACATCTTTAACAATTCAAAAATTATAGCTGAAAAGAAAATGTCTTTATCTTTTATTCTGGGTTTTAATTTATATTAGATACAAGAAAAGAACGGTATATATATCTTTATATTTTTATTTTTTATTTTTTTCCTTCCTCTTTTGCCCCGCCATTTTCTATGGTTTAATCTCCCTCTTTTACACATTTCATATACATTGTGACTTTTAAACGATCTACCGGTTGTTACTTTTGAAAAACAACCGGTCGAAAGGGCCCATAAGTTTCTTTTTTTTCTTTCATTTCTCTTTCGCTCTATTAAATTGCTGATCAATAAAAGTATGTTATTAAAAAAATTCTATACAAATTCAGCTGTACCAAAAATTTGTTTATATATATATATATATATATATATATATATATATATATATATATATATATATTATGCATATCGCATAAATGCGTCCTGGTCTCCTGGCCTAAAAACGCTAGGCTGTGCCTGCTAAAAATTCGACCGGTGCTACTTTAAAAATTCCTAGTTGTTGGAAGGCGATTTGAAAGCGATATGTTACCCTTCCTAAGTCTTTTTCGACAATTAAATGTAAATTTATGTTTTTTTTATCTCTTGATTATTTTTGTGATCACGTATTTTGTACTTTATAACATTTATGAAAAACTTATTTAGTAAATCTCGTTCTGAAAAGAAAAAAAAATCATATCGGCGTTGAACTTTTCTAACGTAAGTAAATAAAGTTGTCGGGGTGGTCTAAAGACGGTATCAGCAAGAAAGCGAGAGAATCAATTTTCACTTGTTCTAGACCAAGGAGATTGGCTGAGTTGGCGAGGACAGGTATCGAACCCGGAAGCTTGTGGTTCCTAGTCGGACGCTCTACCGACTGAGCTAAACAGGTCAGCACAATCAAATATAAACAGAGGCTGATCTTTATTTGCTCAGGGTTGTCCAGTGTGTACGAGGACACATAATTTGATTTCTTTGTACAAGTAACTACGTTACAATCTCGATTTATTTATTTTTCAATCAAATGAAAGTAATCATAAACGTATATGGTTCAAAATTCCTATAAACGTAACCGAGTAACAAACTTCGTTGATACACAACATTTTGGTTGATGCATCCCTAACGTGCGAACGAAATTCCATGCGTATAATTAAATGAAAATAACTCCTTTGTTTAAAAAGCAGAAATTTAATGTTCAAGATATTTGGAATATATATTTTGACTAAATACTTTAGCATATTCGCATGAATGAACATCACACACACACACACACACACACACACACACACACACACATATATATATATATATATATATATATATATATATATATATATATATACTTTGCTGTAAAAATGATCAGTTACAACAAGCTCCCTGTCAGCTGAGATTGAAGAATACACCAACTGCACCTCTGCAGAGGGGGTAAAAATTACCCCCCCCCAATATTTTATTGAGTATTTGTAAGTAGAGAAATCAAGGATAGTCGTGTTTGAAATTCTTTGCTTGCTTAACCCTTTTATCTATCTATCTATCTATCTATCTGTCTGTCTGTCTGTCTGTCTGTCTCTCTCTCTCTCTCTCTCTCTAACACTCCACACGGCTGAATAGTAAAATCATATGTTCTAAGATATAGGTTTTTTTTTTAATTAAGTTATTTTATTTATATTTTTTACATTATTATATTTATATCTTTTACATTATTATCTGAAAAGCTATATAGAAATATACCATTGACTTTTGCAAAATAAATATAAAAATAGATATTTACCCAAACGTTTTGTCACAGAAAGCATGTGAAACAATGGTTAAGTTGGGTGCATCTGGTTTGAATTCAGAGTTTTCCATCTCCAAGAGGATATACATTACCAAAGTAATGTATATCCGTATCTGCCGTAATATTTACCCATGTATTGGTGGGAAGGGGGATTCATGAATTTTCCAATGGTCGCGTTCAGGAATTGAACTCGATTGGTAGTTTCCACGACGATAAAGGTTACCCTAAGATGTAAATGAGAAAATATTCCGGAACTCTTTGGAGAATTTTAGAAATGGGTTTATCATATAAGTTACACCCAAAATATATATATATATATATATAGACAAAAAGAAACTAAGACGCCTATGCGAATCAGCGATAATAACTCACACAAAATCATTCAAAATTAGACCTGGATTCTATGATCTCGACAAATCGATAGCAAAAATGATAATTGGAGAAAACAACATCATTTCCCACCATGAATATGGTTAGAAAAATTAAAATATATATATATATACACACACACTCACTAACTACCCAGTTTCATTTCCTTTCTTCTCCCCAACACAAGACATCAAAATTATCCCCCACTTCACCACATAACTGACCCAGTGACCCAGTGACCCAATGTCACTTAACTACCCCCTCCTATTTATATTCCCTGGCATCAAACACACCAATACTAGACCCATACCCTCTGCATTCCGACCAACCCCATGTCCCATCTACAATTTAGCCTCCACCCTATACTCTTACCTACACTTCACTCATTTCTTTAATCCTTATTTCCCCTCAACCTTTCACCTCCTTCAAATCACACACATGTACGTATTTTTGCTTTAAATAAAAGTCATTGGGCTGAAGATGATCTTATCCTAAAATCGAAATATTCCCACTCTAAGTCTTGTTTGAGTTATTATTTTTTGTCCACTATCCTTTTACCTTCATATATATATATATATATATATATATATATATATATATATATATATATATATATACTTCGAATGTACAAATGAATCCTTACGTTTTCCTAGTTCCGCTACACAAAAAAACTTGCAAAAGCTCAGTTATCCATAGCCAAATTGACTTGAAACTAACCTTACTTCACTCTGTGTGTATGTGTGTGTGAGAGAGAGAGGGAGAAAAAAAGAGAGAGATAGAGAGAGAAAGAGAGAAGTGAAAGAAAGAGAGAGAGAGAGAGAGAGAGAGAGAGAGAGAGAGAGAGAGAGAGTGTGTGTGTGTGTGTGTGTGTGTGTGTAAATGTACATTTTATTCGCCTGTCTGACTTGCGTTCACACAACCTAATGATAAAAAATGAATTTGAAGGTAGAAACACTGGAACTGCTTATATTTTTTTTATTTAACATTTTGTACTACACAACTATACAATTTACACGTTTTTTAATACATAAGCCACTGAACATCGTAACAAAATTGATGCCTTCGCACTTTTACTTTTTGATCATTGATTCTTAATACACACGATATATAAGCACACACACGCTTGCACAATGAAACACTCGCGGATATATGCATATGCATATTCGTAAAAGATTGACGACGCTCGTAGAAATACTGAGACTTGAAATCCTATATTTTCTCGATTGTTCCAAATCCCTTTCCATATAAAGCTAAAGAAGGAAAAATAAAAACAAGGATTATTCATTAATTTATTTCATTTTAAAAATTCTCTTTAAATCTTTAAATCCCTCAAGTTCAATTTAGTATATTTTGAGATATTTTAGGATACTATCCTATTTTCTCCATACCTCTACTTAATCCATTGTTTTTTAGCTTTATTTTTATTTCTCCTGATATATATATATATATATATATATATATATATATATATATATATATATATATATATTAAAAAATTGATACAATAGAAACCTACGCGACTTAACCCCTGGATTCTGTGCCCAACGATCGTGTAAGCCACCCTTTATCTATATAAATAAATAAATAAATATGTATAATATATAATATATATATATATATATATATATATATATATAGCTTTTGCTGGGATGGTGTACCAAAGGCAGTATTAATTGGTAGAGTGCTCAATATAAAATAGAGCTGTTATATAATATAATAAGATAAATATATACGTTTTACATATCTATTTATTGGGTGACAAAGGAACATTCACAACCATATTGGTTCCATGCGATGCATTCATCAGGTGAAGATGTTTCAAATGTGAGGAAAATCGAAAAAATTTCAAAATAATTTCCGAAAATTCAATAGACATGGGATGCGTATGATTGGATAAAATGATGTGTGTATGTATGTGAAGGTGAATTGGATGTATGAGAGTGTTTATGGGCAGTATAAAGGTTGCGTACGCGTAGTGACTGGTCACACACATAATACGTTGATCTGTTAGAGTGCGGTATTTTAATAGGGCTTACGTGCGAGCGCTCGTGTCTATACATGTGTGTGCATGTTTTCTTTCTATCTGATGCGTAGGCCGTGTATGATGTATACGGACGGGTCGTGATAGTCGGGGAGTGGGGTTGGATAATATTAATTTTAAGGTTGTAAATGTTGTATATTATGGGTGGGTGGGTGGTGGGGCTTTGAACTGCGGTGTTGTCTATTACGAGGTGTTGCGTTAACAACCGGACCTGGTTGCACGTGGTTACATATACTCGCGACATATACACGCATACAAAATAATATTCATACATATGTGTATGCACACACATGTCACTATATTTGCTGGGTAAGCCTTACATATACACACTGAAGCGCATACGCATACTACTATGGGCTTCACGTGTACATATATACGCCCATACGCACACATGTACACACAGACATACACGCATATACGTACTCATACAAATTCGTGTATGTACAAAACTCAAAGCAAACCATAGATCCAGAAACATTATCTGGTTTAACCCACCTTTCAACAAATCAATATCTTCAAACATTGGCAAAATCTTCCTCAACCTCATACGTAAAAACTTCCCACCGAACCACCCCTTAGCAAAAATCTTTAATTAGAACAACTTAAAAATAAGTTATAGCTGCACCAAAAATATTTCACAAATTATTAAAAGCCACAATAAAAAGGTAGAAACAAACAGCAACAATCCACCACCCACCAATCTATGCAACTGCAGAGAAAAAAACATGTGCCCCTTCAATGATCTCTGCCTGCAAAGGAACGCAGTATACAGGGCAACTGTAAAGTATAACAACCACCAAGCATTACATCGGAGCAACCGAAGGTACTCTGAAACAAAGATCTTACACACACAAACTATCATTCACTAATATTAACTACTCAACCAGTACATCACTATCCACATATATCTGGAGCCTAAAGGACATGAATATTTCCCCAAGATAACCTGGGAAATCCTAAAAATTGCACCCATACAATAAGTCCACAAAAAATGCCTCCTTTGCCTCCAAGAAAAAACTCTCTATCATCACCCACATACCACATTGCACCCTACTAAACAAAAAATCTGAAGTACTGTCCAAGTGTAGACATGAAAACAACACCTGTTGTCGAATTTCGACCCATAACTTAACCCCCCACCACTGCTCACACACTACGCACTACCACCTCGCACTATTATACACATAACATACTGCATCATCATAACAACAACAACATAATCTATCACTACCCAACTCCAACCTCACACACCTGCACAAGAAACGTAAGTAAGATCCTTCTTTTCTATGCACCCCAGTACTATATCCAAAACCCCTGAAGAATAACCCACCCCATCTACCTACATATCCCACACCTTTCCCACTTACATACCTATTCAACCATCCCACTCTGTCCCTATCTACCTGCATATCTCAACACGTACCTGTTTATCTGCCTCCCACAACCCATTCACCTATCTATCTTTCTCAATAAATTTCCCAACACACACCCAATTATCAACACCTGTTTATTTCTATCTGATTAGGGTATAATCACTCTTAATTAATAACTCCTCACTATCATGATAATCAAAAAACGCCTCCCCCTTTACCCACACGGCCCAGCATCTTTATTGACACGAAATTAGGGTCTACCCATTGACCAGTTTTAGGACAACTCGAAATTAGGGACTACCCATTAACCAGTTTAGGACAACTCGAGTTAAACGGAAATAAATATTTCCGAACTTTGTTTATAAAAATCCCGTAAAAACAATTAAAGATCTTACAAGATAGTTAGAAAGAATAATAGTTCATCCAAAGATCAAACTATTCCTTAAGAAAAACTACACCGTTACCTTAATAAATATACGAACCCACCCATATTGCACGCTGCTTTTTAGACAAAAAATATATATGATTACAACCTTACGTTTATGCGTCTACGCACGTTTGAGCGCAAAGGACGCATAACACAAAAATTTATCTAAGAACACATAACAATAGGTGTATATATCTATCTATCTATCTATGTATGTGTGTGTGTGTATGTGTATATATACATACGTGTATATTCGCGTATCTATCCAGCTATATATATATATATATATATATATATATATATAAATAATAAAAAAGTCGACGGGGCGGCCTAAAGTCGGTATCAGCCAGTCAGCGAGGGAGTCTATCCCCTTTTCAATAGCGCTAGACGAAGGAGATTGTTTTTTTTAGCACCTGAGGTGGAGCGCCACACCTACCATCAGCTCCTTACTTTACCGCACAGATCCCTGTGCTACTCATACGCTGAGTTGGCGGGGACCGGTATCGAACTAGGAACCTTGTGGTTTTTAGCCGAACGCTCTACCGACTGAGCTAACCCGGCCCCATGTGTGTGTGTGGTGTGTGTGTATATATATATATATATATATATATATATATATATATATATATATATATATATATATATATATATATATATATATATATATATATATATATATATATATATATATATATATATATATATATATATATATATATATATATATATATATATATATATATATATATCACATAACAATGAAATCCTCTCACCAATCAATTAATCTATCCATCTATCTATCTATTTATCCATCTATCATTCCACCTATCTCAGTCCATCTTCATCCATCTTACGTTCTACCCCCCACTGGCCTACATCTTGTTCCCCCCTTCCTTCTTTCAAGCCCCCCTTGGTCCTTGTACATATGCATTCTTGTACATGTACGTGCTATTGTATGTTTATGCATATGTTAGCGTGGGTGTATGCGTGGATGTGTGCGAGCGCATATGTGTGTATATGTGTGCATATGTGTATGTGTGTGTGGGTGTGTATGTGTACGTATATATATATATGTATGTATATGTATATATATGTTTATATACGTATATGTGTATATATATATATATATATATATATATGTATGGGTGTGTGCATGTGCATGCGTGCTGACGTATATATGCGACTGAATGTGTGTGCGCACACGCGTGTGCGTGTGTATGCGTACGTATGTGTGTATGTGTGTACGTGCATGCATGGTCGTGTACATGCGCGCGTATGTGCATATGTTTGTGTGTGCGTGCATGCATGTATGAGCGTGTGCACGCGCACGTATATGCGTACATCTGTGTGCGTGCATGCATGTGTCTTTGTGCACATATGCGTATGTATGTTCCTACGTATATGCGCGCGTGTATATATGTATGCATGCATATGTGTGTGTGTCTGTACGTGAGCGTGTGAGTGTATGTGCACGAATTTGTATGAGTACGTATATGCGTGTATGTCTGTGTGTACATGTGTGCGTATGGGCGTATATGTATACGTGCAGCCCATAGTAGTATGCGTATGCGCTTCAGTATATATATGTAAGGCTTACCCAGCAAATATAGTGACATGTGTGTGCATATAAATATGTATGAAATTATTTTGTATGCGTGTATATGTCGCGAGTATATGTAACCACGTGCACCACGTCCGGTTGTCAACGCAACACCTCGTAATAGACAACACCGCAGTTCAAAGCCCCACCACCCACCCACCCATAATATACAACATTTACAACCTTAAAATTAATATTATCCAACCCCACTCCCCGACTATCACGACCCGTCCGTATACATCATACACGGCCTACGCATCAGATAGAAAGAAAACATGCACATACATGTATAGACACGAGCGCTCGCACGTAAGCCCTATTAAAATACCGCACACTAACAGATCAACGTATTATGTGTGTGACCAGTCACTACGCGTACGCAACCTTTATACTGCCCATAAACACTCTCATACATCCAATTCACTTTCACATACATACACACCTCATTTTATCCAATCATACGCATCCCATGTCTATTGAATTTTTTGAAATTATTTTGAAATTTTTTCGATTTTCCTCACATTTAAACATCTTCACCTGATGAATGCATCGCATGAAACCAATATGGTTGTGAATGTTCCTTTGTCACCCAATAAATAGATATGTAAAACGTATATATTTATCTGATTATATTATATATATATATATATATATATATATATATATATATATATATATATATATAGTGGGAGGCGCTTGGACTAGTGGTTAGAGTCGTGGAAAATAGACTCGTCGATTCGAGTTCCAAGACGAAGCTGTTGGCATTTCACATAGCGCTAATACCCTTGGGAAAGATATTAATCCATATATTCTCCCTCCAGCTATTGGTTAAATAGTAGGGCATACTGGGCCCTTCAGCCTTGGGTAGGTAACCAGTTTGGGATAGGGATAACTCTGAATTCAAAATTCCCTCCAGCTATGGGTTAAATATTAGGAGAGACTGGGCCATTCAGCCTTGGGTAGGTAACCGGTCTAGGAGAGGGATAACTCTGAATTAAAAATTTCTGAGGTCGGTCGTTGATTAGATTTGTGGCAACCCTTGATGCACCAATTCTTTCCCATCGACTGTGCCAAAAAGTGTGGATGGTCCAACACAAGCCTTTATCACTATAAACAAATCACTGTGGATGTTCATTGTATGAACACTCATACGTCGATCGACAGGAGAGTCCATCATTATATATATATATATATATATATATATATATATATACATATATAACACACACACATACACACATATATATATAGTGTGTGTGTGTGTGTGTGTGTTTATATATATATATATATATATATATAATATAATGTAATATAGTAGGAATTTGAAAAAACACAGGTTTAAATAAAATGAGTGGTAAGTTTATTAGCCGACGCTGCAGTGTTTCAATCTGTTAAGTAGATCTTCTTCAGGGTATTTGCTGATATAAGGAAAAATAAATTTTTTTATCAAAGAATAACGAGAAAAACTGCGATAGTCCTTGTTTATCTATGTGTTCAAAATTTGAAGTTTGAAAAAGGAACGCTGGAAAGGTAGATGGTTTGAAATATGACTTCAAATATTCTTCTTTTATGGTGTGTGTGTGTGTGTGTGTGTGTGTGTGTGTATCGAAAAATGACATTGATCATTTTTTGGTGTTTTGTGTGTGTGTGTGGTTGCGGGCGTGTGTATATTTATGATAAACGACATCGAAACAAACCTCGAAGTTGTGTGTGTGTGTGTGTGTGTGTGTGTGTGTGTGTGTGCGGCGCGCGCTAGCGTGAATGCATACTCATTAAGAAGAATGTTTGTTTCAGGTAAGTGGCGAGAAAATATCCTTTTTAACTTTTGAGTTGCTGTGTGGGCGTTTTGTAAGTAAGAGGGTGTTAGGGGAAATAATATCTGCGTGTGTCTATATATATATACGCTTGTGTTTTAAATAAGTGAAGAGAAAAAGGGGTGAGTGTGTGGAGAGGGTAAAAATTATATTAAGAGTTGTGTAGTTAAAGTTTTAATTATTATTGTTTTATTATTGTAATTAATTATTATAATGATTATTATTATTATTATATTATTACAATTTTGTACTAGTAATTGATTATTACAATGATTTATTATTATTATTATTATTATTATTATTATTATTATTATTATTAAAAATGTTATATTATTATTATTATTATTAATATATATTATTAGTGTTGAATATGTTGGTTTAATTGGTAAAACAACACCCATACAAGGTCTGATGATGGTGTATACACCATCCAATGTTTAGATTGTAACAAACAATACATAGGAGAGACGTCCAGACACATTGACCAACGAATCCGAGAACACAAGAGTGATATCAGAAATGGTCAAATGAACAACACACTTACAAAACATATCTCAGATACTAACTATTCATTCAATTTTAAAGAATCCAAATTGTTAGTTAGAATTCACAACAAAAACGAAAGAAAAATCGTAGAATCTAGCACCATCTCCATTTTCAATACAATTAAACAAAAACCCGGATTTTTCCTTTTATCGCCATACCTGTCCAAAATTATTCTCAAGAATCACAAAATTCCCTACATCTAACAATGTCTCATTTCATTTTCTATATACTAATTCCCCTTTAATTATAACTGAATCAGCACCAACAAATTTTCTCAAAACAAAACCCATCTGGTAACACGATATTTTCTTTTGATCTTTCAACACACAATAAATTATTGCACTTTACCAATTAAACCAACGCATTCAACAATAATAATATATTTTCAATAATAACAATATATACAATTTTCCCCTCAAAATCCCCACACACATATACTCTCCACTGACACCATTCACCTTTTTACATCACCCACATACATTCATATTTTTCCACGAGAAACCCTCATAATAAATCTCACCCCTTATGTATTATATATACACATGTATGTGGATACCCATGTATGTAGAATTTTGTGTAAATGCATATTAAGCAATTAATAAATGCACAATTATAATATAATAACTCACAAAAATACTAATTATGAATACACAATTTTTATTAACAAATAATAATTTTTATGTAAATAATTATGAATACACAGAAATTGTTTGTATAGATAATTAATAGTACACAATTGTAATAATAATAATAATTATAAAAATGATGATAATAATAATATATAACATTTTTTAATAATAATAATGATAATAATAACAATAATAATAGTATTAATAATAATAAATCATTATAATAATCAATTACAAGTACACAATTGTAATAATAATAATAATAATAATAATCATTATAATAATCAATTACAATAATAAAACAATAATAATTAAAACTTTAACTACACAACTCTTAATATAATTTCTTACCCCTCTCCACACAATCACCCCTTTTTCTCTTCACTTATTTAAAACACAAGCGTATATATATATATATATATATATATATATATATATATATATATATATATATATACGCAGATAGTATTTCCTTCTAACACCCTCTTACTTACAAAACGCCCACACAGCAACTCAAAAGTTAAAATAATATTTTCTCGCCACTTACTTAAAACAAACATTCTTCTTAATGAATATGCATTCACGCTCGCACACACACACACGCACACACATGCACACACACACACACACACACACACACACACACACCCATACACACACGCCGCGCACACACACACACACACACACACACACACACACACACACAACTTTGAGGTTTGTTTGATGTCGTTTATCGTAAATATATACACACACGCGCAATCACACACACACAAAAAAACACCTAAAAAATGCTCAGTCATTTTTCGACACCCCGCTACACACACACACCATAAAAGAAGAATATTTGACCTCATATTTCAAACCGTCTACCTTTCCAGCGTTCTTTCTTCAAACTTCAAATTTTGAATAGATTGAAAAACAAGGACTATCACAGATTTTCTCGTTATTCTGTGATAAAAATTTTTTTTCCTTATATCAGCAAATACCCTGAAGAAGATCTACTTAACAGATTGAAACACTGCAGCGTCGGCTAATAAACTTAACACTCATTTTATTTAAACCTGTGTTTTTTTTTTCATTTCCTACTATACTACATACCGTCGGATTCACTTCCATCTTTTCACACACACACACACACACACACGTGTATATATATATATATATATATATATATATATATATATATATATATATATACAGTGATGGGTAAGTGGTCTCCATTTCAGTTTTTTACATACGTGCATGCGCTTTGTATACTTCAGATTTTGTGTATTGTGCAACAAACAAGAGTCATTTGGGTACTGCAAGGAGATGAAAACCACGACGCCATTCACTCCTCTAGAAATTTGAAAACGAGATGCTTGGCATTCATGCGGGAAGCTTCAATACAAAGATTTCATAATGTTTCACTGTCAATTGGGGGATGGTGCAAAGGAACCAGTAGGTGCTTAGAAATGTATGCCAGCTGCTAAATCTAAATTTCATCAATCTGATAAGAAAATAAGTCCGGAATTCATTGGTTTTATCTAGTCCATGATTGATACCGATCCAAGCAAGTCACTCAGGCCCATCACGAGGAGGTTGTTAGTATTTTGGTTCCTTATCGCGAGGTTAGTTTATGAAAACATTCAGTATTTCTCATAAAATATGAAAAGGGTCAGTTTTATCACAGGCCATTAAACAAAAGGGAAATTACCGCGTTGCAAATCATAGGGTTGTCATCTTTTGGCATTGTAAACAAGGTCGATTTTTTTGTGAAATATATTTATTCTTTAATTTTTTATTGTAGTATTCCGCTTCATTGTAACCATCATGTCTTTGTCAGAATAAAAGCGTTGCAATTTTCTGAGTGCTGAGTTTGATTTACTTCCTGTCTCCAATCTAAACGGAAGTGCAAGGCACAAATTATGAGGACATTCCTTTTTAGAAAATGGGTAATTTCGAAACATTACCACATTAAGTAACCAAACATGGATTCATTCAAATTTCCCTGTGGCATCACTTCAAAAAGACATTAGAAGAATGGACCATACATTTTTAGTTGTTATTAAGTTGTTGCAAGTTATTATTAAGGTAGACAAAGATTTTGGGTGCACTCGGAAACCATCACATTCTTCTTTACATCACACACACATACAAATACATTAATGGTATGTACAGACTGGTTCAGATACAGACAACGACGAGCACAAGTACACATATAAACATACATAGGACTTCTAAATGCACGTACTCGTAAACAGACACAGACTCAGACAGATACACAGACAGGTACACACACTCACACACACACACACACACTCACACACACAGACGCACACGCGCGCGTATAGGTGCAGTAGCACTGATATATGGAATCCGCCAATGAGTACACTCAGGCTCACAGACACATATACAGACACATATACATACAGACATACTCGCACCCACACCCACACTCACACCCACACCCACACGGGGACACACACCTACACGGACACACACATATATATGAGAAGTAAATACACAAACGATGTGTTTTGATATGGCTTTTTTTAGCCGACAATTTATGGGGGAATATGTGCCTAATTGAAGTCGTACCTAATTTTGAATGTTAATTAATTAATAATTAATTAATTAGGCGGGCATACCTATTCAAATGTGAGGCTAAACAAATCGAGAAAAATAGCTCTGCTGATGAGGCCTAATAGGCCGAAATGTACATACACAGATTGATTTTTATCGATTTGTTTAGCCTTACATTTGAATAGGTATGCCCGTCTAATTAATTAATTAGGTACGATTTCAATTAAGCACATATTCCCCCAAAAATTGTCGGCTAAAATAAGTCATATCAAAACACATCGTTTGTGTATTTACTTCTCATACTGTCGGGTAGAAAAAGTCACTATAAGAGGAATAATACCTACTTTTAAACAAAACGAAAAACCTAGGATAGTCCGGTTGGTGTAGGGGTTACGGTCATCGCCTGTCAGCTTGACAGTCAGGGTTCGAATCACGCACAAGGCGGTCTTCCTATCTATAGCTCTGCTGATGAGGCCTAATAGGCCAAATGTACATACAGAGATTGATTTTTCACGATTTGTTTAGCCTTACATTTGAATAGCTATGCCCGCCTAATTAATTAATTATTAATTAATTAACTTTCAAAATTAGGTATTACTTCAATTAAGCACATATTCCCCCCAAACACACACACACACACACACACACACACACACACATATATATATATATATATATATTGGAATTAATCTTTTTTTCTTCTTTTATTAATGTATTCTTCAAGCCCTTGAATGTTCCCATCTACACACTTTAATGTTGGGGAGATTCTTCCTCATTCTTGTTCTGATGTATGAAGTCTGTTTATGACATATATCGGGTATAATGCCTTGCCTTTGGTCAATCTGTTGGAGTTCATTTTAAGAATGGTCCAGAATATCTTTCAAGGAGGACAGACCATGTGTATATTCCTTGACGAGATTTCTGCAGTAGAACTTCGTTTCGAGATTTCTTGTTTTTATGTGATATTCTTTACATACGTTTTCTTTCCTCACTGTTTGATGGTGTCCGATTTCAATATTCCCAAGTACTTGTAATTCTCTTTTTTCTCCAAGCATGCTTTTATGTTCCTGATTTGGCAGTTCTATTTATCCTGTTGTTTTTTCTTCTTTTGGCCTTTTGTGTCAGGAACAGGATACACTTTTGAATCCCCAATTCCATTCCAATATCCAAGGTGAATAATCTTCCACATGTGGTGATTTATTTTTTCCTGGGATTTCATAAATATGTAACCCCCTTATTATTATTTACTCCTTTTGAGTTTTCACATTAGCGTTAACTGATTGTCTTTCACTGGAGTCTGAATGAAAACAAGTCTCCTCAGTTCTCCAGGACTCTTCTGAGTATTCTGGGAGATTGCAACAGTGCAGTGTTCTGGATGGTATCAATCCTTTCTCTGATTTCCAGACTTTCCAATCCTGTTGGGACCGTTCCAAGTGCACCAACTACAATTGGTATCACGTTGACTTATATATATTCCATAAATTTTCCAGTTCTCTGGCAAGGTCCAGGTATTTGTCCATTTTTTCATTTTCCTTTAGCTTCACCCAGTGATCTGTTGGAACTACAAAATCCACCAGTTGACAAGTTATTTATTTTTTGCTGTGATAAGGTGATTCGGTTTTATCTCAAAGTCCCAGAGAATTTTATGCGTTTCGTTCCCAAAAACAGATTCTGATTTATGCATATACCATTTTGTTGTATGGTCAAACTTTAATTTTTTTCATAATTCCCAGTGGATCACATTCCCAACCCAGTCGTGTCTAGTTTTGTATTCCCGTTGTGCTAGTTTGCTACATTCATAGAGTATATTGTTTACAGTCTCATCTCTATTACCGCATAGTCTACATTTACTATTTTCTTGGTTTTATCAATTTTCGCTTTGATATAGTTTGTCCTTATGGCATTATTTTATGCAGTAATTATTAGTGAGTCAGTTTCTCTTTTGAGGTTTCCTTTTCTTAACCATGTCCAAGTCTTTTCATGTGCAACCTCTTCGATATTATTATTATTATATTATTATTATTATTATTATTACTAGCAAATATATGCACCCTCCGGGTGCGAGTATTTAAGTTTTAACGTAATAAAATATTGTATTAAATTAGAAAGGCTAATGAAACTAAGTAAGAATGCAGATAAAAAGATTTAAAACAGTGGGGTATAATCGAAAAATAAAACAACTTAAACTTACACTTCCATCCACTCGTCTTTCATTGTTATTTTCTAATTTAAGTATTTAGTTAAAAGAGGAGGTAAAGAATAAAATTACAGTTATTTCTTCTTGTTAATGTATTTTATTTAAGGATTATTGAAGAAATGTTTGCTTATATTCATTAAAATAAAACCAAACAATTAGAAATCAATAGTACTAAACACATATTTATTAAAATCACATTTTAAATATCAATATGCAAATTAGCCTTCCCGTTCACACTGTAAACCATTATTTTGTTGTATATATCTTATTATAATGGAGATTGTGTGTTTGTCTGTCTGTAACCGAAACTATATCCCTACTCAAATCACAATTCCCTTTGTTATTTACGTCACATTCTCCATGATTTTATTTATATCTAAACTTCAATTATTAATAAAATTGTTTTACATTACTTACACTGTTGACCATATCTACATACTAACAACATGCAATTGTATTTATATATACAACAAAATAGAGGTTTACAGTGTGAATGGGAAGGCTAATTTGCATATTGATCTTAAAAATTTGATTTTAATAAATATATGCTTAGTATTATTGATTTCTAATTGTTTGGTTTTATCTTATTGAATATGAGCAAAAATCTCTTCAATAAATCTTAAAAGAAATCCCTCAACAAGAAGAAATAACTGTAATATTATTCTTTACTTCCTATTTTAACTAAACAGTTTAATTAGGAAAATTTACCAATGGAAGACGGGAGTAACGGAAAATGATGGAAGAGTTAGTTTCAAAGTTGTTCTATTTTTCAATCATACCCCCTCTGTTCAAAATCTTTTCATCTACATTCTTATTCAGTTTCATTAGCCTTTCTAATTTAATATGATATTTTATTATAAAATTTAACTAAAATACTTGCACCCGGAGGGTGCATATATTTGCTAGTAAATATAATTGCATGTTATTAATATGTGGATATGGTCAACAGCATTAATAATGTAAAACAATTGTATTAATAATTGAGATTTAAATAAAAATAAAATCATTGAGATTGTGATGTCAATAACAAAGGGAATTGTGACTTGAGTAGTAATATAGTTTCGGTTACAGACAGAAAAACACACAATCTCCATTATAATAAGATATTATTATTATTATTATTATTATAGTTTTCCTATCCGGCGTAGCCAGTGGTTCACTGGAGGCTGTGTGACAGCAAGTCTCCTCAGGTTTCCAGGACTCTACTGAGTATTCTAGCCGATATCAACAATGCTGTAGTCTGGATGGTCTCGATTTCCAGTTCATCCAGACTCTTTTCCAGACCCCTGAGGACGATTTCCAGGGTCCCAATTACAATTGGCACGATCTTCACCTTCATGTTCCGCAGTTTTCTTAGCTCTCTGCTAAGGTCCAAGTAATTGTTTATATTTTCGCTTCTTCTTGAATTATTATTATCATTATTATTATTATTATTATTATTATTATTATTATTATTATTATTGTTGTTATTGTTGTTGTATTTAATCATTTATTTATTCATTTACTTATTTATATATTTATTTATTTTGATTCAAATAAAGACGTATTCTTTCTGGAACATCTAATGAACTATAAAACGCCACTATTGTTATTCTACAATTATTGGCTTGGTATTTTTTAAACACAAAGCACGATATGCAATTGAACAAAAAAACATAAACAAGTGCCTTTTCGAATTTCTTATCCTTTCAGTTTAGGCAAAAAAGAATTCCCACACAAATCTGATGAATATAGACGTTGCAGTACGTTCACAATCGTGTATTTTGCTCATATGTTGTTGTTTTTTAAGTACTGAATTTCATACTGTTTTCTAACTAACATAGCGACATAATCACCTCATTATACAGGTTGTTCAGCCCTCCCCCCTATAAAATTCTAAATCTGAATATCATAATATTTCCGAAAATTATATATATATATATATATATATATATATATATATATATAATATGGTATTACAGTGTGTATTGAAATAACTTACTCGAGTTTCACCATACTGATCTTCAGGCTTAAATCCAATGAATCAGTCAACATATTGATTAATTACAGTTAATTGCGGAAGTTGATATTGCAATTATGACCGTTGAAAACAGTTTCGCAATGAATGAATATTGAATGTCAAACACGATGTTGTATCATAAATAACGTGAAAAAATCAGTTGGTGAGTTTAATTTTCCAAGGATTTCGGACCTTTTGTTTAATAGTTCTTTGGTGTTATCATAGCAGGCTATTGCCAATTTTTTCTTGGAGCATAAATGGCAGAATCCATCACTTGGTCTATAACGGCGAATTTAAAAAAAAAAATCTTTTCCAATTTTATGATAGGATCTATATCGTACTGAATTAATGAATATCCTGATTAATTCATTGGAACTAACCCTGAATATTCTTATGGTGGTTGTATCAATGTGGCATATCCTACTGTCTCTCCTGCAGCGTAGGTGTGTTCTGCTTCAGCCTAGGAAACTTTAACTAATTCTCTATACAAAAGATTTTGGGGACATTTTCCATCCTCCTGACATGACCAAGCCAGCGAATGCGCCTCTTGCAGAGGATGGAGAACATGTTGTTCGTGTTGGCGCAATCTATAATAATGATAACACACACACACACACACACACACACTTATTCTAATATATATAATCATTATCATCATCATTATCATCATCATCACCCTCATCACGTCACACTTAGCACGGATATCCATGACAATCTTTCTCCGTCTTTCCCTATCACTTCATCGTTCACAGGAAGTCCTCTAAGCAGCATCCATCATCCGCACAGAGCTGGTCAATGTACGTCTTTGTTGACCGGCTCACACAGGCGTTTACATGTGCTATCTTCCACAGGAGGACGTCAATTTTGAGTTCGTCCTTGCTTCTCCAGCAGTGTCCTGCGTGTCTTGTCCGTCGTACATGGATAGTTTGGGTGATATAGGGCAGGTGGCCGTACAGCTGGGTCTTGTTTCCACGTTTTGTTTAGGATCGCACGCATCATTCTTGTGCAGCTCCCATTTAGTTTATTCACTAGTCGTTTCATTAGGGTCCAGGTGGTGCAGTCATACAGCAGCACTGATACGACAATGGCTTGGAAGATTTGTCTCTTTAACTTGTCTGTGAGTTTGGATTTACATAAGACTGATAATTTATTCATAGCGGACCATAGCGGATGAGATATTACTGCCTAAGTACTGAAATAGTTCTACCGAGATTAGGAGTTTACCAATGTCTCTTTCGTTTTCAAAAGACATGAACTCAGTTTTATCAGTGTTTACATATAGGCCGATCTTTCGTGCTGCCTTTTCTATGCTATGTAGTAAGGATTCAGCTTGGGCCGGTGTATTTGCGAGGACTAGATCATCAACGTAGTCCGCATCCATAATAGTCTGTGCGGGATATCGCCTGCTTCTTGCTTTTTTATGTGGGGCCTTTTTATTTTATGGAATCTAGTGATGTTCGGAGTACGTAGTCTAGGCATATTATGAATATATATGGCGCTAGTGTATCCCCTTGTAGGACTCCAGTGACAATGTCAAAGAAGTCCGGGTCGCCATCAGATGATCATATCATTACTTTAGTATTTTGGTAGAGCATTATTATGGCGTTGACCGTTTCTTTGTGTAGGCCGCATGCTAGCAGTATTTACTCCATGCTCCCTCTGTGTATGGAGTCAAATGCTTTGGAGAAATCTACAAATAGTAGGGTTGCCTCGAGATTCTTTTCTCGGACCCCTTCTATGATTCGATGTATGGTCAGGATCTGTGTGGTTGTAGATCGATCTCTGCGGAATCCGTTTTGATTTTTCTAAGGTTTCTCTCTATATTCGGTCGGATGCGATTAAGGAGGGCATTATATATCTTAGCAGCTATGGCAGTAAGCGTAATGCCTCTGTAATTCTTAGCGATTCCTAGGTCTCTTTTTTTGGGGGGAATGGGAGATGTATTAGAAAAATATTTCACCCAAAATATTTAGTTTAAAAAGATCGCGGTTACTTGACTTTATTGTACATGTGTATTTTATGTTTTGTTTTTTTTGTTTTTTTGATTTTTTTTGGAAATCAGAATCGACCCATTTAAACAGCAGCGAGTCTCTCTCGAGATCATCCTCTTTATATTGTAGGTGACTCAGCTGTGAATACACTTTTCCTAAAATTTTGCATTTTAATATAATGAAATGTAGAGTCTAAACTTTTTCTTTAGAACTTGAATACACATTAAGGTGGAATTTACAATTTTCCAAGTTCGTATCTAGACATTACAAAATACCCCAATTTAGTTTTATGATTTTGGTACACAAACCGCTATATTCGTTAGCGGACAGGCACTTATTAATTTCGTTCACCGGCCATGTTCAAATCCCAGTTCTTTGAATAACTAAATATGGCTAATAAGCATACACAAAACAGCTATTGAAAGCAAGTGAATGCCCAGATGTGCATATACCATTCATTACCTGAGGATCGCGTATAAAAACAGATCCGATTATACGAATAGCAGCTTTCTTCTTACGCTGAATAGAACAGACTCTCATGATTTGTTTCGTAACAAATCAATTCTATTAGATTGGAAGCAATAGAATAACATGATGAGGACGAGGCATTGAAGCTATGGAAAATACTAGTTTGTCAACATTTGTGCAAACATATTGCTATTTATAACATGCTAAAAAAATCAACAAAAACAAATTATAAAATCAAAAAAGAAATTAAAATAATTTCCTCGAATTTTTGTTTGGATACTGAATACTTTCAAGTATTTCGATGAGGAATCAAATACAATTTTTTTTTTAAAAGAAAAAAAGAGGAAAATATTATTCTTGTCCAGGCAATTGGGAGAGAAGTGCATGGATAGGAAATGAAGTTAAATTGTAAGGTAAATAGAGAAATAAGTGAATATTACATTGATCGTAACTATATAGTTTTTAATTAAAAGCAAATGTCAAACTATCAATATGTGTTGGCGAGTTTGTGTTTCTAAATATATAGTGGCATAGTCAGATATAGGTCCTTTATATGTATCCGTGTATGTGCATGAATCTATATACGTAGGATGCTGCAAAATCCAACCAACCAACGTGTCTTCATTTTTAGGAGGAACATTTCTTGTATTGATTCATTCAAATGTAAATTGTTCGTTTATTAAAGGGTTAACGATAAACAAAGCTAAGAATTAGTGTATTATAATATTAGTTTTTTTAAAGAATTGTCTGTTTTTGTTGTTTAAATTTCTGAAAATTTTTCCATTCTTTGCCTGTTTATTTATAATGGTAGAAAATGTATTCGTTTAAATCGTCCTTTTTTACCCTATTAAAATATAACAATAAAAGGCTAAGAATTAAATATTTACTACAATTGTCTTTTTTGGTTTAGAATAGTGTTATTTTTCTAAAACTCTTTTGTATATATGACAAATTTAAATTCAGTCCATAATTCCTTTTTGAAGTTAAAGGGATAAAATGTATCAGTTTAATTTATATCCTTTTTTGACCCCTAAAAGTACCAAAGAATATAATAAATAAACATTTCCTTATTTGTAGAATATTTCGTGCATTAATCTAGTAATGAATAGTTTCGACCAAAAAAGTTTTGAGCTATACTGATTAAAAATGGATATATTCTAATCTAAAATGAAAGTATAGATTAAAAAATTTTTAGTAATCCCTAAATGTTTTTAGTTAATTTGTTAATTTGATTAGCTGTAAAAATAATTCAATGGATAAAAAACATACTAATTACATATTTAGAAAGATTATTGTATCTTCTTTCTGACCAAATAGATATTTTTAAGATTTGACTAGAAATACGCGAGAAATTCCAAGTTGAACAAATTAGCTACTAATGCTGTAATACGCAGCAGCCACGCAAAATATATGTGTATAAGCATATGCCTGTGCATGCGTAGTTGTTAATTGCATGTGTATGTATTATGTTTGTATAAGTTTATGAATGTGCATGTACATGGATAAGCATGCGAGCGTGGTGAGGTGCTTGTCATACATACACACACACACACATACACACACACACACACACACACACACATATATATATATATATATATATATATATATAGATAGATAGATAGATAGATATAGATATAGATATAGATATAAATATAGATAGTTAAGTATGTGTGTATATATGTACATACACATATGTATTTACTTATACCCACACATATGTATATTGAATTATTTTTACAGCTAATCAAATAACAAAATAACAAATTAACTAAAAACATTTAGGGATTACTAAAATTTTTTTAATCTATACTTTCATTTTATATATGACAATAGTTGAGGCTCGGTTTATATAGTTATTTCTATTTATGCAGATATATGTATATGTGTATGCAATATTGTACAAGTATGTGGACAGCGGCCTTGTGCGTATAGATATGTATATGTGGGCCATATGTATGTGCATATATATGTGTATGTTATGAGTGTAGGTGTTTGATGTACGTATGTGCATTTGTGTGGGAATATGCCGATAGGTATGTGCATGCATTTTATATATGTATGTATAATTATGAGGACATGTATGCATGCGGGATGTATGTATGAGCATATGTATATGTGCATGGTTCTGCACATGTATTATACATATGTGTGGGTATAAGTAAATACATATGTGTATGCGCAAAGGTGTAGGTATGATGTGTGTATGAATTATGTATGTATATGTACGTGTATATGATAGTTTGTGTATTGTATATGTATGCATATATATGTGTATGCACTGTGTATATGTAGATGCATATACATCTGAATGTGTGCATGCACAGATGAATGAGTAGATGTATAGGTAGATGTGAATGTATATGTTTATATTTGTATTATGTACATATCTATACATACAAGGCCCCTGTCCACATACATGTACAATATTGCGTACACATATACGTATATCTGCATAAACAGAAATGACTATATATACCGAGCCTCATATATTCTCATATATGCATACATATGAGAGAAGAGGTGGCAAAAGTTATTTACACCAATTCTGAAATTGAAAATACTTAACCTGGAAAAAATGATTATCCACAGTATTACTTACTGTGTGAGCCACTTTTTAAAATTCAATATGAAAAAGCCATGACATACACAGATCGAAATATAAATAGGATATTTTATAGGATGTAAACAAAAAACTGAATAAATAAATATATTCTTCAAGATAACTATAATATATATATATATATATATATATATATATATATATATATATATATATATATATATATATAAGGATACATAGACAAATAGTCAATAGCTCTTAGTAAGTATCAAATTTTCGATAATGATATCATATGTATTGATCTCAAAGTTCCTAAGCCACGTTGGCTATGTCTGCACTAACATAACTTTAATACAAGTGGTCATATATATATATATATATATATATATATATATATATATATATATATTATATATATATATAATATATATATATATATATATATATATATATGTGTGTGTGTATAAAGGATAAAGAGTGAGGGGAAGAGAGGTAGAAACGGAGAGTAACACCACTCGCGTCATACACTAGCCAACTTGATATTAGTGGTCATTTGTTTTTTGTGGTGAAATAGTCCAGCCATATATTTTGGGTGCACCGATGATAGAAGAGTCGTGCAGGAGTCAGCCACATAATCTCGGTACATTTTTCCGAAAAACAAACACTGTATTCAAATATATATATATATATATATATAATATATATATATATATATATATATATATATAATATAATAAGATAAATATATAGGTTTTACATATCTATTTATTGGGTGACAAAGGAACTTTTCACAACCATATTGGTTTCATGCGATGCATTCATCAGGTGAAGATGTTTCAAATGTGAGAAAAATCGAAAAAATTTCAAAAAATTCAATAGACATGGGATGCGTATGATTGGATAAAATGATGTGTGTATGTATGTGAAGGTGAATTGAATGTATGGGAGTGTTTATGGGCAGTATAAAGGTTGTGTACGCGTAGTGGCTGGTCACACACATAATACGTTGATCTGTTAGTGTGCAGTATTTTAATAGTGCTTACGTGCGAGCGCTCGTGTCTATACATGTATGTGTGTGTGCGCGCGCGTGCATGTTTTCTTTCTATCTGATGCGTGGGCCGTGTATGATGTATACGGACGGGTCGTGATGGTTGGGGAGTGGGGTTGAATAATATTAATTTTAAGGTTGTAAATGTTGTATATTATGGGTGGGTGGGTGGTGGTGTTTTGAACTTCGGTGTTGTCTATTACGAGGTGTTGCGTTGACAACCGGATGTGGTTGCACGTGGTTACATATACTCGCGACATATACACGCATACAAAATAATATTCATACATATTTATATGCACACACATGTCACTATATTTGCTGGGTAAGCCTTACATATACATACTGAAGCGCATACGCATACTACTATGGGCTCCACGTGTACATATATACGCACATACGCACACATGTACACACAGACAGACACGCATATACGTACTCATACAAATTTGTGCACATACACTCACACGCTCACGTACAGGCACACATACATATACATGCATACATATATACACGCGCGCACATACGTAGGAACATACATACGCATATGTGCCCAAAGACACATGCATGCACGCACACAGATGTATGCACATACGTGCGGATGCACACGCTCATACATGCATGCATGCACACACACACATATGCACATACGCGCGCATGTACACGACCATGCATGCTCGTACACACATACACACACACGTACGCATACACACGTACACGCGTGTGCGCACACACATCCAGTCGCATGCATACACGTCAGCACGCATGCACATGCACACACCCACATACATATATATATATACATACATATACATACATACACACACATACGTATATAAACACATACATACATATACACACATACACACATATATATATACGTACACATACACTCCCACACACACACACACACATGCACACATATACACACATATGCGCTCGCACACATCCACGCATACACCCACGCTCACACATGCATAAACATACAAGAGCACGTATATATACACGAATGCATATGTACAAGGACCAAGGTGGGGTTGGTTGAAAGAAGGAAGCGGGGAACAAGATGTAGGCCAGAGGGGGTAGAACTGTTACGTAAGATGGACGAAGATGGACTTAGGTGGAATGATAGATGGATAAATAGATGGATAGATGGATAGATTGATTGATTGGTGAGGGAATTTCATTGTTATGTGGATATATATTATATATATATATATATATATATATATATATATATATATATATATATATATAGCTGGATAGATACGCGAATACACACGTATGTATATATACATATAGACACACACACACACACACACACATAGATAGATAGACAGATAGATATATACATTTATTGTTATGTGTTCTTAGATAAATTTTTGTGTTATGCGTCCTTTGCGCTCAAACGTGCGTAGACGCATAAACGTAAGGTTGTAATCATATGTATTTTTTGTCTAAAAAGCAGCGTGCAATATGGGTGGGTTCGTATATTTATTAAGGTAACGGTGTGGTTTTTCTTAAGGAATAGTTTGATCTTTGAATGAACTATTATTCTTCGTAACTATCTTGTAAGATTTTTAATTGTTTATTTTTTATGGGATTTTTATAAACAAAGTTCGGAAATATTTATTTCCGTTTAACTCGAGTTGTCCTAAACTGGTTAATGGGTAGTCCCTAATTTCGAGTTGTCCTAAACTGGTCAATGGGTAGACCCTAATTTCGTGTCAATAAAGATGCTGGGTCGTGTGGGTAAATGGGGGAGGGGGCGTTTTATTTGATTATCACGATAGTGAGGAGTTATTAATTAAGAGTGATTATACCCTAATCAGATAGAAATAAACAGGTGTTGATAAATGGGTGTATGTGTTGGTGGAAATTTATTGAGAAAGATAGATAGGTGAATGGGTTGTGGGAGGCAGATAAATAGGTGCGTGTTGGGATATTCAGGTAGATAGGGACAGAGTGGGATGGTTGAATAGGTGGGGAAGGTGTGGGATATGTAGGTAGATGGGGGTGGGTTATTCTTCAGGGGTTTGGGATATAGTACTGGGGTGCATAGAAAAAGAAGGATCTTTACTTACGTTTCTTGTGCAGGTGTGTGAGTTTGGAGTTGGGTAGTGATAGATTATGTTGTTGTTGTTATGAAGATGCAGTATGTTATGTGTATAATAGTGCCGAGGTGGTAGTGCGTAGTGTGTGAGCAGTGGTGGGGGGTTAAGTGTATGGGTCGAAATTCGACAACAGGTGTTTGTTTTCATGTCTACACTTGGACAGTACTTCAGATTTTTTGTTTAGCAGGGTGCAATGTGGTATGTGGGTGATGATAGAAAGTTTTTCTTGGAGGCAAAGGAGGCATTTTTTTGTGGACTTATTGTATGTGGGTGCAATTTTTAGGATCTCCCAGCTTATCTTGGGGGAAATATTCATGTCTTTTAGGCTCCAGATATATGTGGATAGTGATGTACTGGTTGAGTAGTTAATATTAGTGAATGATAGTTTGTGTGTGTAAGATCTTTGCTTCAGTGTACCTTCTGTTGCTCCGATGTAATGCTTGGTGGTTGTGTTATACTTTACAGTTGCCCTGTATACTGCGTTCCTTTGTAGGCAGAGACCATTGAAGGGGCACGTGTTTTATATATATATATATATATATATATATATATATATATATGAAAATAATGTGCGGAAATAAAATCCCAAGGGGTCTTTTAATCCATATCTCGTCAGGAGTACATCTTTTTTGAGTCCCGAAAAAAAACTAATAGCCACGAAAAAGATAGAGAAGAAATAAAGGAACTGGATGTGCCGATTTGAAAAAAATAAAAAATAAAAGAACTGACTGTTTACTAAAATATTTTTTAAATCAGAAAACCGTCTAAATTGAACACAATTATGATATTGAATATAGGTATGTTGACGGGAAACAATGAAAATTGAGATCTACTGAGATCTACAGTTTTTAGGAATTTCTTGCGCTGAGAGAGAGATGACTTGTTAATGAAAGGTAGACTGACTTCAAAAATTGAACTCGTCCAAAGAGTCAGCTTAGTGTAGAACCAATCTATTTTATTATTATCATATATATATATATATATATATATATATATATATATATATACTAGAAAAAAGTGATCCGTTGGAAAAATCACATGATAAAATAATTTCATTAATTTAAAGTTTTCCAAAACTGTCCAAATAAGTTATTTAAACCGGAGTAAACAATTTCATTTGAGCCAAGGTAAAAAACAAGAGAACGGTCATTTAGTTACTTTATTTCTAATTACAGGCAATTAGGATTTAATCATGGATATCCATGACATTCTCTCGCCAGCATTACCCTATCATTTATTGCTCTCGGGAAGTCCTCTGCACAGCATCCAGTATCTGCGAAGAGTTGGTCAACGTACGTCTTTGCTCAACGGTCCACACTGGCATGCCTGTATGTTGGTTTCCATAGAAAAATATCACTTACGAGTTTGTCCTAAATCCTCCCGCAGTGTCAAGCATGCATTGTTCATGTTACTCGGATGGTTTGTGTGATAAGTGGCAAGTATCTATACAGTTGCTTTCACAACTAGTTAAAAAATACGTACTGCATTCTTGAGCAGACCGCATCTAGCTTATTCTCTAGGAGCCATGTTAGGGTCCAAGTGGTGCAATCATAGGTGGGGGGAGTTAACGTTTGCAACATTTGAATAAAATTCCACAATTTTTAAATATCTAGAAAAGCTCAGTAACAATCTTTACTCAACGTGATATATCTTAAATTAAATATCTATCTAATCTATAAAAAAAGTAAGTTTAATAATCATGTTAAATAAAACTTTTTTTCTAAATTTGTTTACAGCAGACTATAAAAAAAAATTACTGGAAAAAAGTGTCGGCTTCAGCTATGATTTTTCTTAAAAATGATTGTGCTACAGTTTTTTTAGGGTAATTAAGTTAAACAGAAAAAAAAACGCCTTTTGGGACGAATTTAATTGTTTAAAAAAGTATTAAAAATATTAGATATGTAATTTTAATTTGACTTTTTTTATTTATTGGTGCCCATTATGTTCCTACTTTTCGACTAAAACCAAAATCTGACCTTAAATAATGGATTTGAATAATTTTAATTCGTTTTCAAATTGAAAATAAGCCAACATTTTGGAGCATATCGCTTAAATGCGTTCTGGCTTCCGAGCCTAAAAACGCTAAGCAGTGCCTGCTTAAAAACCGAAGCGTGCTCCTTGTGAACTCCCTATCTGTTTGAAGGTGTTTTCCCCGAAAAGTTAATGCGATATGGAAGCAATATTTTGCGCCCCAAGTCTTTTTACGACAAGTAAATGTAAATATGTCCCCACTCTCTTTAAATATTTTTTAATCGGTTTGAAGGCGTTTTTATCGACAAATACTTTTTAAGTGGCTTCAAGGCGTTAATAAATAAGCAATCTCCAGTTTTTTTTTAATCGACAAGCAAATGTATACCTCCCTTAAAATATCTTTTTATTTTTTTGGTATTTTTATTTTATTTTAATTCAAAACAACTGTGACGAATTTTGTCGAGTTTCGCAAATAAGTTGATTTGAAATAATTCCCCGAGTTAGATTATTAACAAAAAATTTAAAAAAAGTTTACTAATCATGTTAAATCAGACATGTTTTCCAAGATTTTGTGCAATATATGTATATATATATATATATATATATATATATTATATATATATATATATATATAACAAACTATTGTTCTCATTTATTTACAGTATACTACTGTAGAATATTCGGCTAGGGGCCTCTCAGTTCCTGGTTTGATACTGGCCCTCGCCAAATCGTATGAGTAGCTCAGTAGTGTCGTAGAGCTGATGGTAGGTGTAGGACTCCACCCTTGACGCTAAGAAAACAATCCCCTTGACATAGTGAAAAGGGGATACACTCCCTCACTGTATGGCTGATACCGACTTTTCAAGACCCCGACGACTTTACTTTTTTAAAAATGACTGGAAGCAAATAAATTTGACAAAACCTTTTAGGGGTTTGGGTTTGGTGATTGAAATATCCTAGCTGATACAGCTATGATTTTTCTAAAAGAAAAAAAAACACCAGCGCTCTTAAATTAGGAATTTATATGGATATCATAGTCGCTGCAGAAACACCAAAAATAAAAGGTATATAAAAAAAAAAATTTTTTAAAGTAAGTTTTCATAAAAAGGGTATTACGTTTCTTCCTTCAATATGGAGTAAACTAATCATGTGACGTATTTTGATCGTACCATAAAATATTTTTTTTTTTAAATTCAAAAGGGCCTGACATTTTTTTATTAGAATATTAAAAAAATATCTAAATCTTCAGGATTTTAAAAATGTTTAATGTCTTTTTTTAGGTAAAATAAAAAAATAAAAATTCTAAATATTTTAATTTTTGTTTGTTGGAAATGATTAAAATGAAATGAAAAACTGTAAAAAAAAAAATACTTTAGCAGATTGAAGGCATTTTTATCGAAAAATTATTTTTTAGTGGTATTATGGCATTAAAAGTAAGCCATATTTGTATCGACAAGTGAATGTAAATATTTTTGTAAATAGCCCCAACCCCCTCCCACCGAAAATCTTTTTTAAAAGGGGTTAAAATATTTACATTTACATGCGGAAAAAAAGACTGGAGTTGCGACTTCATTCGTAGGTTGGAGGATTTTATCACCGCCTAGACCACGAATAGCGCCGTATAAACCCCAGCAAAATTTTACATCACTCAAAAAATAAAGACGTTTGGAAATAAAATAACTGACGGGTTTAAAAATGCTTTCATTGATAAACCAACATTGAAAATTTCATTAAAATCGGATAATTCCCAGATTTTTGTTAATTTCTAATCAATTTAAATGTGTTTTGTAAAATAGGGATTTAACATTTTTGCAGAGCCTAGTATAAAATGTATTAAAAATGAATTACATATGTAATATCATTTTTTTAAACCCATCCTCATAAGGTAACTACTTGTCGCCTTTGACAAAAAGGCGCATATCGGATAAATAGGCCCGAGTCACCTGCCTTAAAACACTTAGTCTTACCTGCTAAAAAAAAATTAAAAAAATCGACCCGTGGTACTTATGGAATCCCTAATTGTTTAAGAGGTATTTTTCATGAAACGTTAATGAGATAAAGTGATATTTTACGCGCCCCAAGTTTTCTCGGCATGTAAATATGTTATCTCCTCCCAAATTTGAAATATTTCTTAGCGGTTTGAAAGCATTTTTATCGACTAATAACTTTTAGTGGTTTGAAGGTGATAAAACTTAACCACCAAGTTATTCTTTTTTCTTTTTATTCAAAACAACCGTAAAAATTTAAATATGACAGTTTCGAAAACAAAAATATTAAACAAAATCAAGAAAAAAAAAAGGAAAAAAAAGTTTACTCGTACAGAGTTAAACACAAAATTCAACTACATTCTAGTTAAAAGATAAAAACTTACTGAAAAAAAAAAATTAAAAGAATTCAAAATGAACATTCGGAAAACATCTCTGATATATGATATATCATGATTATTAAACTTTTTTCTTTATTTTAATACATCAGATGAATCTTAAAAAATATTTCATGTCGAGTAAAAGGTAGTTAATGTATTTTCTAGATATTTAAAATTTATGGAATTTTCTTCAAGTGAGCAAACGTTGACTCCCCCAAAAAGTCTTAATTGAAAAAGGTTTTCTTCCAAGCCCTAGCTGTATCATTGCTACTGCACTACTCGGAAGTAACATTTTTCTATGGAAACCATCAAAGGCACGCCAGTGTGTACCGATGAGCAAAGACGTAAATTGACCAACTTAGATTATCAGCAGGCACCACATAGCGATTTTTAGAGCAGGAGACCAGGACGCATTTATGTGATATGCACCGACGAAAATAATCGATATAATTAACTTTAATTCCTTTTTAAAAGGAAAAGGAGACAACATATTGGCAGTCCCGGGAATTAGGGAAAAAGAGTTTGCAAAGTGAATTAAATTGAAAAAAATAGATGAGTAAAGTCGTCAGGGGAGGCCTAGATCCGGTATCAGTCATACAGTGACTTACGCTATACCAAGGAGCGCGACACCTACCGGCTGCTCCTCACTTTACTACACATATCCCCGTTCTACTCATACGCTGAGTTGGCGAGGGCCGGTTAAAAAAAAGGACAGAGTTAACAAAACAAAAAAACAAAACAAACAAACATTAAAATCATTTCGTAAGATTTTTAAAAAACAGAAGACGTTTGACTGAATTTAAATTCAAATATATAATGTTTCACTCAATAGCAGTAACAACTTATAAACTATTTTACAGAAAATGTTAGCCTGAACAAGACATATTTCACAACACACTGGTACTTAGCTACAAACTGCTTCTCCCTGCCCCGACATCCAAGCAAAAAAAAAACAACTCCTTTTCATGCTGACTGGAGAGACGGGTTTTCGAAAGGTCTAGTCCACTGTTAGCCTACGGGTAGCTATGTATTTACCAGTTCACCCCTATATTAAAATTAATTTTAACTTAGTTAAATGTCTAACACAATAACACTCCGTCACTTACTCTCTCTCAATCTTACTCGTACATAGAGAGGGTGAGAGTAATGTAGAATGATAGAGTGGGACGGGTCAGTTGTTGACGTAATTGCTAATTACGACTAATTAAAACTAATTAAACTGATTTTTATTCAGACAATGAGTACTCCTAAAACCAAGTACGAATATTGTATCCCTAACATAAATAGAAAAAAAATCCTCTAGGAAATGAAAGTTGATAATCTCAGCTTTAGTATAATATATATATATATATATATATATATATATATATGTGTGTGTGTGTGTGTGTGTGTGTGGTGGTGTGTGTGTGTGTGTGTTTAATCAATTTCACACTTTTGTACACTTATGAATAAAGTGTGCTCGATAATGGGAATACCAATATCCATGTTAAGATACCGCAGATACCGAATCACTGGTTAATTCAGACCAATAGGGAATATCTCCTAGGTGAATTGACTTTACAGGGTTTTAGGTATATAGTGGTTGACATTTTCACCAGACACCACAATAATTGAAAGATGTCTCCAGCCTATTATTGAGAGTTTTACCCTTGTATATCGTGATCGCTTGTTCAGTCATCTAGTTCGCATGGATGATTGCCGAATTCCAAAACAACTATTTGATGGGTAAATCTCATGTGGCAAACGTCAGTGAAAACTCAAATTGAGGTTTAAGGACTGCCTCAATGACACTCTGAAGAATGGTGCCATCGCTGTGAAGGACTGGGTGAAGCTAGCTTTTAACTGACCTGGCTGGTGAGCTACTATCTACCGGTCTGTGAAATAGATTGTGTCCAACCTAATCAAACACCAAAAATTGGAGCGGGCTGTTAGAAAGAGCGATTTTCAGTCCAGCAACACCCAAAGTGGAGAAGTTCCAGTATGCTATGTGGAAGAGTATGTATTACCAGGACTGATCTGGTGAGAAATCACAAAGATACAGTGTCAAATGCTACTGGCACTTAAGTAAATTTAATATGTAGTAGATCCTTCAGTGGTCACAGTGGACTGAACATTCACCTTCGGGCTCGCACGCTGTCGGATGCTTTAAATTAAAAAAAGAACAGGAAATGATCTTGCTCATGCACGAGTTGACAGCCAAAATACACACACACACACACACACGCACACGCATGCATGCATGTATGCACATACACGCGCACGTGCACACATACACACACACGCATATATTATATATATATATATATATATTATATATATAATATGTATGTATTGTGCATAAATGAAAAACATTTGATAAATCTATATTTACTTAAAGGATGACCAGCAGAGTAGGATTAAGCATAAAATGTATTAAACACACAGACAGACAGAGAAAAATTATATAAAAATATATAAAAATTTCACCTCTTTTTATAATGATCTCATTATTAGAAGTCAAATATAAACTAGAATACGATCTTCATTATCTATCAATTCGGATAAAATGAATGGATGAAACTCTAATTGATTATGTTTTGGTTTATAGTTAAAACTTCTAGTAATCAAACTATTATACAAATAAATGCTATTCTAGTTTCTTCTAGGTACACACCATATGTACGATCATAATTAATACATAATAATATGCGCTAAAGGTAAAAGATCCGTACTCTTGAAAGATTACAACATTTCTCACATGTATCGATGATGTTTAAGATGGCCGAAGTGTTTGCATACTGTGTACCACGCGTTCATACGTTTTTCACATTTTTTTAATAGCAACGTTTTTCAATATTTTGTCTTTTATTTCCCCTTATTTTAGGATTCGAATTAAATGATCAGTAAATACATGTATAATGCATTTAAAGGTATCTCTCATTTCTACATAATACAGTAGATAGTTTCGTTAATCTAATCCGTGTAGTAGAGTATGGAGCCTCAGCAAAAAATATCGCTGGTATGGCGCTAGCGAAAAGGAAATAGATTCCCTCGCTGCCCGACAGTTACCAACAGTAAACTACTCTTCCAACTAGTCTTACTACATCAGATACTTATCAACATTGGCATATTACGGTCCATGATAAAATTATTGGACAGACAGAATAAAAAAGCTAGATATTACCCCTTTGTTAAACTGGACAACCGTTGTTGCTAAATGCTGGCAAGGCATGTTTTTTGTTTGACACATATTATTATTATTATTATTATTATTATTATTATTATTATTATTTACTCCTTTTGAGTTTTCACATCAGCATTAGCTGATGGTCTTTCACTGGAGTCTGAGTGACAGCAAGTCTCCTCAGGTCTCCAGGAATCTTCTGAGTATTCTGGCAGATTGCAATAGTGCAGTGTTCTGAATGGTTTCAATACTTCCTCTGATTTCCAAACTTTCAAAACCCTTTTCCAATCCTTTTCAGGCCGTTCCAAGTGCACCAACTATAATTGGTATCACTTTCACCTTCATATTCCATAACTTTTTCAGTTCTCTGGCAAGGTCCAGATATTTGTCCATTTTTTCATTTTCCTTTAGCTTTACCCCGTGATCTACTGGAACTGCAAAATTATTATTATTATTATTATTATTATTATTATTATTATTATTATAGATTTTCTCACACCTGCCGTAACCGATGGTTCACTGGAGGCTGAGCCAGTGACCTATATTCATGTTAAAGATTTACATATATAGAATAGTTTCACTTGTTTCCTTGTTATATAATCAAAGTTATTAACTCTTCATCACCATAAAGTCGTTTTGACAGCACGAAATCCCTTGAGTCTATTGCTTTGGACAAGTCCTCAAGACGTCATCTAGTGTCCGCTCAAAGCTGATAAAAGTAAGGTTATACTATTCGACTAACACTGCTGTATCCGTGTACTGGAGCCCTTAGAGTTCATCCTTACCTTTCTAGTAGTGTTCGGAATGTGGTGCCTATGTGTTGTCCATCTTACTTAAATAGATTATGGGTTGTTTTGTGAGATGTGGATTCCGTGATTTATTTCAAGTCAGAACGCAGCATCCATGTGAAAGACCCATCTAGCTTTTTTCAGGCATTTAGTTAATATTCAAATAAGGCAACCATACAATAGCACTTACTAGGCTATAGTATAGAATGATTTATGCTTTATTTGATAAGATTTTATTTTATTTCAGATTTGAGTCGTTAACATGATATCTAAAGAAAGCGGTTCATTTAAAAAATGAACTGCTTGTGTGAGAAGAATTGTGGTTAAAGTATATAGTGAAGGCGTCATAGAATTTAATGAAGAAGTTAAAAGCATATATTTCTAAATTTTCTTTTTGATTGGCAAGTATACAAACAGAACTTTTTTGTAAAATTATGAAGAGTTAAGTCAGACGAAAGTTAGGTACAGAAAATGTAACAACTTTAACGTCACAGGTGTGATAAGTTTTCTTTGCAATCTTGAATACACGTCTAAATAAATAAAGCGTCGCTTATCTGTTTTCATGCTGCGTCAATAAACTCATATACATATACAGATGTAATCTTATGCATTCAATACTATATATATATATATATATATATATATATATATATATATATATATATATATATATATATATATACATTCGGAGACATCATTTTAGCAAAGGAAATCCGTCAACGTGCTTTTGTTAACGTGATTTATCAGAACAAACATGGCTTCCACTAACAATTAACGAACGTTAGCGGAAGGAAGTAGATTTTGCACTCGTTGTTCAAAATTTTTAACATAATGAGACCATTCTTGCTACATACAATAGAGAGAGGATTATTTTTCCTACAATACACAAAATAAATACCATCATTTAAGACGAAGAGGAAAAAATCTATCGTCTGGAAATTTGAAAGAAAAACCAAGAGTATTTAAAGGAATGCACAAATAAAATTCCTTCACAAATAAACAAACAAAAACTATAAATCTGATTTTATTCCGACAAAATGTTTTTGGAGGGAAATAATTTTCGCAGTTCCTATTTTATTCTCGAAGATAGAAATACGCTAATGAACGATGTGGTATGTAAACATAGGCTCAAAAACGCTCACTGGCAACATGCACGTACGCATACACAGCTATGGCTATGCACACATATACAATACACTAAGGTATAAACAACCGGACTGGCACACACTTATACGCACATACACAAAAACGAAAGAAGAGATGTGTTAGAGGAATCTATATTTGATAAACTACTTATCCTTTTAAGCATGTTCTCTTGCTACTCTCTCTCTCTCTCTCTCTCTCTCTCTCTCTCTCTCTCTCTCTCTCTCTCTCTCTCTTATATATATATATTATATATATATATTATATATATATATATATCTGTTATGTACTTTCTTATTCTTCTGGTCGGATCTGCTTCTTCTATCTTCTAATGGTCTCGTCTGGTCTTTCTTATCTGGGGATTCCGTGTCTGGTTCTGCTGGGGATCATTTCTTATCAGAAGCCTTGTGTCATTGTTAGCTTTTAGTAATAACAACAAGACTTCGATTTACTTTGAATGTTAGTTTATTCTGGAACCCCAGAACCAGACAACTGCGCGCGGAGAGTCACATCTTGCTAGCTTCAGTCCTAACTCTCAACTGACTAACTGCAACTAACTACTGCAACTGACTTACTGAGTTGCCCACCTTAAACCGGAAAGGGAGCTTTCTATCGGGGTTCCGTTCTCACGATTCTATCCCCAGAAAGCAAGGTCAGAGTGAGGTCAAGCATTGGCACTCACTCTCAAGGCCATCAGCTGTACTGATCGCCATAAGGATTTCTATACTACCTTAAAAAGTAATAGGGATCCAATTAATA
>CM042139.1:97180660-97255660 GCA_023376005.1 Doryteuthis pealeii | reverse complement strand
ACAAAGTCGCTCCTACCATTGGTTTCTGAATAACCCTTTTTTGTGTGTTATTCGTCTTCAGAGGCGTTTGACTTTTGAAAAAAATTTGGACAGTTTTCAACTCCCGGCACATATCCACGTGATCCGTTAATAGCTCGTGCATTTCGCTTTCATCATTCAACGGCATCACTATTTGTCGTCATTGTTCTTATTGTGATTTTAAATTTTTCCGTTTTTATATTTATTTTAGTTCATGTGTGTTTATTTATATATGAATTCTTAATTATGGCGGTCTGATGTTTTGGTTAGTCCAATTCCATATTAAGAATTTTTTCCTGTGTGGGCATGCTCGAAAAATTTCTGTTTTGTTGTTTAGGAAATTTTCTTCGGAGTTTATTCCTTGAAGAATACGGAATTTTTCTGTTGTGCATAATGAGCATTTTTTTAACCATTTATATATGGTTTCGATTGGTCTAGTATTTTCCATTCTAATTTAAAATGTTTTTCTTGTTTTTTATACTGCCATACTTTGTTGGATAGCGCTGTCACGTTCCTCTTATTTTCGTGTTTGAAGGATGTTAAATGGTTATAGTAGCTTTGTTTAAAGCTACCCTGCACCATCCCTATGTAGTTTTCGCTGGTTTCCGATTGGTTTGTATTGTTTGTCTTAATTGTTGCCTGGTATATTATTGATTCTGTGTTGCATCTTTGTTGTAAAGGACAGTCTTCTTTACTTCTGCATGTGCATGTTGGGTCTTCTCTGGGTTTGATGTTGGCTGTAAAAATTGTCTTCATCGGTTGTCCACAAGAATAGCTTATTTTGACTGTGTTTTTGTTAAAAATTTTGTGGTATCTATGTTTAGGTGGGAAATGCTTTTTTACTAGTTCTAAGAATTTCTTGCCTATATTTGTCCTTACGTTGAGTGCATATGGTGGTGTGAACCAGATTATTTTCCTTTTCCTGTTTCTGTTTGTGGTTGGTATGTAGTCTTCGCTATCTATGTATTTTATTTGGTCCTTAATTCCACTTTCCTTTAATGCTTCATTGTAGTACGGGGCTGCTTTTTCAAATATTTCTTTATTTGCTGAAAGGTTTGAGATTCTGTGGCTAATGTTGTGGACTAGGTTTTTGAATACTATAGGTGGGTGGCATGAACCTGTGTTTATGTATTTTAAATTTTCGTTTGGCTTATGGTATGGTTTGTATGTTCCGCTATCAAGGTCTAGATTAACGTCTAGGAAGTTTACGTTTGTGAGGTTTGTGTCTATTATGATTTTAAGGCCCATGTTGTTCATATGTTTTATCATATTTTTCCTTAGTTTATCTAGGGTGTGTCCGTCGCATTTACGGGACAGGCACAAGCCATCGTCTCTGTATATCCCGAATTTGTTTTCTGGGAAGCTATATGATAGTGAATCGAGTAAATATAGCCCGACTAAGTCACAAATTTCAGCTCTATCATAAGAACCCATCGACACGTCGAATGCACCATTGGGGTTGTCTTTTTTTACCCAGGTTTTTCCCTCACTGAAGAGTAGTGTTCTTCTGGAATGCATTATTATTTCTGTTTCTTGTATATTTATTGATGTGTACTTTTTTGCAAAATCCAGTGCTTTGGATAGGAGTTGTTTTGTTATGGAAGGGTAGAAGTCTACTATATCAAATTGTGTGAATTTGTGAGCCTTTTTTGTTGGTATTTTGTTGAACCAGTCTATTGTAGCTGTTGCGTTTGTCCATTGGAATAGATTGGTGTTGATTCTAATTGCCGTGTTTATTTTCCTTAGTATGTCTTTGCTTGCTAGCCCTAATTCCGTTTTCGCTGGGTTTATTAACCTGCATATATATATATATATATATATATATATATCGTTCCACTGAGCCTATGTAACCCATAGATTGGATCCTGGTAGGTACTACCCAGACTGTGTGCAAAAAAAAGTAAATCCTTGAGAAAAAAAAGGGGCATGTAAATATGAACATATAATAAACTCAATCCCCCAAATTCTAGAATAAGATAACTTCAGACGTGTTGAAATGCCGTTAACATCAATAAATTAATCGATTGATCCAGGATTCGTGGACATTGGTCTATCATTAAATATCCATTTGTTTTTAAAGGGAAATGATTGTGAAAGCCATTAAGACACTATCTCATAAGACATTGATATTGCAACTGGTTCGGTTAAATACTGTTTGCTTAAGTTTTTGTTAGCTAGCTACCTTTATAGATCTGTCAGTTTCTATCTAAGATGTCGCTAGCCAGCACACTTACTCTTCCTCGTGGTCATTACCAGTACTGACCAATGCTTTGATATCAATGAAGAGACCGGAAGTCTATTATCTTGGGTTGAATGTAGGTTAAGTGTTGGGATGGTAGGTTGTCAAATCATCTGCTCATCTCTGCAGGTGGGATTATTTCTTAAATTGAAAATAGAAAAACCTAAGTCCAGTGATTATGGTGAACTATATAAATACGACATTTATGCTTATTTCGTCCACAGAGCAAGTGCATTGGATTCCTTAACTTTAAAGACCATGTAACCCCACTTTACCCAGACGGCTACGTACATAATATGTATTCTAATCTGTTAAACTATACTTAAGAAAATTATCTTGTGTCACCTCCTATTAATGCGAAGGGTTTTAGTATCTATCTATCTATCTATCTATCTATTTATCTATCTATCTATCTCTCTCTCTCTCTCTCTCTCTATATATATATATATATATATATATATATATATTATATATATATATATATATATATTGTAATACAGGTATAAGTGATAACCTACTCGAGTTTCACCATAATGATCTTCAGGGTTAAATCCACTGAATTAATCAGGATATTGATTAAATGCAGTCGACTACACGTGTGTGCCTTTTGCGATAAAACAGTGCGTTGGTGAAACTCGAGTAGGTTATCACTTGTACCTGTATTACAATGAATTCGCTCTACTAACGTATTTAGCACTTTTAATTTGTTATATCGCTGCCTTAGCTTTCTGAATTTTGCATCAACTAACCATTGTGACCATATTCACTGGTAAGTCATATTTTCCATAATACATCTATCTATCTATCTATCTATCTATCTATCTATATATATATATATATATATAAAGTACCCGGTCCATGACCGGAATTTGTATATTTCAGGATTTGTATTTTCTGTTTTATAGTTTAAAATTATTTCATATTATTATACAACAAATTGAAAGTATTCGTTTGTAGTTTGTTATTGTTTTAAATTTTTTGTACATGACAAAAATTCACATTTAGTTCTTAATTGAATGTTGAGTTTAAAAAGAAGCTGAGAATCGAAAATTTAAATTCTTCGTATTGCAATATCTATTTTTGCTAAAACCTAAGATAGTATTATAGGGACCACCAATTGATCAGTTTAGGCCATCTTGAATAAAACGGAAATATTTTGTTATTATTTATAATTAATTGATTTTTCATAGAATTTAAAAAAACTCTTATCGTAACTTGTTTTTAGCTACTTTAATTTTCAGTTGATTTAACAGTGCAAAAATGAAAACATTGTTTTTCAATCATAATTTTAATTATTTCCGTAAGCTGAAAAAAAGTTAAAAAATCATCAGGAGTTAATTTAATGTTTTTTCTTTCAAATCGAAAAAATTTTTTCAAGAAAATAAAAATTTTTCTGCAAGTTTCATAGAGTTAAACATAGGGGGGGGGGGTAAATTTCACAGGGTAAAATTGGTGGTTCCTAGTATTTTAAAAACATTGTTTAAAAACGTTTTGGTGGACCTGATTATCTGGACTCTCCCCCCCCCATCTATTTTTTTCCTTCAGTTGATTATTATCGATTACACACCAATCTATCAGATTGAAAAAAAAAAATCTTAAAAGTTCTTTATTATTTGAATATTCACGGGTGCTCATTTCCTCGTATAAGTTTATAGTAAATTGATCCCCATATCGGAACCGCTTGAACGGAACCCAAATTATTTATTTATTTTCCCATTAAACTAACCCCAACCCCTAACCCTAACCCCTAAACCCCCTAGTTAAAATTAAGTTACAAAAATTTATATTAATTACAAAACATCAATTTTCATAAAAGTTCAAATGTCACCTTTGAAATCTCTATTTAATCATGCCAATTTTTCAGAACTGAAAAGTTGCACTATAAACTCTGCGATATTTATTGACTTCACAATAAAGAGTAAAATCATAAAACTTAAAATTTAATTTGTAAGGCAAATTCTGAGGAATATTTTAAATTGTATTTTGAATAATAATTTAAATGTTGGTTGTTAGTTGTTTTATTTTATCAAGTTTTCGGGTAATTTACTAACGAATCATGTCATTTTGATAAACAAAGCGCTTACAATTTTTCGTACTTACATATAAATTTTTTTTGAAATGTTCCAATAACTGGATATTGTCGGATAAACTTGAAATAAGTTTCGTCTTACAAATAATTGACTACTTATCTCCAGTCGGGCCTTCGACTAAAGATAAAACACCGGATTTTGTCCGTATTAGTAATCTTTGTTTTTGTTTTTTTATCGTGGTTTGAGAAAATAATTAGTCAACGAACCAAAAGAAAAACAGTTTCTAAGGAAATTCGTCAATCTTATTGTTATTTTTAACCCTTTAAAACTCTAACAATAAAAATTAATAAATAAATTAAAGAATTAAAAGTCATTTTATTCGAATGAAAATCTTAGTTTAATTTATACAAATATGTAACCGTACTTACGACGTAAACTGATTTTCATTATACTGTTATTTACGATTTTTTTAAATAATGTAACCGTAAAGCGTACATTTTGATTTTCAACAATTTTTATGCATTACAAAAATTAAAATTAAAATGAGTGTACTGTACAATTTAAGAATATGGACAAACTCGCTGTAAAAAATAATTTAATCTATAAAAACACATACAAATTACATATTCAGAAAGACTAAGAGATTCCGAGCTGCCTTATTCGTATTATCGCCTATTCGTAGTATTTTTTTTTTAACTCGGTGTAAAAAAATAAAAAAAAATCTATAAAAACACATACAAACTGCACTGCTTGTATCGCAATAATCATAGGCAGCGTGGCTATCCGAAGCCATTTTTTATTTTTTTAACTCGCTGTAAAAAATGATTCAATTGATAAAAACTGACACAAATTACATATTTTGAAAGAATATTTTCTTATCTTTCTAACGATATAAAATTATTAAAGATTGGACCATAAATAGGCCATAAATTCGGAGCTGAACGGCTTAAACTGCAAAATTAATTCATTAAAATCAAAACTTCGCTGCTGTTATCGCTTTAACAATAAGCAGGCAGAGACAATATTTTGTTATCAGGAGGGGCTGATATACGGACAGTTCCGCAAATTGGGTGATTTTGGATTAATTAATCGATTAAATCAGTAAAAATCAATAACAAAATTTAGAATTTTTCTTAGTTAGAATGATATCAATGTGTATGCAAGATTTTGAATCTGGGTGACCTCCCGTTTTTTTATTATACGTCGACACGTACATACCAAAATCTCTGTTTTATATATTAGATATATATATATATATATATATATATATATATAATAATATATATGTGTGTGTGTGTGTGTGTGTGTGTGTGTGTGTGTGTGTGTGTCGACCGAGATTTCACCGTCGGACGTCTTGGCAAATAGACAGTTGATTTATGATCTTTTTACTACAGAATTCATCACTTTTATTATCATATCAGTTCTATTTCATTATTATATTTCCTTTTATATTTCTTGTCATTTAGAATGTGTTAGTTAAAAAATTACTGATAAGTAACCTTCCAAATAGTGACTGTGTCAGCCATTGTGTTGCTTTAGAGACTGTTTGTTTAAATTAAAAACGATTTTCAAGTTATCAAGTCAAATTCAAAACTGAAAGAATGAGAAAAAAAATGTCAAGCGCAAAAATTTCTGTTGTCCGTTTCTCCGACTACCAGTTTTATGGAATTGGAGAAAAAAAATACAATCACGAGGTATTTTTTATAGTTTCTTTCCGTCTACTGGGCAGTATTTTCGGCTTCTTTAACATTGGCGTGACAACCAGTCAAGGGAGAGGAAAACTGAATTAAAACCCGTTAAACTCCGCTTAAGATTTAAACTTCGGTGGCATCCTATTTGTGCGGAGAGGTTGGTGATAGGTACTGGCGTGTATTTGAGTACTATCTTGATTAAAAATGTTTATAATTTGTTTATTCATCTCTCTCTCTCTTCTTCTATCTCTCTCTCTCTCTCTCATTCGCTTTCTCTTACACACACACACACACACACACACACACACACACACACACAAATATATATATATATATATATATATATATATATATTGGTTTGGAGGTTGATTTTGAAGGCTAAAACAATGCAGGTGTAAAGAAAAATGATCAGGTAACAATGGTGTTGTGTTTTAACCTGTACTTTATTCTTGGATTTTCGAGATAAAATCTCTTTTTCAGAAGATCTCTGGAACTGAAGTCGTCTTGTTATGGCATTTCTAGTTAAATGAAATGTTGTTTTTTTTTAGATTATAAAAAATACCATCATTTTCGACGACTTCAGTTCCAGAGATCTTCTGAAAAAGAGATTTTATTGCAAAAATTCAAGAATAAAGTACAGGTTAACACACGAAACCATTGATACCTTATCATTTTTCTTTACACATGCATTGCCTTCAAAATCAACCTCCAAACCAATATATACACAATGCTAAATTACAAAACTCTCATATATATATATATATTATATATAATATATATATATATATATATATATATAGTTCCCAAAGCTTCAATCGCCATGTCAATGATTGCTTTAAGAACCTTGTGACGCCAATTGTATCGACAATTATCTTAAGTTTAGTGTCAGTTACTAAGGATGTAATTTGATGATTATTTTTTAGCGCAGAGCTGGCATTTGTTAGTCTCGCTCTTTCCCATATATGTAGTGTTGCGTAAAGCTGGAATAGTATATTTACATTGAAAGATGTTCATCTCCTTTCTTTCTTCTGACATTTTCAGTCCACTGAAAAGAAAGCAAAAAACATCAACAAGAGACAGTATATGTGAACATTAATCTTGCTGCAACCGATCACAATCTCAGAAATCTGAATACAGAGGCCATTAGATAGATATTGATAAAGGAAGGATATGTTGACAGATGGATTGAGCTATGATAACGCAGTTATGGTTTTAGGGGTTTCAGAAACGGAAAACATAATGTATTGTCTTGTCCCATGGCCTGAAATGAGAGACAGGCAGAAATCTATAATGGAGACAATTGCTAAAGGCAGAGCGTGTCTGTGATACTTTTCCTGTCTTCGAATGAACAATTTCAAAGTATGACTCCAACTCATCCAGGATTAAATGCGTGTGGATGCAGAAGATGAACGCTACAGCTAAATAGTAGGTCTAAGCCAGCAGGGAACCTGGAAGATATCGGAGATTGTGAAGCGGAAAGGATCACTTTGAGCAGAGTGTTAACGATCGGATTTCAGCTTTGTTTTATGTTTAATCCTATCAGTTTATGATGTCCAACCAAACTCATCCAGCCTACTATTATATCTACCTGTTGCACTGGGTTAGAAATTGGGTCAATGTATAGCTAGCCTGCAATTTATGTCAACTTTTATAGTGACATGTATGTTTTGTGAGGAGGAGCAAGTTAGAAAAAGTGTAAAGTTGATACTAACCCTGAAAGAGTTAAGGGCTACAATTTGTAAAATCAAAAAAGTTCATACTTCACGTACAAAAACTACAAATAATATATGGGGTTCGATAAACTTCAGCTAGGTGAAGAGCGTCAACTCTGACAATTCTAGCTACAGAGCTAAAGAAACAATGGTGAAAAATGACGAATTTACAACTAGGAATTGAACTCCTCCATTTTCATCCAATTCAACTAGGAATTGAATTTTAGGTGAGAGGGGGGGAAAGGAAGGACGGGAAGTATGTTTCCAACCCCATCTTCCCGCGATATATTTTGATAATAATTCAGTAATAAAATTATCATATTCCAATTTAAATCTGCTTTATGTCATCCTTGCAGTTTATTCCTATGTATGATATTAAATGTATTATTCTACTCTATGAATTTGGATTCATATTTATAATTACTTCTTGGGAAAGGTATGCATCCAATTATTCTCCCTCCAGCTATGGGTAAATAGTAGAACAGACTAGACTGGGTTTGGTATGGCAACCGGTCTTTTCAATAGAATTAAATGACATACTCTTGGAAACTCTGAATTCAAACCAAAGGTGCTCTATTGTTTGTCAAACTACTTTGAGACCTCCACCTGGTTTCAAATCTAATAATGTTATTGTGTTCCCTGTATTCATTGTAGTTTCCATGGAGACAAAAATGTGGCTTTAATTTTGGAGTGTATCTTGTATATTCGCAACTCTCCTTCAGCACTCAATTTTACTCCCGATCTTGTCTGTAGTACTCTGGAGTCTTTCGATTTGGCATACTGTGTCCGTTCTCTCGTTCTAATTATTTTGAATTCCTCCACCAGTCTACTAAATGGGAGCTTCAATGCGTTGCTGTTACAATAGAGGGGCGCGCTACTTAGTCATCTTGGCAAAGCCATATATCTTCTCATATCATTGCTAATGGCTTTTTCTAACGTCTACACGGAGGCGATTGGAAATTCGTATAGGCCACAAAATCCGTGGTAATGTTGACTGCTGGAAAAGCCATGCCTTAAAGCGCCCTGGTAATGCTGATCTGTCAATGTTGATTAGACACTCATTTAAGTCCTTAATCTTATGTTGGATTGCATCTGTATCCTTCAGACTACAATTGAAACTCATGCCCAAGCTCCTTAAAAGCTTTTCGTTCAATGTAGGGATTGTAACTCCGTTGATTTTAAATCCATGACCTTTCCTTTATTCAACATTCTGGCCTAGGTAAGGTTATTCTCAAGCCCATTTAAAAGCCACATGCCTCCCGTGACTGATCTTATCAAGGTAATATCGTCCAGATTGGCTCTAATTGGAGGCTGGCGAAGCCATGTATTATAAAGAGACACTGGACATTCTATCTCGGTCGCCTATTCCCATCTCGGTTAATTAATTTCTTTTTTTTTACTTTTTCATTTGTCCGTCGTTATATAAAAAAAAATGAATAAATACTTTTGCTGATGTTCGTGGATTTTATTTTAATTTTATATTAAACGATCTTCAGGAGAATATTATGAAGCTCCTCCCAGAAAAGATTTTTCAAATGAAAAAGGTATCATATTTTTCGATGAATTGTTATTTGAAAATAGCTTTTCTTGACAGTGATCCATAACATCGCTTAATAATAGTGTTCTAGGAGTAGTATGATATAATAATAATAATAATAATAATAATAATAATAATAATAATAATAATAATAATAATAATACCGAGTGCTCCAAAGTCGGTAAAACTATTCATTTACAAATAATTAAATACATACTTTGAATATTGATTATCATTTTTCATTTTCTTATACTTACTTACTGAAGAAACTTAGAATTTTGTCATTTTTTCGTTCGTTTGGAGGAGATGGGTAAATACATATTTCTGGGAATTAAAATAGGATGACCACCTTCTTAGAATATCTACAACGCGTGTTAGATGGGAGGGGTTAACATTTAATTTTTATAATATAATGTAGTTTCTATGTGGCACATATGTGCCTCCTGTTACTGAAATTAACATGTGCACCTAGCATATGGCTGGCGGGCTTTTTGATAATAATCAAAAGTTTGAATAATACCTCATCTTTATTGTTATATACTCAACATTTTGGCCGATGTGCCCTCTGGACTTCCTCAGGAGTTTCATCCCGAACTCGGGAACAACATTCTCGTCGAACTCAGGAACCTTTTTGTAATCAGTTATTTTCAAGGAACTTCAGTCCAAAACATTTATTTAATCTATTGAAGTAGATTGTTTTCATTCCGTTAAACATAAGCAGGTACAAGTGTTACGCTATGTTAAGTGTTCTATGTTCTTTTCGCCTGGACTCAGTATTGAACTTGTGTTCTACAGATAATTGTTACTTAGAAATGTATAAACTTCTCAGTCAACCGTGGAAAATCTAAAATCTATCGTTCTTTAACTTAGATTGATACTGATTAGAAAGGAATAGCTAGTTTTTGGTCCACTGTGGAGAATCTAAATTCTATCGTTATTTGAAAGTTCAGTAAGGAATAGCTAGTTTTTGGTCCACTGTGGAGAATCTAAATTCTATCGTTATTTGAAAGTTCAGTAAGGAATAGCTAGTTTTTGGTCCACTGTGGAGAATCTAAATTCTATCGTTATTTGAAAGTTCAGTAAGGAATAGCTAGTTTTTGGACCACTGTGGAGAATCTAAATTCTATCGTTATTTGAAAGTTCAGTAAGGAATAGCTAGTTTTTGGTCCACTGTGGAGAATCTAAATTCTATCGTTATTTGAAAGTTCAGTAAGGAATAGCTAGTTTTTGGTCCACTGTGGAGAATCTAAATTCTATCGTTATTTGAAAGTTCAGTAAGGAATAGCTAGTTTTTGGTCCACTGTGGAGAATCTAAATTCTATCGTTATTTGAAAGTTCAGTAAGGAATAGCTAGTTTTTGGTCCACTGTGGAGAATCTAAATTCTATCGTTATTTGAAAGTTCAGTAAGGAATAGCTAGTTTTTAATTCTAACAGATTTTTGCAGCAAAATAGATAGGATTTATTTCTGGAAACCATGACAAATTTGTTTGTTTTTTTACTTCTTTTAGATTTAGTGACACACGTGTTTTAGTGACTTTTACAAACCTATCATTTTTACAGGAACTCTGAATTTCTTTTTTAGAATGGAAGTGTTAAAATGCATGACATTCCCATTATGATATTTTGATTTTAAAATGTCCACCTATTCAACATCCCTGCCGATATTACTGGTTTGCTTCTTAGCGTAATAACAGTTCTGCTTTTCTAATATGGGGACTTTGGCCCCCTATTTGCGTGCATGTGGAACTGGATACATTAAAATAATTAAGTTTTCTAAAACAAGTAATTTTACAATTGTATAAGTTAAGTTTAGAATTATGTAAACAAAATATAATCGAATAAATATTAGTTTGGGAATATTTTAGCAACAATATAAACAATGGTTTAAATTCCATTGAAAATATGTACGCCATCGGAATGTACAAAATCAACCGATATTTACGTCATTAGAAAACAGCTGATATTTGAAAATTCCAATATTAAATTTAACTTAATGATCACGTAGACAAAAACAAAACAAAAATTATAAAAAGGCCCATAGAGCTGAAAACTTCAGTTGGAGCTTACGCTCTCCCCAACTCGACAGTAGGGGCTAAAGTTCTCCCTAACATCGACACAATGGGGAGAAGTCGCTGCCCGAAGACACAAAATGATATATCATGTCTGTCTCTTATTTTCGTTTCCTATTTTCTCTATCCCATTCAACACAACAAATTTCAATCACGGACATTGTTTTATCAAAACTGCTACAACGTTGAGACAAATATGAACAATACATAATCACTTTACAAACACAACTACGTACAAACACACACAGTCCGCAACACCACTGAAAGAACAAAACTATACTAATTGTATTTATGTATATAAAGTTATTTATTGTATCAATTTTCTCTTCTTCTTTTGTTTTCTACGGAAAGTACATTTCCGTAGTCTTATACATTTAAATTGTGGGGATCAAAACTCGGATCATCTTCAACCACACAAACACCGAACAAACACGGTCTCTACACTACTAAAGATACTCCCATATAGATGTTAACATTTTTAGAGACCTGTGGGAGATTCAATGAATGTGTTTATAGGAATGTGGAACATGTGGAGACTGTTGTACATTATATCATAGAGGTACACTCCTAAGGGTGTTAACATTAATCACTCTGTACTTTTGATATATGATTATTTAATTAGTAAATAAATATAATTTAAAAGTTGGTTTATGTTATTTTTTTAAATATTTGTATTATTAGTAATTCTTTTCAATAGAATTAAATGACATACTCTTGGTAATCGAACTGTATAGCTATTGATGAACTAGACACGTTCAATCAGGTGAATGAGAAAAACAAACACGGTAATCTGAGTCGTATAATGGAAGCATGTACAAAAAATGCTGCAAACTGAACGCAAGCAAGTCCATCAGTCAAGCATTAATGAAATGAGTATTGAATGTAGTGATTGTAACAATTGCTATCCCTTCTAGCACCACTATCACCTCACCCCCACCGACCATTGAAAAATAAAAGAACTGTTTCTATCACGTCACTTGCTTGATTGAATTGTCAGGTTAGACAAAGTTTGCACTCATTTTTATTTATTTTTTCCAAGACCAGACATAATACAATCGATGATAGAACGCCGCTTTGTTTTTATCATATTTTTTGATCAGTGAAATACCAGCTGTTGTTGATAATTGCTTTAAAGGATACTTTTGTTTATTATGCTATTTCTTTCTTTTTTTTTTCTCCTTCTACATGGTATTATTATTATTATTAGTAGTAGTAGTAGTAATAGTATTAGTAGTAGTAGTAGTAGTAGTAGTAGTAGTTGCTGTAATGGGAGTAGTACAATTTCGTAAACTTTCATTAACTAATTGTATCCTAATGATGAACAGATTTATCATTGCGTATTAGATGACCTACTCTCCCAAAACTACGCTCGTCAGATATTTTTCCTTGATTTTATTTCTTCAAAATAACTGAAAAAAAAATTAGACATCCATTGACACTGCAATCAAATTAAATCTAGTCTTTACCTTAATGCATTTAGTGGTCGATTGAATGTGTCAGTACACTTTGAAGACAGATATGAGCTCCAAATATTTCAGAAGATCTTATGATTTTCAGCAAAGTTCATCTGTATTCTGCATTATTGTAATGTGCTTTCTTGTACTTTTCTTTTTCCTTTTTTACCAGGTATCTGTCGTGGTAATGGGTTATTTAGAAAACAACGCATATTTCACCTTAATTGGAACTGACAAAAATATCGATTTTGATAGAGAGATGTCTTCACATTCAAATTGCTCCAAATGTGCCATTGCGTTTTAGGAAGATGAAGTTAATTTTAGTCTATTTATAAGATAATCAAATTGAGATCCGCTAAATTTAATTCAAACTAATTTTAAATTCCGTTCCTATCTCGTCAGGTCATCCATTTTAAAATTTTTGCCGGCACCCTTTTCATTGTTCAACTGAAAATCATGTTTTACTTGTTTATTTTTACATGAACGGATGGACCTCTTTTAAAAATTCGATCGCACACAGAAAAAGACAAATTATTACTTTTAGAAGTATTTTAATCTATTTACATAGAAATGTCTAATAATTTTAATATGTATACTTGCAAATGAAACAAGAGTAACATTTTTTAATGATCGCACAACCTCATCTCACAAAAGATAAATGAAAAATTACATTTTCTTGTGAGGAACTTAAAGTGAATATATTCTATCGAAAAAGGGCATTTAACAAGCAGTAGGTTCATTGAATTGAACAGGGGAGCAGCTAATCGATTACCTTTTGTAGCATTATAATATATTTATATACAACTATAACAGTCAGACAAGTTCATGTAACAACAGAGTAATAAGAAATTTGTCATCTGGATCAGTGATTCTCAACCGGGGGCCATACGGCTCCCTGATACCATTTTTGGATCCAGGCAAGCAACAAATATTTCATTATAAAACTACAATATTATTTTTAATCATCAAATGGTTATGAGGTGCTACCAAACTCAAATAGTAATCAAAGAGTTCCATAGGTTAAAAAAATGTTAATGAACCACTAATTTAGAGAACTGTATGGGAAGACTACAAAACGGGTTTTTAAAAAATCCCTTGCTTAATTTGATCACACATAGAAGCTTCAAAATTATTAATATCTGAATCATTTTGATACAAATATATTACAATAGTTCAATATACGTTGGTAATCCCAAAAGTCAGATCTCCAAAGTGTTGCAGACGCAGGGAACCTATACATTTGGCTATGGGCAACATTGTTGTGTTTCTTGTGCTTGCACATACCTCCAGCTCCATCGCACACCTTACTGCCACGCTCAGTCTTGTCTTGGCAGTCGGGTCTGAGGGAGCTCCAGATTGAGGCTATCGCCAAGAGTTAAATTCACGTGGTGATTCGGTTTTTGAATGTAGAAGGCAATATAACCGATTTAAATTCATTTCCAACTCACAGAAATGTATAGAAAGTTGTGCATAAATGTAGAAAAAAAGTCTGCAAGTAGTGTAGGGAGTTTGCAACGACGAACAAGTTCAACGATTCTTCAACGACATGATGGAAAGCAGGTGTGACATGGGCCTACAAAACCTCCCACAGCGCCTACAAAATGCATCGACGAAACGTCGGATATGTAGAATACAGATACTTGTTGAATCTTTAAAACGATGTAAAAATCAGTGACAATAAACAATACACGTTCCTGTGATTTCTAAATATTTTTGAGACCCTACCTTTGGGATTACTCTTGTAATACTAATGATTTTCAAACATCTTTATATGACCTGTAAATAAAAAATATATAACTTTATCCTTATGGGTTTATCTAACTTTATCACACCACAAACAAGTTAAATGTGTTAAGAAGCATTTGTTTATGATATCTATAAAACTATATTATAAGTTAATATACGTGTAAATAAGACTTAGGCTTTCTATCGTCGGGTAATGATTAGAAAGCTAGTCTCGCAGATTTATTACAACTGAAGAGCGAGTTAGATCATTGTTTAATACTCTATACATGAGGTACTGTGGCAGATACGCCCCGTAACGAACGGGTTGGGTAAAAAATACCTATTTGAAAATGGAACAATTCAACTTTATTTTTAACGGGTATACAGCCTCATCACAATCAGAGAGGAATACTAATTTATGTTGTTATGGAATTGTGAGGGTTTCAATTCAAATATACTGTATGCCAAAAATCAAGTTAGATTTTTGTTATAGGTGATATAACCTATGGACATAAATGGAATGCGCTGATGGCTACTATGAGTAATAGGAACAATTGTGGGTTGACACGAAGCAAATGCGAGTCAGCTCGTAACTCTATTGGTCGAACTTAATCTCCACTTTCTTTGCTGTAAATTTCTACTCCTTTTGTTCAATACATTTGTATACATTGTTACCAGTCGTTTGTCTTATTTTTTACCCTTAAAATCCCACAACAATTTAAAAAAAAACTTCAAACTTCCTTCAATCAGAGATTAACAAGTGCAAGTTATCTGGAGATAGATATGAAAAATGAAACCACATCTATATATTAATACGCCTATTTCTAAATCTGCTGCCCATTATCACCCTGCAACACCCACTGGTTTTAGAATTAGACCGTTCAAATCATCCAAGATGTAAATTTACGTTATGTTTTAGCGAGCCATCATCAGACTAATTTACGGCCCATCAGGTTAACATTCCGAGTCGTGATTTTGACACTTTTTTGTCGGCAAATTAATGCATATATTTGAAACGCCTCCCTCCCGACTTTTATCGTCAAATCAATGTAGATATTTTACAACCCCGCTTTTAAAAACATTTTTCCGATTGAATATTTGTATTATTTATTGAAAATACAAGAGTGGGATTTATACTTAATGAAATTGCAAATCATCGTTTCTTGTTTAAATAGTCGCTTTTGTTTTTTTGTTTTTTCGTTTTGTGGAAATTCCACAGGTCCCGCTATTAATAAATGAATCCAGTAAACCGATACACGGAAACTACAATAATAGGCACGTTTTTGTAAGGAAGGAAGTCCATTTGAAATTGTGAACGCCACTAAAGATAGTGACAATTTGAGTATGCAAAACACAAAATGTCTCCTTCGAAATAAGACGTGCAAAAGTCAAATCGGATAGTAGAACTAAAGAAAGGCAATACATTGGAAAGTGCTAAAAATATTGAACGGCATGGTGACAGTGAAACAGATGATAGCATGAACGAGTGGAATAACCTTGAAAACAATTTGAAAATAGACTGGGGGAAGTGGAAGAAATGAGTGTCTATAATCCAGCATATAACTCGTATACTGAGAAGAGTCCTGGAGAGCTGATATGCTTTGGTTTGGTAATGGCATGTCAGATTCCGTGGGTTATTTAATACCAAAGCATTCTTGTTAAATAACAATAGTGGTACAATTCAACCAATTGCTGAGGGGACCATACATTTTCTAAAGAATATTAGTCCAAAAATAAGGGTAATATCGCGACTGGAGTTCGAACTCGCTTTCTATGATGTTGAAATCTTGCACATTAGCCAACACGCCAATGAGAGTTAAATATACATTTTTCCACTCAGACTTTTGGGAAATCCACCTGTCAGACTGGAGTGAAAAAGTACTATAATATTTGAAAAAAATTGAAATATGTTAATTTTTATAATGAGCAAAACAAGAATGAAAATACAGGATATATAAATACAATGTCTTCATTTAACACTCACTTATCGTAGTGAGTTATACTGAATATGTTGCTGTTTCAAGATGTATCGAAGAAAATTGAACAGGAGATAACGAATTCTCATAAAATAGGGTAAAATTCAGATTCATGGTCACAAAATAAAAATCCTACTGACTTCATTATTGATATTGCATCTTTCCTCTGGAAGACGAGAAGAGGTATTGTTGAGAAGATGATTTTGGTTGATTGATTGTTTTATTTTATAACATATAACCTTTTCGGGTAATTTAATGGAAAATCAAGTCATTTTGCTTATAGTACTTTCTCTAGTTGAAATATTCCCCTATCTAAATATTGAACAGATTCATCACTACTTAACTTTTGTGATCTAGCCGGAACCGGTTCTTTCAACTTGACTGGTACGTAAGCTTGTAAAATCGGAGCCCATTCCCAAAGTTTCCTAGACACGAAATCTAGTTTGTTACTTGTTATTAACTGATTAATCTCACCTCCAATCCCCAACTCCAATGTGTGACGGTTTTTCACACCTATCACAAGAGTTCTCACGAATGACTGTTTGTTTTTTGGTCACACATCTGAGCACAAGGGTCACTAGTGTTAGGAGGTGGCCACTGCATTACAATATGTGCAATCAAAAAATAAAAACTTAAAGTATTACTGAATACATAAACCACACGTAGAAGAATCTGTAATATTATATATATATATATATATATATATATAATATATATATATATATATATATATATATAGGTAGAATCCAATTGATAATTAAACTTTCATGTTATTAGAACTTATACAGCAAGTGTATTTAGATATTTTGTCATGACGGTGTTGGTGATATATACATATATCCCTTATTTGCATTCCTGTGTTGCAATCGCGTTGCACAAGTCAACAATAACCTTTCTAGCCGAATCGCCATCTTGAATGAGAGAAACATGTGCGTTCCTGACAAGGAAAGAATAAAGCCAGTGGGAAAATATATGCCTTGAAGCAGTGGGCAAAGTTCTTTTGGATCAAGGGTGAGCATTGGTAGTAATCACAATAATCAATATGGTGCAGGTGGAAGCACTCAGCAAATATGTCCCTAGAGACTGGAACGTATTTAAAGACACTTCATAGTTTGGATGGCGGAACAATCTGCAAACAAAGTGTGTGAATAGTTTTCTAGATTACAATATATAAGAGAGCACTGTCTCTTGAAGATATCTATTGTGAAAGTTCTCATGCTAAACAGATGTATATATAACGTCTAGATTTAATAATGAATTATCTATGGGAATGATAACATTTGATGTAATTACAAGTCGTTTAATATCTACATATGCGTTTTAATAGGTTATACACCATTTGAGGAAGATGTCCTTCCTTTGAAAATTTTAATAGCAATTAAGTTAATGTTACTTTTGCTTGCCTGTAGGTAAATAGACCAAATCAGTTCTCGGAGCTTGTTTATAATGTCATAGTTTCTTTAATGACTACTCATTTGTCTGTCCACCTTTTATTGTTATGTTGCAAAAGTACTTCACATACCTTGAATCATAGTCCAGTCCCAAAATAGACAAAGTTATAACATATTTAAACACTGTGGAACACACTTTTGAAATATTAAAACGTAAGGCATTGAAAAGACCGTGAAACAGTGCCTATAGCACGTTGCACCTAAGAAGTGCTTATCATCATTTAGCGATAAAGCCTAGCGACAAACCTTACAGCCTTCGAGAAATAACTCCAGAAAAAAATGGATAATGGATTTTCCACCAACAAATTAGGGTAATTTTTTATTATTTTTATTCTTGTCTTCTTTGTATAAACGAATAGAATCATTTTTACTGTGAATCAAAAAGCAATGAAAAACTGAATTTTTTTTTATCGTATAAGGTCTTATTTCTGATAACAAACTATATCAATTTTTAATCAGACTTTTTAATATAAAATAAAAAAAATAAATAAATATGATCACACAAATATTTCAGAAAGTCTAATAGTGACCCCAACAGTTTTACGACGTTCAGAGAAAACGAGGCATCTACCTAAACATTTGGACAATTACGTTCTGTAACCCCAATATTATACCAGAAAATAATAAATAACTTGCAGAATTTTTTTTAAGTAAAAAAAAGCCAGGCCAATGCTTAATTTGTTTATGTACCGTCCTCCGCCGATAAGACGATGATCGATTCCTTACTCGCTCTATTCTGTCCCCGTTTATTTAGTAGTATAATGATTGTTCAATGTTACTATTACCACCTTACAGGCGGTGCATATTAGATATTTTTAAAAATTCCATATGATAAATTTTGAATTTAATGCTTTTTCAAACATTATTGTTTTGTAATTAAGTAGTAATTGTAAAAAAAAAACCGAACATCCTCAATTCTTTGAATAACTAAAAAAAATCATGAAAGATTTTTCAAAACAAGAGTATCTTTCTTTTCAAATACTATTTTGATTATAAACAAAATAAGAACGAAATTGTTATACGAGGAAATTTACATATTTTATTCTAGCTTCATTTTATTGTTATATTTGTAAAGGGTAAACACTTCTACGAATACGTTATAACTCAAAAGGTAATCAAAAAACACTTTAGAAGAATAAAATTGGTTCAAACCACTCACGAATTTAGAGTTACAATTTGAATAATAATAATATATTAATGTAGGTATTCACCGGCCCGTTTGCTACGGGTTGGGTGTGATGCAAGTCACACGTGTGGAGCATCAAGCGAGAATCGAACAGTCACTTCGGTAGTAATACTTCAAGGAGATTAGCGTGCTACGCATTACATCACGATGGGATGTCTTTCTTATTCGCCACGGGTAGGATGAGACCCAAGGTTGAAAGTATTGGGCATCCAGTGAGAATCAAACTCGCTATTCATTAGTAATGGATCTCTGAGATAAGATTGCTAACAATTACACTAATCATGAACTCTCTACTGATTCATCCAATAGGTTCACCAGGGGTGGGATTTGACACAAGGTCACAAGTGTAGGATATCCAGTGAGGATCGAACTCTCTATTCACGACTAATAGATCTACAAGACTAGCTTTCTACCAATTGCACCACGACTGGACGACCTTTTCTTTACCCCAAATATGCCCAAGATAGACGAACATTGTCAAGTGCGAATACTTAGCAACATAAAAACAAACGATATGTAATTTGCTGAACTTATTTTCTCTTCCCTTTTACTGCTGTTTTCCACCTTTCTCTCTCACTACCTGTTGTTTCTGAATTAATTTTAGTCCGGTTATGGATTGGGTACGGATACACACACGCGCACACACACACACACACACACACACACACACATATATATATATAGATATATATAAATAGAGAGAGAGAGAGAGAGAGAGAGAAAGAGAGATATGGAGAGAGAGAGGGGGAGGAGAAGAGAGAGAGAGACATATATATATATATATCAAATCTTGTAGAATAGTGGTGGAAATATTCAATCCACAATTTATGTATTCAGTGGGGGGGGGGTCACACCTTTTTCATGTGTAATGGTCCGAAATCAAGCTTAATTGATGTTACTACTACGTTAAGATGACTCCTCTTCCCCGTCTCTCTTTCTCTCTCTCTCTCTCTCTCTCTCTCTCTATATATATATATATATATGTATGTATGTATATATATATATATATATGTGTGTGTGTGTATATATATATATATATATATATATGATATCCATTATATATGTAGTCATATACATACATATACGCACATACACGAATACACACCACAAACACGCACACACAGACATATATATATATATATATATATATATATATATATATATATATATGTATGAATACGCCTACATATGAATACGTTTATTTATATATATATATATAATATATATATATATATATATATATATATATATATATATATATATATATATATATATATATATATATATATATATATATAAACGTATTCATGAATAGGCGTATTCATACACTGGCTTTCTAAATCGTTTTCAATAACAAAAATTAAATTAAAAATCACGATAAAATTTGTGCGAAAAAAATGAGAATAGAAATGAATACGGAAACAAATGATAGAAAACCACCGTTGTAAATAGCAAATTGAATGTCATGAGATGAATCAATCACTGTTTATTCGGCACTCGCAGTTCAAAGGTTATTCCAACGAAAATGTAAATTGAATTACAATTGATTCACAATCCTGTCAAAGAGGAGTTCTTGACCTTTGCTCTCGGAAACAACAATCCTCAAATATTTCTTAATCTTCTCCAAGAAAAACAGCACACTTTATATCAATAAATCTTGCAACCTTAATAATAAGAACTGGATTAAATTCATTGTGTTTATGTGTAATTTATGGTTATCGTGTTTCACAAATTTTAACTTACTCTGTTTATTGAACATTATATATATATATATATATATATATATATATATATATATATATATATATATATGTACTGATGATATGGTTTACTATGTTTATATGTAAAGAGTGCTCAATATTATTGATAGAGAAACTATATCTAAATTAGGGTAGTGGAGGCATAAATTCGACGGCTTTTGGTATCTGCCAATTTCTCGCCAATGCGATTTTCAAACCAAGGAAATAGAATAAATAAAGTAGTAAATATCGGAATTGAAAAAATATCAGACTAGAATCTCATTCCTAGCAGGCCACAAAAACAACCTTTCCATCGTGCACCAGGCATTTGATCTTGAGGAACCACACAAATATATAAGGAAAATGCGAACACAAATAATTCACCTCACTTATTTGATATATATATATATATATATATATATATATATATATATATATATATATATATCATTTTTGTTGGTATTTTTATGATAAACTTTAAATTCCAAAATGTTATTGTTTATAATAAGTGTGTCTAAAAATGGTAGGGTGTGGTTATGTTCAAGTTCATGAGTAAATTTAATGGAGGGTTCCACATCATTTAGTTTGTCAATGATATTACTTAAATTACACTTTTTAGGGTAAATGAATAATGTGTCGCCAATGTAACGGAAAAAAATAGTTATTAGGTAAAATATTTGAAAGGGACCGGATTCTATGCATTCGAGAAATACGCACGCCAAAACGCCGCTCAAAGGTGAACCCATAGGCAACCCGAACTTCTGTTTGTAAAAAGTTCCGTTATATTGGAAAAAACAATTTCTCGAGCAAAGTCTGCAAATTTGGACTATCTTGTTAATAGGTATTGGAAATGAAGTATTAATTTTGTTGAGATAGTTTTCTAGACGAGTAATGTATTTGTCGACCGGGATACTTGTGTAAAGTGATTTAATATCTAAGCTTGCTAGACATTTGATGTTCATGTTTATATTTCTTATTTTTTCAATTAAGCTATTCGAATTTTTTATGTGAGATTTGCTAACTGTACCTAAGAGGGGGTTTAATATTTTAGCTAGATATTTGGCAATTTTATGAGGGGTAGTACCAATTCCCGAAATACATAAATAGCCTATTCACTCGCATATAGACCCATCGACAAATACAACGCGCCTGCGGGAGAAAACATAAGTGAGAAATCTTACTATTCAAACCATTTGTAATACCAAGTTTAAGGTGCCCAGACTTCTCTACTATATATCCATAGCTGGAATCAGTATAGTTTGATGCATCTCATTCCCAAAGGTATTTGCGCTGTCAGAACGTGTTCTGTTACTTGATATATTTATAGGAAGTAGAATGCGTGAGAAATCTTGGAAAAAAGTTCTTCGGTGCCCACTGCATTAAACTTGTCACGAACATATGCATAGAAATAGTCCATATCAATAGAATGACGCTACACGGCATTTTAAACAATAATGGATCGTGCTGACCGACAATTAGACTTCTAGCGTGGTCTTGAATCTCAGACCTTTAAAGCATTTCAGGAAGCACGAAAAATGAATAAAAAAGGGCCTATGTTTTCTCTAAGTGTTACATGACATGTATTATTTGTAAACCTGATTCAATTTCCGGCTGAGGATACGTACAATTCGTACTAAGACAGGAAAAATAACGAAAACAAACAACAAATCGATGCATATTTTCTCTCTTCAACTAGGGGTACTTTTCAGTAAGACTTGAAATTGTGTAGCATATTCTCATTCGCTGACAATACGTACTTATCTTGGTGATGGCTAATATTTGGTTGGGGAAGAGAAACCTAGAAACTCAATTCATGTATTGGAACACCTGTTGTTTTATTCCCTCCGTTCAGTTAATGAGACAGTTAAAGTATATATACATGGGCTCTCACGGACAGAGTATGTTCTTCATTCTAGTAGGAACAGGCTTTTCGAGGAACTTTGAATGTTTAATTCGTTCTTCGTACGCTTGTCTCCTCGTAACCCATACACCAAAAGAGAGCGTAAAATTGGTATATATATATATATATATATATATATATATATATATATATATATATATATATATATATATAATGTTAAACCTACCGAGTCAGATATACTTACTAACAGTTTCGCATAGTAGCTCTTCTTGGCAAAGATCTGACTAAAGAGACTTGGAGAAAGCACACTATTATACAAAACCTCCCATAGTGATTCAAATAATTTAGCATTAACAAAACCAATCAAAAAAGCCAGAACACCATTTTAATCTATTATTTATTTTATTATTTATTTCTAAAATATATCTTTCTGAAAATATGAATTTGAATGTCTCTACCTTAATTCCATTATATACCCCAAGTCTTCTACCGGTACCATACATTATAAACGGATGTTCTATCGCTATCGTCAGCCCCCGCCCCCAATAAATGGAAACCCAGCACGACAGTCCGCACCTCTGCCTTTTGTTATACTGTTTATCATTGCGACTCAAACTAGGGAGACTCAAACTAGGGAGACTCAAACTAGGGAGACAGGGTTCGTTTGGCGAACCTCGACGTCCCGAAACCCATCAGGGCAGAAGCAGCAAATGACTCGGGAAACAAACCTGGTTCCGTTTGCTGGCACATAAACCAATGCACCGTCTCACTTTCGCTACTAAGCCCATGAGGACTAGGGGGCTTCTATATTTCCGCTGCTGTCACTACCCCCTTTATACGGCGAGCAGTCAGAAAGGAACACGTTTAATACAGTCGGTGTACCATCTTTTAAGTCGAGCGGGGATTTAACACCCAGCTGACATCATTATTCTTAATTTAAAGCAGATTACGAACCGGTCCGGCAAATAGGGGGGGGGGATAAAACGACGACAGAACAACATTCTATTTACTAAGGAGCCAGTTTTTTTTTTTAATGCTTACAGCTATTAAGAACCTCAGATCTTTGGTTGATTAGTTCCATTTTGTTGAGGTGAAGCCCGTAAAAAAGGAACTTTTTTTAGTCAACGATTTCTCAAGTTTCACAGGTCAGAAAGATACTTAAAAAAAGTTTAATACCTCGTTTATATGCATCACAATTTAGTTAAAGAAAGTGAAAAAAAAACGTAATTGGAAAGTACGGGGTTTCTAAGATGTTTGCCTTCTATATTCGCCTGTGTTTTCGTACTTCTACCAGGTTTTAATTAGTGGTAAACAGTACTGGTAAACTGAAGTATTTACGGTGTGTAATAAGTTAAGTTATGAAGACAAACACAAAATCAAATATTGAACAGTTGGTTAAATTCAATATCTGAGTGAAAGAAGCAATTAACTTTGATCCACAGAAAGCGACATAAATACACGAATAGGAAAAGCGTGGTCGACCACAAACAAATTATCAGTAATATGGAAACCCGATCTCACTGACAAGTTAAAGCGACAATTCTTCCAGGTTGTGGTTATATCAGTGCTACTGTATGGCTGCACCACCTGGACCCTAACGAGGCGCCTTGATAATAAGATTGATGGGAGCTGCACAAGAATGCTGCGTGCAGTCTTGAACAAATCGTGGAAGCAGCACCCCACGAGGAAACAACTATATGGCCACCTGTCCTCCATCTCACAAACCATTCGAGTGAGACAGACAAGGCATGCCGGGCACTGCCGAAGAGGCAAGGACGAGCTTATAAACAACGTTCTCCTGTGGAAGCCAACACACGGACATGCTAGTGTGGGCCGCCGATCAACGACCTACATTGACCAGCTATGCAAAGATGTTGGATGCTGCACAGAGGACCTCCCTGGGAAAATGAATGATAGGGAAGGTTGGCGAGAGATTGTCATGGATATCCGTGCTAATTCTGCGACATGATGATGATTAAATACCAAGGAGCATCAGTCATCTAAGGATTCGCGAGAACGGTTCAAGCGTAACAGCCACATGGTTGAGGGGATCACTGATTTGAGCTGTGCATGTTGTTTCAGTCACTTTGTCGATGTGGGCATGGGCAAGAGAAAATATATATATATATATAATGCAATGGTTAACAGCCTAGGAAAAAGAAAACTCTGAATTCAGATCTGTTACACTTCGATTAAGAAATTGACTTTTAGCCAGATCCTACTCGTGTGGAGGGGTTACGTATATATATATATATATATATTATATATATATATATATATATATATATATACTTAACCCAGATATATATGTATATATGTATATATGTGTATGTGTGTGTGTGTGAGAGAGTATATCTCTGTGTGTGTGTGTGTGTGTGTGTGTGTGTGTGTGTGTGTGTGTGCGTGAGTGTTGTTGTGTTTTTAAGTGTTTATCAACCCCTCTATATGAGCAGGATGTAAGACAAGGTATATTTTTAACTGGTTTTAGCAGGTTTGAATTCATAATTTTCTTTCTCCTGGACTTTATAACCTTTCTAAGGCAACTCATTTAACAGAAAGACACAAGCTGAGGAAAACTGATCATTAGTGTCCAATTACTCTCTTATCAGATCGTGATCAAATTTTTGATGCCTCTACACAATTCTTTTGCACTATGAACATTAATAGTAGATAGTGCACCGGTGAGCAGTTTTAGCTGAAATCCTTGTATAGCATGCCCCAAAACAAAGATTTATATAAATGTAATAAAGATGACATATCCTATATGTGGAAATAATGCTAATTACCCAAAGAAAGATACTCTCATATAATCCAGAACTAAGAAAGGATCAACTCCCTGTTGAAAGCAGATGCCCTAAAGTTTATGCCTGTCACCTTTTTGCAACGGGACGAATGAGATAAGATCTTCGAAATTATATTGAATTTGATTACATAAATATTATCAACTATTATAAAATTGTTTTGAATCAAGCTATTTGTTGATGGATATATATACCAAAATAATGTTTTTGATGTTTCAATTTCAACGGCAAAATATAAGTACATTTCCCCAGTTTCTATGAGGGATTAGTATTATTACCTTATATGGGCTATACCGTACTATTCAGGGCTAATCATTTCTACATAGCCAGATGAAGATATAGGACCCCTTCCTTTTGAACAGAATATCAATATTTGTTCTGTTCAAAAGGAAGGGGTCCTAAATTTTCAATATAGTTTTTCTAAAAAAATTATTAGATAACAATAATAAACTAAAGTAGTTATTAAATAGATATTTGTTTTTAGAATCTAAAAATAGGAAATTTGAAACTTAAAATTAGGCGTTTCATATTATAAATGAATTCTAAATATTAATTTACCGTAGCAGAAATACCTAATAAAGTCAGAAAGTTTTGAAATATAATAACTGATGCATCATAAAATTCATTTATTGATAAATCTACCCTGAAAATTGAATTAAAATTGAAAATTCCCTGATATTATTTTACATTATTGTGATTTTCTAACAATATAACTTGAGCTCAATGGGTGACCCAGCGGATCACGTGTTTTCTAGTATATATATATAATATATATATATATATATATGTGTGTGTGTGTGTGTGTGTGTGTGTGTGTGTGTTTTTGTATGTTTGTGATTTTTATTTAGAAATATTAAAGAAACCTGTAGTCGTTCTCGTGTCAGTACTCAGTATCTATGTGGTAAAGTAATTTTCAATTCGAATTGTAAACGACTAAAAACCTCAACTTTTTTCCCAAACCTCAAGCAATAAATGTTCTTGCATTTTGGATCTATCGATTACCAAATGTACTTATAGAGAGTAATACTGTTGGCGTAACCTTGATTCTAGAAGGTTGGTTTGTTCTCTGAATTATCTTTTCTGGGTTTGTGAAATCTGTCTCTCTCTGTCTCTCCGTTTCTGTCTCTGTCTCAGTCTCTCTGTCTGTCTGTCTGTCTGTATCTCTCTCTTTCTCTGTGTGTGTGTGTATGTGTGTGTGTGTGCGCGTATTATCAATTCAACTAATATATATATATAATAATAATGAACGCATGACCACACGGACTACTTTGACTATCTTTCTTACTCTATCTATCTGTCTGTCCCTCTCTTCCCCTCTCTCTCTTTCTCTCTATCACCACCTATCTCCATCGGTCAACACTCCCAGCATGTTCTAAACTCGTCATCCAGTATTCATACAGAGGTGTTGTATGTAAGATTTTGCAGGTTGGCAAACACTGGTATGTCCACATGTAACAGTCCACCGGAGAACATCAGATATGAGTTTTTCCTTATTTCCACAGCGTTGTCTAGTATGTTTTGCTCTTCTTACTTTGATGGTTTGTATGGTAGGGGGTAAACTTTTGTTTTGTGGGGTGATGCTTCCAGGATTTGTTCTAAACAGTGCGTAGTTCCCATCTAGCTTCTTCCCCGAGCGTTTTGTTAAAGTTCACTTGGTGCAGCCATACATTAGTACTGATTTGGACGGATTGTTCCTTTATTTTATTAGATAGAACAGACTTCCGTATGATCAATAACCTGTCAACAGAAATTCATGCTTTACCTATTCTTATACTGACATCACTTTCAGTAGATGTGATATTGCTACCTAGAAATGTGAAAGGGTCTACTAATTTTAGGGCTTGGTCATTTCATGTGGAGATGGAACAATCCTGTTTAAAACACACGCGCTAGACTTTAAGATATATACAGAACCAGCTCATACTATTCACTCCTAACTACTGAAAAATGTTGAAATATTCTTAATCTAAATAATTGGTGTAAAATTCCCAAATGGTATAAGAAATTGACAAGTCGAAATTGGAAAGCGAATTTTAAATTTATTTATTATTCTGTTTTATTATGTGTAGCATATAAACTATCATTATCTAAAAATATGGTCTAAAAACTGAAAATTTGATCAGTAAACCCTCAAACATATAAAAAAAAATCCATGATAGTCTTTGAGTTATATACAAAGTAGACATATACAATTCACTCATTACTGCTCGAAAATTTTGTATTATAATCAATTTTAAACCGAGGGCGCCCCATTGTGATGAAATGTTTAGTAAGATAGTCCCATAGATCCATTTATACTGAATAGCGACTTAGATCATCACTGAATGCTCCATTCTTATGATATTGTGTCGTATCTGCGATGAATGGATTGGGTAAATCCCCTAAATGACATAGGAACAAATAGCTGAAAAGGTTAAGAGAATTTGTTTTGTTTAATTTTTTATCTTGGTTGGTCTTGTGGGGTTTTAAGGGTAAAAAAATAAGACAAGTGACTGGTAACCATGTATACAAATGTATTGAACAAAAGGAGTAGAAATTTACAGCAAGAAAGTGGAGATTGCGTCCGACCAATACAGTTACGAGCTGACTTGCATTTGTCAAGCCACAGTTGTTCCTGTTACTTATAGTAGCTCTCGGCGCATTCCATTTATGTCAATAGGTTATATCACCTATAACAGTTGGAAACCTCTATTGCCTAAAAATATAGCATTCCCACTTAGATATGAACCCGTTTACAAATATAAAAGTCATGTGTTCAATTTAACTAAAATCTAACTTTAATATATTTAACTAAAATACTGTTGAATATTCGAGAAATTAAACAATACATACAAACATAAATGCCAGATGTAAATAGATTAAATGGGATATTTGGTCTTCAAGTAATCTAAAATTCAATGTTAATGTTTATTCAGTGTTCATTCAATAATTTTACACCGACTTTTCACTGGATATCGGATTCTGTGTGGGTATTCTACAAGTGCATATATATATATATATATATATATATATATATATATATATATATATATATATATATAAGTCATTTCTTAAATGTTAAATCTTTTATGGTTGAAAATATCAACTCTCTCAGGTAAAAAATAACTTCATGGTTTGCAAAATCTCTATTAAAAACAGTATTATTTATTGTCAAATACTACTGAAAATATGCTTTTTATATTCTATTTAGTATTTGTTTTCCGTCATAAAAATTCAAATTAGAATGGTCAATATCAAATATATATTTTCATTTTTTATATTACTTACATTTCTCTTATATCTTTCTTGGATTTTGAAATGGGGAACATGAATAAGTATTTCAGTTTCTTCTCATCTTTCATTTCAGAATAAAAGTTGAATAAATTTGTTGAATTATAACGGTAGACTTTTACCCAACCCGTTCAACATAGAATAGTCGTAATAGGCCTGCCAGACTAGCTTTATAGACATTACAAAACAATGGGATGCAGCTTATGTTGTTTAAGCACATTAGAATCAATTATTGCACATTACTTTTATTCTCACTTATTTAAACTACTAATAAAGCTAAGGAACAAACCTTCGTAATTTCATGTTGCAGCTAATTTAACATTTGTTATTTTAGATATGTGGACTGAAGCTATTTTATTAAATTTGGAACCAAATGGTTTGTTGTGAACAATCCCGTGTGTTCTTTCTAAAAAGTAGAACGTTAAATTTTAGACATTTAGAGACACACACATATATATTGGGATTTAAGTGAGACCTAGAATTCATTTGGGTAGGGATAGGAAAGAATTTCTAACATCCAAAATAACGTAAACGGTGTTTTGTAACAACGAGTTTTTTTTCTGTCCTTTAGTCTCCGAAATAAAGCGTTTGTTTTTTTAATCCTCAACCTATTTTGGGACAAATTTACTAAGGTCTCACAATGCAATATTGGGTGATTTGAAGGGAATTCGTAAAATCTTATCGTTAAAAAAAACAAAAAAAAAAAACAACCAGAACACACACGAAATAACAAACAGGCCCTCAGCACTCCAAAAATATACAAATGTTTCAACCTTTGTATTTTATTTACGGTTTGCATTTCGATATATTAATGCTGAAGGCCTTGACGAATCCACGCGAAACTTTTATCTTCATTTACATAAAATGGAAAACATAATAAATATATTCATAAATACAACTAGCTTGAGAAAATAAATGGTGTTTCTCTAATAATTTGCATTCGCACCTAAATATTTCACGGAAGCTGTAATGTTATTTTCTTAAATGACAGATGTTTTCATCAAAACAATATACTTTTTTCATTCATTGTAATTATATAGCGTTGATTTATTGTGACACAAATGAAATATATTTTTATTAAATTCGCTACAGGAACAGACATTCGGTCTATTTCATCTTGAAAAGCTAATTAGTGAACACATTTGATTTCTTCTTATGTATATATTACTTGTTCTCTTTAAATTCTATACGGTATTCTTTATTTTTATTGTTTTTAGTTACCTGGAGGTTTGTATTTTCGTGTTCATTAATTGCCGTATTTTCATGGGATTACCGACAGGCAAAACTTATTTTTAATGAACTGAGATTTTCTGAAAATAGTATATCACAAATACCTCTCTGCTAGGGATGATTCCTCTGCGAAATATTTTATCAGGTATATTTTAGATAAATCTATTTAGTCATATTTTAGCGCCATGCATTCCCAAGACGATAAAACATTATATATAGAGATAACCATAATATAATGATGTATCATCTTCTCTATTATCATTCTATAAGAACGCTATTTTTTTTATTGATTTACATATTGTTTATTTTCTTCTAATTAATGGATATTTCAGGTTGTCTGTCCACCCTCATTTTCCCTTCAATAATTATTATATAAGAAAATAATACACCGACGCATTCTACCTCAAGGATCAATTAGATATTACGTATTTCTTTTCAAAATAGGCAATTAACACTATAATTTGATACCCTCCGTTTAATAGAAGATAATTACAATTATGTAATAGTTAATACCTGTGGCTATTACATAAATGAAGCCGAAAGGTTCCAATCTGTGTCGATAGATACAAATAAAATATTCAGCCCTTCGAAAGTAATTATTAACAAATAAGAAGACATTTTGGATACCTTCAAAAACATAAGTTTATTGTCACCAAGTTCGATGCGAATCCGTCAAAGGCACCTGGTAAATAATTGGGGGCAAGATTACATAAAGAAATATCGCTTTCTGATAAAAGTGCGATTAAAATTGTTGATTTCACCAAGGCATGTGACTCCATACACAGTGAAAATGGAGCAAGTGCTACAAGCATACGGTCTCTACAAAGAAACAGTTAACGCTATAATTATGATCCATAGATACACCAATGGTTCCTTCGCCTAATTGTGACACATATTTCATTGACATTGTCTTTGGAGTCCTGCAAGAATATAAGTTAGCATATATATATATATATATATATATATATATATATATATATTATATATATATATATATATATATATACATATATATATATATATATATATATATATATATATATATATATATATATATATAAACAATTTTTTTTGTGATGAAACAAAGAAAATACAGTGCTCAATCACAAATTGTGAGAGCTAATATTTATTTAATTTGCAGAGTTTTCACAGATCAATGTTCATTATAAACAGCTACCCAGGTTTCATGCCAAGGGGCAACCATCAGGCCGTTGAGTAAGATCCCATGGTGTTTGTTGAAGATCTTTACTCAATGTCACATTCTGGATCGCAAATAACGTCGGTTACTTCTGCGGACGCTATTGTAATCGGGTTTACTAAATTCTTCCTAAATGCATGGAGGAGAGATACTCAACATTCACCCTGAAAAACAATTCCACAATTTTTTACAAAAAAATCTGATATTTCAACAATAAAAAAAATGGATTTTCGACAAAGGAACAACACCATCCACCTTTGTATTATGTTGGAAAAAATTTAAAAGACTCTACCATATATATAAAAATGGTGATTTGAAAACATATACATCCTTTATCAAACGGAATTAATTTAGAAATAAAAAATAAAAAAAATTTTTCAAAATAATAAATTTTATATTTTTAACGAATAAAGGGAGGTAACTTCGTTGGCATTATTACAAAAAAATGCAAATTTTGAAAAAAAATTATTTTTAGTAATTCCGAACTACAATAGCGTCCGCAGAAGTAACCGACGTTATTTGCGGTCCAGAATATGACATTGAGTAAAGATCTTCAACAAACACCATGGGATCTTACTCAACAACCTGATGATTGCACCTTGGCATGAAACCTGGGTATGGGTATACATATTTTACAATGAAGGGAAGTCTGCTTTTTAGAGCTAAAGCAAGTGTTCCAAATATGAATCTTATCTCACCTTTATTCTGTTAACCCTGTAATGCATATGTCTTACGCCATACGATAGGACTGCAACTTCTGCCCATCTAAACGGACTTCTGCCCATCTAAACGGACTTCATGAATTAATAACATTCTATTGACAGAAACAAAAAGAATTGGCGACGTAAATAGTGACGCAAAAATCATTCGTGATATAAATTATTGCAAGTATCTTTTAATCAATACTGTCTTATATGTTAAATCTGTATAAAGAGACATAAGAATGAATAAAATCATATGTATTTACCAATCCCCCAAAAAGAATAGGAAGTTAAGGTCAATTTATTTCAGATGTTAATCCCGACATACCTCTCCTAGACCGATAGCCGTACCAAGATTAAAGAGCCCAGTCTATTCCACTATCTAACTATTGTTGGAGCGAGAATATATGGATGCATGCATTTTCCAATAGCATTAGTACTATGTGAAATGCAAACAGGTTCATCAAGGATTCGAACTCAGGTTACCGTATTCATTTCCTATGACGATAACCATCACAGGCGAGTACCTAAAAAGGTATGGAGTAAAAAGGTGTTTCTTTCAAGAAGTGTAACTGGTATTTATCTACATATCTCCATATAAATTTATCAGATAAATTGACAAACAGCAACTATGTATAATAATAAATCCATATTACTAAATTACATAAATAGCAACAAAGCTTTCATCAGTTGCTGAATCTGTAATCAAGCATCTATCATTATCTATATAGCTGTGTCAGGATCTCGATATATATATATATATATATATATATATATATATATATATACGCGCGCGCGCGTTTCTCTGTGTGTGTGTGTGTGTGTGTGTGTGTGTGCATTCTTATATATATTATTATACGAGTCATATCAAAAATGACAGGCTAATATTTAGAGAGAGAGAGAGAGAGAGAGAGAAGAGAGAGAGAGAGAGAGAGAGAGAGAGAGAGAGAGAGAGAGAAGAGAGAGAGAGAGAGATTTAAGAATGTTTATGCTTGCGAGCAATATCTTGCAACTGTGAATGAAAACTGTTTGATAATAATGGACAATTGTAGAACATTATTCATCCACAGTCTTTTCAAGTCGCACACAAGCTTAAAATGCTAATAAAAATCAAATCTTTGAATTCAACTCTGAATTCAAACGTCCTAAATCTCCGTTTGGGGTGGTCACTACTAGATTAGGCTCAGGACTACTTAGTAATCTATTTCAATTTTTTTTAAAGTTAAACATTTTAATAATAATAATACTTACTGATAATTGTAGCACGAAACAATGCCATAAAATAAATTATATCGAAGCAAAAGTAGCAAAGACACAATAGAACATCAAATGTAGGATGTGTGGAGACAGAGATGTTCTCCCAGCTATGAGTTAAATATTACCACTACTGTTCTTCTAGAAGGATAGCTTCGGCATTAAATAATAATTGAATGTTGATGAGCCATTAAACAAAGAAACTAAACCAAACCAGAGATGTTCTATCACTTATTACATGGCCAAGTGATCGAAATAAAAAAAAGTAGGTACGTGCTTAATCTGGTGAACGGAAAACAAAGTGGATGAACGTTATATCCAAACAATTTTATCTTTTATTGGGGTTGTTATGTAGAGTGTGACCTTGCATTGATGGATAATAACACTTTTCATATTCCTCTAGGCACAAAGCAAAACCATTTGTGGTAATAGTCCTGGTATTGTCATTGGCCTAGGCATCTTTTTTATAATCTCTGTTATTTTGGTTGTCTGTTGACCTGCAAAACCGTCTTTTCATCAGAAATGGAAGGATGGTATTCCTGGTTGAAAAGCTACTGCGTGGAATGTTTTATTCGTTTTCAAATGAAGGCTCAGGAGACACCTCAAATATCTATCTGCTAGTTTCCTAAATTCGCTCGATAATATTTATATAGATTAAAGTTACATTTGTTTTTATATCCTCTCTGGTAAAACGACTCACAGTCACTCTGTATCGCCCTGTCTTTCTGTCCCTATCTATCTATCTATCTATCTATCTATCTATATAATATAATATAATATAATATAATATATTAAAAATGTTATTAACTTTTGTCATTCAAAGGTTGTTCAAATGTTGAAATGGCAAGTGACTTTTGCGCCACCCTGTATATTAAAAGCTATATGTATTTACCAACACCACTGCCACGAGTAGGATGTGACACAAGGTCCATTTTAGGCGCAGTTTAACAGTTTGAATTCAGCATTATTATTCTCCTAGACGAGTGGCCGTATCAAGATTAAATAACTGTGTTTACCCTACTATTTACTCATAGCTTTAGGGAGGATTGTTGGATGCATAACTTTCCAAAAGTTGTTAGCGAAATGCAAACAGACCACATTTTAGAATAAGCTAGAATACTTAGACTCCGTCTTTGAGACATGGGAAAGGTTGTTATCACACATAGTTCAGAGAAAAATACCATTATTACTGGTTTGAAAAATTGCAAGAAATAACATAATATCTAATCTGGAGCCTTTGGTATGCTCCACAAGAATATGGAAAATAAACTGGATGAAATAGAGTTTAGAGGACGAATTGAAGCTATCCAGACCACAACACTACTATAATCGGTTAGGATACTTAAAAGATTCCTCGAGACCTGGGGAGTCATGCAATCACTCAGACTATGAATAATAATAATAATAATAATAATAATAATAATAATAATAATAATAATAATAATAATAAATAGCCCATTAGAAATAAATGCAGGGAACTAGATTTATATGAAAATAATGAAATAGGGATAGTGCACGAGAAAACACTATGTAAACAACTTGGATTCTGTAAACAAATCGTAGCAACACTATCCAGGGGCTCTTCTTGAAAATCTAACCGAGTAACCCAGGCCAACGTGAAAACAATATTTGATATTCATAAACAAGAAACGGTAAACCTAGAACATTGTAAAGTAGTACATCTCGAGGGACACACGATGAAAAGAAAGAAAGCGAAAAGAACAAAAAGAATATATTTCCGACGAACAGAGTAACATGCATAACATGATGGTTAGAATCAAGGCCTTTACTCTGTATTTTAAATCGTTTAAATAGTCATGGATTAAGATTAAGTTTATAAAAAATATGAGGAACAAATTAAATATCCTAGGCATCGCTACTCAGTGTATTAGCTAAGATAACGATAAGTATTTTACATATTTGTATTGTTAATAAAAACCACGTTAAATCTTGTTAAAACATGTACATTAAAGAGTCATTAATTTAATTGATTGAATCTAATATGCCCAGAAATTCGAGTACTGTCTTTATTCTACGTTCATGTCTATATAGTTGTTTCTTAAAGGTTTGCTGTTTGCACACGGTCCTGTCGAATACGAATGGTTTTAAAACAGATCTATTTGACAAATACAACAGGTACTAAAACTCTGAGTTAGAGTGGAGCTGGTAATGATGGCGTAGACTGAGGTTAATTAACAATTATCAATTTTGAATTTGAAATTCAACATATGGAACGCTAACGGTAATACAACATAGGACGTGTGTATTTACCCAAACCTTTCATTGTATGTGACTCAAAATGGCAAGTATGGGGCATCCAGCTAGAGTCGAAATCGTTATTTAGTAGTAATGGATCTGAAAGTCTAGCTTAATAACCATTACACCAGGATGGGCAACACATCCGAAAACTTTATTCGGTAATTGCAACATTGTACATAATTGTATCGAATTTTACGTAAAGAACCGCTCCTATCATTGAATTATTGGGAATCTAGATATAATCTGATGGAAATAATATTCAACTCAATTAAAGATAGTCTATCATATACAGCTGCATTGAAAGTATTGGTATTACCCAATCCGTTCGCTACGGTTAGGATAGGTCGCATGTATGGTACGTCCAGAACAGATCAAAGTCGCTATTCAGTAGAAATAGATCTGCGAAACTAGCTTGCTAACCCTAATGACATGATGGGACTCCTTCCATATTTCTAAATGAGTAGGATATGACACAATATCACACGTATGGGATATCCAGCGCAGATCGAACTCACTATTCAGTAATAATGGATGTGAGAGACTAGTTTGTTCACCTTTACTCAACGATGAGATGCCTTACGACGTAAATCATCATCATGTCGGGCCAGCAGCGCGGATATCCATGACATTCTCTCGCCAACGATCTCTATCATTCATTAACCTCCGCACAGCATGCAGTATCCGCACAGAGCTGGTATATGTAGGTATTTGCTGGACGACCCGCACTAGCATGTCCATGTGCTGGTGTCCACAAAAGGGCGTAGCATATGAGTTCATCCTTACTTCTCCAGCAGTGTCCGACATGTCTTGTTTGTCTTAATCTGATGGTTTGTGTGACAGAGGACAGGTTGCCGTATAGTTGCTTTCTTGTGGTATGTTGCTTCCACTATTTGTTCAAGATCACACGCAGCATCTTTGTGCAGCTCCCATCCAGCCTATTTTCCAGGCGCCTCGTCAATGTCCAAGTGGCAGCGTCATACAGTATCACTGATACCACTACGGCTTGGAAGAATTGTCGATTCAAGATGACGGCGAGGTCTATCTTCCATATAACTGATAGTCGGTTTATAGCGGACCATGGCTTCCCTATGCGTATATTAACATCGCTTTCTGTGGAAGAGATATTACTACCTTGATAGGTGGTTTTTTTCTCCATCGGCTTTAGAGGCTTGCCGTCGATCGTGGAGATTTCCTTTCTTTTTAAAGCACATGCACTCTGTTTTATCGGAGTTCACATATAGACCGATGCTCCGTGCTGCCTTCTCTAGGTTGCCTCAAAGATTTATTCAAGACAGCACACTTGTAGTAGCCACATTTGTTAATCCATGTGGTGTAGTTATACATTTGCACTTACAGTATGGAAGAATTTTCGTTTTATTTCATTAGAGAGATCAGATTCCTATATGATTGATAATCAATCAATAGCGGCCAATGTCTTTCATATGGGTATATTTGTTGCAGATTAACTATTTTTTCAATTCTTTTGGCGCGAAAAGAAATTCAAAAAGACAAAGGAATTGAGAAACAAAGGATGTTCCATACAGAAGTCTGATAGAAGAAAGAGGAAGAGTGATAAAGATCTAAGGCTTACTGCTGACCGGGTTAAACAAACTGTCCTTAAAAACAACAATAGCAGGATGACAAAGGACTTCCTATTGACTGGTGACAAATCTAGGATTGCAGGTCACGCCGTACAGTTCCGGTGTAATTTGAATAGACCAGAGCATGCTGGGTAAAAATTGAAAAAGTGACGGTTAGATCGAGAGTTCAGCTGTTGTAGCCGCTAAGTTCAGTCACTCCCGTCGACTCTCCGAAGAAAAGACTTGTTATAACTACGGTTCATTTCACCACTCATTCAAGCCGGTGCTAACACGACTCACACCTCCTTTCATCCACGCCGACCAAGGAAAGAAAATAAAGTCCAGCTTTCTTTTGTATACCTGTGTTGGTTTTTAATCTAGTGTACTACACACCAGCGCTGTCAATTGATACAGTATATAACATATTGACATCGCTTTCTGTAGATTTTACTACCAATGGATAAAAAACTGGTCAACTAATTTTAGGGCTAACTATCTAGTGAGAAGGTATCCCCACCTAATTTAAAACACATGAACTCCATTTTATCTGAGTTCGCATAGATGCTATACAACAAGAATTCGTCTAGGGTTATTTGTGAGAAGCGCTAGAAAATCCGGGTCGTCTGTATCAGTAATTGTTTCTGGAGGATATCTTCAGATTCTTGCCTTTTATTAACGCGAAGCCCTTTTCTTTGAATAGATCTAATGCCGTATGTAGTACGTATTCTTAGCATATTATAAATACAAAGCTTGCAAATGTATCTCCTTGTAAGACTCCAGCGGCAATGCCAAAGAAATATGTGTCATATTCAGGGGAATGAACCGTTGCATTCGTGTTTTGTAGAGCATCATTATAGCTGTATCAGTTACTATGGGGATACTATATGCTTGTAGTATTTGTTCAATCTTTCCTCTGTGTATAGAGTCAAATGCCTTGAAGAGATCTACAAACAATAGTGTTACCTCGGGATTAAATAGATGGATATCTTATCAATCATCCCTGCGATTTACGCTTATGGAACATACTTGTCTATATACGATTTACGCTTATGGAACATAGTTGTCTATATACGCCCCGGGTTTTTTTATGGAAGCTGACAAAAGCTGGAACATTTGAAAAAACAAAGCCTGTTAATTGGGAAATTCAAAAAGGGAAAGAAAGCGCAGTTGACTAAAGCGATGGTTGCTGCTAATAATGAAATAAACAACTTTCTGAGAGCTTCAGCAGAAATATCTGCGCTGAATAGAAAGGCTGTGCAATTAGGGAATTCCAAAGCGAGGAATTTGATTAAAAGTTCGACTGGAACATTCAAGAGCCTATTTTTATCAATGGAGATTGATTAACTCTGCCCAGTTGAGAGTCAGGAAAAAAGTTCCTTTGATGCTGTTCCTGACAGCATAACAACAGAAAAAGACTAAAAACAATACAAAAATATCTCTCCTCTTTTATTAATTTTTTAATCTTTTTTTTTTTTTTTTTTTTTTTTTTTTTTTACTTTGAGAAATTTTAAGTGACCATGTAAGACTATCCTGGATTAATATGCCAAGTGCATTTGCCAATCCAGTTTCATTTGAAAGAAGTTCCGGATTCATTTTATAATGGCTCTTTTTATTGAATATTTGCTTTGCGTTCTCTTTGTATCATCAAGAATTTAGAATAATAATTAATACAGAGAAGGGAAAAAAACTATCAGGACATAATTTAACCAAACGTAATTTTTGCAGCCAATAAAAACTGTTGAAAAGTCATAAATATTTAATAGGAATTTCAGTCATTAGAGGTTGCTTCAAATATAATTGTTGGAAACGTGTCTTATAGTTATAATTGCAACCCGAGTTCAAATTCAGGACGGGCCTGCCTTTCACATAACGTTAATACATTTAGGAACTGTATAACTCAAACTATTCTTCCTCCAGCTGTGAGTATAATGGTAGTGCCGACTGGATTCCTTAACCTTGGTATGGTAGATTATCTAAGAAGACTTTAAATTCAAACCCGTTAAGATCCGTTTAAAATAATCCTGCCCCGTAAATGGTTGGTATATACATATAACTTTAAATGCTGTTTACAAATGCAGATATTAAAACAATATATCTGCATTAAAATTTCCTAGACCGTGTGAGTCTTTGCATACTTGTGTACATATATTTAGATTCAGAATTCTAATAAATAGAATTCGCCAGTGATTTAGACTGACCTAAGGAAATGAAATGTCAATTTCCGTTTAGAAACTGAGAGTTCTTGATTCAATTCCATGTGTTTTTAAGGAAAAACATTTGAGTGGGTAACGATTAAAAAAATGTATTTTTTTCTTTAATCGAATTAACAAGAAACCACTTCACATATTCCTGTTCATAAGACCGGACTTAAAAGTAAATGAAACTAAAAATAAATAGATAAATAAACATGCGTGGGATTTTCTGTTCTTTTACTTTATTTTATATAAAGTGGACTTTTTTTCTCTGACATGAAGAACCCACTGATCTCTTAGGCTTCTCAACTTTCACTGACAACTTCTATTTCGTGAAAATTCGAAACGGCCACGAAAAACATCAATGGTGGATTTATTTCTTTTATTTAAGGATGTCCTTTAAATTGTTTTTTGATTAAAGCGTATGCTCCATGGAAACTGATGATGATATAGAGAAGAAAATGCTTATTCATTTGAAGATTGGAAGTGGCACACTCATAATTTACTGGAGTCACCAGCGGAGTACTATGAATTATATTAAATTCTTCTATGTTTGAGCGATTTGGAGCTTCATAACACCGGTCCCTAATATTACCCTGATTATGGTTAAAATATTTCATATATATATATATATATATATATATATATAAAAACGAAACGAATGAAATATATATATGATTGTGTGTGTGTGTGTGCCTGTCTGTCTCTCTGTTTGTATATTTGTTTGTCTTTTCAGGTGTGGGTATCTGTGTGTGTGTTTGGTTCAGTGTAAAATATGCGTGTAGAAAAAAATTAAACGACAGCTGTTGACAATTTAAAAGATTATGTTTGTATTAAACTTTTGCAACTTCATTAGTTTATTTTTTTTTAAATTGACATCACTGCTGTTGGCCTGGTCATCATGAAAGCAAGGGCCGAACGCCAATGATTTACAAAATAGTTTAAAAAATATGTATAAATTAAACGAAAAACCGAATATGGGCACCTCCTGTTGTAAGCAAGCTAAGCTGGTGTTGCATAATGGAAAGAATTGCCTATAAATTATGTACGGTAGTGTCGAAATTAAAAATAGAGGTAATTCTAAACCATGGAAAAAATGTAAATGTAATTGAAAAAACTTAACCTTTTACAAACCTTGTATCTGCTCTTGGATTGATCATTCAATTAAGAAAGCAGAAAAAATAACAGAAATTGAGTTTGGATGGTTTTTCGAATGAGATATACGTGTTTCTTAAAATGACCAATTCTTCACGCATATTGGTTTAACTTGGGTTTAATAAAAACGTCTCGAAAATATTCCAATTATTGTGTTCGTTGATAAGATCAAGAACGGATACAAAAATGAAAAAAAAGTCAACCTAAGAAGGAAGATTATAGAACAGAGAATCAGTCCAGCATATAAGATATAGAATAGGAAAATATGAGATAAGATGATAAGAAAAGTGAAGAGCTATTTAACACTAGTGGAACATTGTTATTGTGTTTGAGTCTCATTCCTTACATTATATGTCTGACCTTATGCTAAAATCAACAAAGATTATTAAAGAAAAAACAGCAGTTTAAACCAATTATAGGCTTAATAATTGACTTTGTATCACATCTTGCTCGTGTCGGGGGGACTGGGTAAATACATACCTACAAATCGATCATCTCAAAAATTCATTTCAAAATTATTATTCCTACAAATGGAAAAAAATAGAAATTATTTACCTATAAATATATGATGTTTTTTAATGTTTTTTTAGAGAGAGAGTTATAATTTGGTATTGTTTGTACAAACAAGAATTTGGCTTACCAATGTGACCTTTTCTCAATGGAATACTAGCAATATTATCTTTAGAATCAGAATAATTTCAGTCCATTTTTCATACAAGTTTAGATTTTCACTACATTGACGATGCATTATATCTGCATAGAACCAAATGCTCAAAACTGTCAGTTAAATTCAACAACATAAAACCAACATTGTGTGTTAAAAGGAATCAATACATTATCATTCCTTCATATATTTATAATTAGGACTGATGATCAGTTATAACTACAAATATACCTCAAATCAACAATCAAATAGATCATTAATAGAAGATGTAAACATGAATATTCATAGTATTCTATTTAAAAACCGTTAGAATTCGCAACTCCAAAATTAGAGTTGGGGGATATGTATATACCAAACGCAACTATATAATTCCTAAGAGAAAAAAAACACAACAACAAAAGAACACTGTCTATTAACCGAATATTAGCAGCAAAAAGATGAAAGAAAACTAGACGATCCTTGTATTTACATCATGATAAGCAACTCCGAAAGGATCAAGATAATTATTAGAAAAATTGATGCAACATAATACAATCCCTCTGCACAATGCGACGCTAGGTTTCTTATAAGCGGAATTTAACAGGTTTGGGTTCAGAGTAATTCTTTGAAAACAACATTCAATATGTAAAAAAAAAGCCTTATGACCCCCAACGCCTTATGTCCCCCGAATATAATTGTTAGTTTCATGATATGAACCGATCTTCAGATGATTGAGTAGAATGTATTTATTATTTTTAAATTTGGAAACATGAAGGGTATCCATTCCATTATGAAAATGGATAGTCACAGTCGATGCTTAAAAAATGCAAATATTCACAAGTTTAGCCTCCATTTTCCTCAGTCGCGAATTAATTGACTTAATAAATACGTGTTCACTAATACGCTCTGATTTCTTATCAAGGAGACAGTCTTTTTGGTAAATTTAACGTTAAGATTAATCTATCCTCTATCCACAATTACGGAAAATTACTCCACAAGTCATTGCTTTTGTTACAAATTTCCATTTAGCAATGGAAAGTTTACTGAATTTTCCATTAGAAAACCAAATATATCATTGTGCGATTGGCCGATTGTCTCTGAGTGAAAAACGGTTTATGGATTTACCAACACCTCCTTCTTACCGTCCCTGCTTCTTTCTCATTCCTTCCTCCTTTCCTTCTTTCCTTCATTATCTCCTTCCTTCTCTCCTTCATTCTTTCCTTCTTTCCTTCCTTATCTCCTTCCTTCTCTCCTTCATTCGAGCAGGAAGTGACAAATAGTATTTTTCTAAGGGGAGTTTAACTGGTTTCAATTCGCCGTGTTCTTTCTTCTAGGTCGTATGTCATACCAAGTTAAAGAGTCCAGTCTACCTACTATTTACCCTAAGCTAGATGAAAAATATTCGATGCATAACTTTCCCAAAGTTATTAGCGCTATGAGAAATGTAACCAGTCTAATCCAGGATTTGACCTCGTTTCACTGTGTCCATTTTCTGTGGATATTAAAGCCATAAAATGGGGAGATTGCACACGAGAAGACATGAACATAGCTAACAAAGGTAAATTTCAAAAGAGAAACTGAATCTTTTTAAATAGAAGTACAAAATAATGTCATAAGGACCAATTATATGAAAACGAACATTCATTATATGTAACAGAATAGCAAGTGTGGCTTATGGAGAGATGAAACGGTTCCTCACAAACTAGCAAAATAGGAGTACACGTCTAGAAACGACTGGGTGGGAAAGGTGATCCATTGTGAACTGAGAACAATATTAATATTTTAACATACTAATACATGGAATAATCACACACCAGAACCTGTCTTAGAAAATGATACGCATAGAATTATTTGGATTTTGTGAAAGAAGCGGATCACCTAATATTCGAGACTTGGTGTTAACACAAATATATTGTACTTTATTAGATTTTAACCTTCCAGTTTTCTAAAGACTGAATGTAAGCAACAAAATTGACAAATACTTGGATCTTAATAGAAAACTAAAACATCCGTTTAACATGAAGGTGGCGGTATAACCGATTTGGTACCGTTGGAACAAATCACAAATACTTGGTAAAAGACTGACGAAATTGGAAATCAGAGAAAGTATTGATATCATACAGATATTGTTGAGATTGGCTAGAATCCTCAGAAGCGTCCTGGAGACCGGAAATTGTGTCAGTGACTCCAGTTAAATATTATCAGCAAACGCTGGTGTGAAAAACCTGCAAAGAAATGAAATAATAATAATAATTATATGTCGAAAAATGTAGTATGAAAATGTCAATAGATGCCTAAAATTCCCAAAACAAGACATAGAAGACATTAAGAATGGAAAGAAAAGAAGAACAATTTCTTGTAGGTGATGTAGCTAAAAAATGAAACATTTCATACGAATGAATTCACATTTTTCCCTTTTTTCATTTGTCTGCTGTCATATTTCTTACTCACACACATACACGTACACACACACATACACACACACACCTATATATATATATATATATATATATATATATATATATATATATATATGTGTGTGTGTGTGTGTGTGTGTGTGTGTGTGTGTGTGTGTGTGTGTGTGTATTTGTGAGCGCGCGCAAGCGTATGTGTGTGGAGAGAGAGTAGAGAAAAAGAAAACATTGAAAGAGGGATACTGGAATACAGCGACAGAAAGACAGACCGGTTGAGAAAATGTGTGCGTGTTGTGTGTGTGTGTGTGTGTGTGTGTGTGTGTGTGTGTGTGGAGATCAGAGAAGGAGAAAAGGACAGTAAAAGATTGAGACTGGAATACAACGACAGACAGATTTCTTGCATGTACACACCTCTCTTTTTTTTTGTCTGGATGCTCACGTATTTGACTTTACAGAATTGTTAATGTTTTTCTTTCATAACTACTTCCTTAAAAGCATTCATTCAAATTGATTCTATATTTGGCTGATATCTAAAAAAAATGAGAAAAGACATTGGCTCTTTAAATAATATAGTAACTGTATTCTTATTATAGAGAAATACGATATTACTTTTAAAATAAAAGCTAAAATTTTCGTGAAACCTTATCTTCACTACATCTTTCTATAACTGTCACTATTCCTTTTTTGGGTATGAATTTCTATAGTCAACCAACCTTCGGTTTCAATGGACCACCTCTCCACCTTTATTTTTCTTTTCAGCACATTATCTTCTTTTTCTGATACCAAATTAGACACCTTCGTGTTCCATATTTGCCAAAGCCTGGAGGTTTCAGACACATTGTCCAGAAGTGTATATCATATGTTGACAACACACGCTCAGCGTTCACCAATTACCCTGTAAGAAGCAGATCAGAAACTGTGTTTAGTTTCAGCTCTTACAGCATTCTACTAAAGAATTGATAAATTTTAAACTGTAAAGGTAATATCTTTATTTTCGTATCGAGAAATTGATCATGCTTCCCTGCTTCGCTAAAACTTTGTCAGGGACAGTGGGATTTCGAGATAATGATCTTAAACAGGAAGTATAATCGTTACTAACATAAATGCATAGTCACACACACACACACACACACACACACACACACACACACACACAGATGTATATGAAAGTACGCAAACAGTTTGTTTGATATGGCTATGCCGGCAATCACACACAAAGCGGCTTCCAATCTATAACTGTTGATGAGGCATAATAGGCCGAAATGTACATACAGAGAATGACTTTTTCTCAGTCTGTTTATGCTTTACATTTGAACATATATATTCGCGTAATTCATTAATTGTCAACTAATTAATTTTCAAATTAGGTATGACTTCAATTAAGCACATATTCTCTCCAAATATATATATATATATGTATATATATATATATATATATATATATATGTGTGTGGGGGGGGTGTATGTGTGGGTGGGCGGGTGATTAGAGCATTTAGCAATCACAAGAATAAAAAAACAATGAATATAAATATATAAATAAATCTATTAATAATGGAGATTCGCTTCTGGTTTTTGTCTGTAATAAAAATTACATCATTGCTTACGTCACATTATCCCAAATCGTCATAACATAGAATACAATTTTGAGAGTATTTATTCAATAAATACACTCAAAATGTGAACATGTAACATTAGACAGTCCTCATTGTTTTTTAAAACAAGTTTTAATAAATACATGACTGGTATATATATCTATAAATAGTTTGTTTTATTGTAATATATATTTAAAGTTTACATTTCCAATTGTTTTATTTTTTAATCCTATAATGAATTTTATGATTTTACTTACTTAGGGTACAAACTCGCTGACATTGAATTTTTAACTTCCACCCCTCAGGCAATGTGTTTCAAAAATCTATTTTTACATCGCCCAGAGGGTGTTTTTTATTTTCCTAGTATAAATTATGTATGTTTAAAGACACCATTATTTTCACAATTCAAGAAAATAGAAAATACATTTAATTGTTCCTACGGAAAGGGTCATGGCTCTTTGCAGAATGTATATTTTAAAGCGGAGTATAACAAGTTTGAATTCGGAGTTTTCCTTATTCTAGATGAGTTGTTGTACCAAGTTTGAGAGAATCGCCTCTGAATCAAGCCGTCTAGCCCATTACAGCAAACGATTTACTATTAGTAGCCGTGAAGTCCAGACCGCTGTACGTCTCCTTTTGCCCGGAGAATTGGCCAAACATGCCGTTTCTGAGGGAACCAAAGCTGTCACCAAATACATCAGCACAAAGTAAATTATCTTTAAAAGATAAAATCTGACCTGCTATTTACCCATAGCTTATCCATAGGGAAAATAGTTTGAATCATATCTTTCTCAAGAGTATTAGCTCCATATGAAATTAAACCGGACTCTTTAAGGATTTAAACTCGTGTCACCGTGTCCATTTCTTATTACGGCGAGCGCCGCGTATGTTACTTGAATTTTGAGTGTTTATATTTACCCAACTATTCCGCCCCGGGCAGGGTGTGATCAAAGATCACATTCTAAGCGGAGTAAAGCTTGTTTTGAATTTAGGGTGTACCTTCTTCTACATTGATTGTATCACTAATACTAAAATAACCTGTCTGCCATATCGTTTACCAAATACTGGGAGAGAACAGACGGGTTTATGCCTTTGCTAAGGACATAATCACGAAGAAAAGTCTCGGGTAGTATTCTAACTCTGGTTACTGATTGCATTTTAAAAAAAGATAACAGTTACTCTGAGTATGCCTCCATTCTGATTGTATATCAGAATGTAATTCTTATTTAACAGAAATGACTTATTCGGAAATGTACATAAGGGAAATATGCTTAAATGTTCTGGTTTAGAGTATAAATTGATTTGAAATCTCTGCAACCAAGTAATCCCAGTTCTTTACACATATACACATGCCGAAGCCGAATCACTAATCCATAGATTAGTAAAGGCAGCAAGAGGTATTGGTATGTTTGTAAAACTGAGTTCATGTGTTTTAAACCAGATGGAAATATATCCACACTGGATTGTAAGCCTCTGAAATTAGTATTATTTGTATTATTCGGACTATTGTCCTCATCTTCATTGTTATTTGTACAAGGTTTCGGCAGATGTGCCCTCCGTCCTTCTTCAGGTATTTCTTGTCAGACACGGGAACCTTCTCAGAATCGGGAACCATCTTGTCGTAATCGGGGACCTTCTTGTCGTAATCGGGAGCCATCACGGAACTTTGAACCTAACCCTTTATTCAGTCCACGAGTGTATCCTGTTCTCATCCCACTGACCTGGGGTACAGGTGTTAAGCTGTGTTAATTATTATGCTATGTTACTGCTACCCCTGACCAGGATTAAACCTGCAGTCTAGAGATAACTGTCACTTAGAACTGTCTTAAGCGATCTTCTTTATCCTTGGCTATGCGTCCAATTGGACAATCAAGTGTGAATTTTGGCAACTTATAAACCTAATGTCTTATTTTGCCTAGAATATCTACCTATTCACTTATGTATGATCTTTTTTTTACCGAGACTCATATTGGGCGTTTTTTTTAAATCTAATCTAGCCTTTTTAATTATAGGTTCCATATTGTGTTCATTTATATGCTAGGTCTACTTAAGAGATTACTATAGCCTATCATATGAGCTGATTCTTTGAGGCATCTTCTCTTCCAATGTTCTTCCTTATCTATAATCTTAACTTCATCCCAGAAGGGCAGATGGCTTCCCTTTTCATTCCATATATGGTCAGCCATACCCGACTTTTCTATTTCTCATCGAACGGAATATAGAACAGGATACCACCGTGAACTGAATAAAGGTTTAATTTCAAAGTTCCATGATGGCTACCGATTACGATAAGAAGGTCCACGATTACAACAAGAAGGTTCCCGAGTCCGAGAAGGTTCCCGCGTCCGAGAAGAAATGCCTGAAGACGGCACATCAGCCGAAACATTGTACAAATACTAATGAAGATGCGGACAATAGTCCGAATAATACAAATAATACTAATTATCAAGCCTCATCGAAAAAGTTCAGAGAAATACCTCTGAAATTATTAAATTAATTCACATACCTACGTAGCAATATCTAATCTACTGAAATCGATGTCAATGTACGGATGAGAAAGGCATGGGCTGCCATATATTATCGATTATATGGTAGTTTTATCTCTCTGATAAGATAAAGAGAGAAATCTTCAAAGATGTGGCCGTTTCAGTACTACTGTATAACTGTACTCCACGGACTTCGAGAAAAGGTAGATGGGAACTACCAAAAAAGCAGCTGTACGGCCACTTACCTCCTATCCCACAAAACATGCAAGTTAGATGAACAAGACATGCTGGACACTGATAGAAAATCAAGGACGAACACAATAGTGACGACTACCTGTAGACAGTTACATAGAGACACACCAGTGCGCAACGCGCAGCGAATGAGTACATTGATCACCCCTGTGCGGATACGCGATACCGTGCAGCGGACCTGCTAGGCGCGATGACCGAGAGGGCTGGGTGTCGAGAGACACTCATGGGAATCTGTGCTGTCAGCACATATTGATGATGATGATGATGATGCACATAATATTTAGCCTTTAATAATCTAGATTGTCAAAATAATATACAAAACTGGGGAATATTAATTAGACTCATTCACTTCTTTCGAAATAGAATCCCTACTATTCTCATATATAGCGGCTGCTGCGGAGATCCAATTGACACATTTGTATCTAGTATACTTCTAACATTCTCATGTTGTTGCATATATGGAAATGTAACACAGCAGAAGCCAGTCCTATTGTTCATTGCAGGGGTTAAGAACCACTCAAAGGGGAATACAGTATGTCCAGTGAATTTCCAGTTTTAAGCTCTGGGGAGTGTGGGGTATCAATTTATTGCCATTATTCTCGGGTCATCTTTGACATGGAATGCTAGTACTTGTTCTAGTTCCAACAAGGGATCAAATAGATTGGTTTAAACATTTTGATATAAGATAGGAATGCTTAATACTATATAACCGTGTGTAAATTAGTTGTATTAATATTTTTTTTTATTTGGAGCTTTGGGTTTTTTACTAATTATTATTATTATTATTATTATTATTATTATTATTATTATTATTATTATTATTATTATTATTATTATTATGTGGGTTTTTCACAGCAGCGTTAGCTAATGGGCTTTCACTGGAGCCTGAATGACAAGTATCCTCAGGTTTCCAGGACTCTTCTGAGCATTCTAGCCGATTGCAGCAATGCTGTTGGTTGGATGGTCTCAATTCTTCCTCTGATTCTCTGTTCCTCCAGTTTTTAAAATAGATTTTTGGGACAGTTTCAAGTGCCCCAAATGCAATTGATATCACTTTCACCCTCATATTTCACAGTTTTTTTAAAATTCTCTAGCAAGGTCCAGATATTTGTATATCTTTTCGTTTTCCTTCATCTTCACCCTGTAATCTGCTGGAACTGCAAAATTTACCAGTTGACAAGTTTTCTTTTTTCTTTTTCTTTTTTTTTGTAAAACAATACTAGGTCTGGTCTTCTGGCTGGGATAAGTTCCAGAGCATTTTATGCGTTTCATTCTCAAGAACAGATTCTGGTTTATGCATATGCCATTTTGTTGCATGGTCAATTTAAAAAAAAATAATTCCCAGTGAATCACCTTTCCAAGATTTTCGTGTCTAGCTTTGTATTCTTGTTGTGCTAGTTTGCTGCATTCGCTGAATACATTGTTTATGGTCTCATCTCTGCCAACATGGACTCTACATTTGCTGTTTTTGTTGTGTCTTTTCAATCATTGCTTTCATATCATTTGTTCTCATAGTATTATTTTGTGCAGCAATTACTACCGATTCAGGTTCTCTTGTGAGATTTTCTCTTCTTAACGATGCCCAAGTCTTTTCATGTGCAAACTCACCAATTTGTCGTTTGAATTATCCATATAATTGTTTTTCTGTTTGCTTGTTTCTGGTGATTTTCCGCTTGTACATATGTTGCAGTTGCGGTAATTGGCTGCCATAAGTAATCTTTATTTGCTCTTTTTTTGTGTATTCTTCTTGGATTGTAGCATCTACGCAATTCCCTATGTTGGGAAGACCTCCTCCACATTCCCTTCCTCAAACAGATATCTATCGTCTCTAGTGTGTAAAGCCTTGGACATTGTCATTAATTTTCAAGTCTATTGGTCAATCTGTCTGAGTTCCTCTTTTGGCCATTTTAAGAATTACCCACAGTGTGTTATAATGGTGTTCATTACTTTCATGAGATTTATTCTACAGAGCTTGGTTTCGAGGGGTTTTCTTGTTCTCATGAGGTATTCTTTTTTTACTTATCATTTCCTCTCTGTTTATTTGATGGTGTTCTTTTCTAAAATTTCTAAGTATTTGTAACTTTCTTTTTCCCCAAGTGCTTTATAGTGTCTTGATTTGGTAGTTGTATTTTGTCCATTAATTTTATTTCGCCTTTTTTTCACTAGCATGGAACATTTTTTCAATTCCGAATTCTATTCCTATATCCTGGCTATAGATTCTAATGGTTTGTACCAGGGATTCTAGTTCTTTTTCATTTTTACAAAAAGAATCATCCATGTACATTGTACATGGGGTGGTATATTTTTCCCGTGATTTAGTGAATTGTAACCTGCTGTAGATTTTCTAAGTATATAATTTAATGGCTATATTGCTATGATAAACAGTAGTGGTCTCCTTGGAAAATACCATTTTGGATTTTTGCTTCTGCCAGGGATTTCCCACTTGCTTTTAATTGAACTTCCCAGTTTTCTATGGCTTTTTTATGAAATTATTATGTTTTCACATACAGATAAATACCATACACAGCACTGAATGACCATGTAAGAACATTTGTTGGAAATTAACAAGTTTTTCTTAACACAGAGTAGAGGATGTTTCTACCCTAAAAGTGACTTAAAAGCTAAGACGTGTTGTGCATGCAACCCTCCAGCACAAAGTGCCATGGTGGAAACCTTACTTTAGGGTTCCTATCAGCCCTCTACTGATCAAGGGGTATAACTCTATATTTTATTATGTCCTGGACCTAACAGAAATTTACGATGTTGTTGGTCAATCCATGCAATTGCGATGTTTTTGCGCCTAGTTTTAACTTCCTTAAGGATGTGTTGATCTATATAGAGAAAAGCCATGTGTTCCACTTTTAACTCTGTGGCATCCTTTCTGTTCTTCTGTAAAGAGTTTGTGCCAATTATGTGAAAAATATATTTCTTGTAGACAAGATAATGATCTATAATGTCTAGAGATGTTTCCTTATTTGGAGTCTTTCTGGATTAGGGTAATTATTCCTTTTGCCATTCGGGTTCGCTTGGATCTAGTAAATAACTGTTCAAATGTTGAGCCAGTCTCTCGTGGCTGGAAGTAGATTTTTTTTTATCCTGAATCCATTATTATTATTATTATTATTATTATTATTATTATTATTATTATTATTATTTACGTGGTTATAATATCCTGTTACCTGAAAAAAATGCTGCCCAAAACAAATGTGATCACTTTGTATTGGAAATTTTGGGGTACCCAATATTTGCGTTACTCCCATAAATTGTCAGTATTAACAGTATGTGGAGATTCTGCTAAATAACAAACATCATATAAATGGTTATGTGAAACGCTGGGGTAACTGTTCTGTGAAAAAAAAAAGAAACACCAAAACATCGCAAAAAATAATTCTATTGTAATGATTGATTATGAATGGAAGCAAACATCCATATATAAAACGTTATTTGTTTTCAACGTTTACAAATGGAGATTTATGTTGTTCAACCTTTGTAAACTCGAATGACCTCCAATGTCGAATTCCAATATCTTATGTCATAAGCAAGTCTTTCTGCCAGAAATTATGTCAACCGCCTCTGCTTTTGCCTGAGAGTGGCATGGATAAACCGACAATCAGGACACTCATTCCTTTCCTAACTTTACATATACACACACATATATATATATATATATATATGTATATATATATATATATATATATATATATATATATATATATATATGTGTGTGTGTGTGTGTGCGTGTGTGTGTGTGTTTGTGTTTGTGTGTCTGTGTGTGTATGAGCATATATATATATATATATATTATATATATATATATATATATATATATATATATATATATCAATCATGTCGAATATTTCTGTTTCTTTCAGCAAGTTATTATTCGTGTATGGTTGTCGCATATAAGATTTTCCCTGCACCATTCCTAGATCATGCTGACTAACAGTATCGATTTTTGTGCACTGCTATTCTTCGCTCTCTTCGTGAAATGTGTTTATCTTTAGCTTCCCTAGTCTTAGAGATCTGTTGTAATTCAGTCAAACTGGCAGATGGTTTCTTGAAGACTTATTCAAGTGGAAACACCGTGGAGATGGTGTCCGGTCGTATTCTACGAGAGTACAAAGCTATGAATCTAGGTGAATGAGTATTGGTGACAAAAACTTTGGATTTGGAAGAAGAAGAAGAAGAAGAAGAAGAAGAAGAAGAAGAAGAAGAAGAAGAAATTGAAGAAGAAGAAGAAGAAGAAGAAGATGGTGATGGTGATGATGATAATGATGATGATGATGATATTTCTTCCAAGTTGGCAACTAACCAAATGTTTCTTTTTGCCCTTTTTTATCTATAAGGCTCAGATTGATGAAATGTATGATGCAGAAGTTTCACTTAGTTTGGTCCGCATATGAAAGAAATGCTGCACTTTTACTCGTTTAGACGTATGAAAGCTCTGATTATTGTCGCCCAAAGGCTTCAATTCTTAACGGTACCTGATAAGTCATCCATCTATGGATTGAGTTAGCGTATTGCTGCTTAACTTCGGTTATCCAGCAGGATAGTTTTGTTTCTTTGTTTAAGGGCATATTAACCCTTGTGGGTTTTAATGCCAAAGTCATCCTTGTAGAAGAATGTTAATAGTAAAGTGGGAAGAATGGTCTATTGTCTGTATTAGCCGAACCGTGTGGGAGTCTATCCCCTTTTTACTAGAGCTAGACCAGGGACATTGTTTGTGTGTCGGGTGTAAAGCGTCACAACTGTCATTACTTTTGGAACATCCTCATATATGAATATACAAGTTTATATACTTTATCCCTGGTGAAAAATTAACATCTTATAGCTGAAAACTCTCTCTATCAAATGGTCTCATTGTACTACCTGTATCTATTGTAGTTTCTGTAGAAAGAATATAGCAGGCATTACTTTTGGAACGTCCTCATATATGAATATACAAGTTTATATACTTTATCGCTGGTGAAAAATTAACATCTTATAGCTGAAAACTCTCTCTATCAAATGGTCTCATTGTACTACCTGTATCTATTGTAGTTTCTGTAGAAAGAATATAGCAGGCATTACTTTTGGAACATCCTCATATATGAATATACAAGTTTATATACTTTATCACTGGTGAAAAATTAATATCTTATAGCTGAAAACTCTCTCTATCTAATGGTCTTATTGTACTACCTGTATCTATTGTAGTTTCTGTAGAAAGAATATAGCAGGCATTACTTTTTGGAACGTCCTCATATATGAATATATAAGTTTATATACTTTATCACTGGTGAAAAATGAACATTTTATAGCTGAAAACTCGCTCTATGCAACTGTCAGAACTGTCACTTTACCGCACAGACCCAAGCTATGTTACTCGAGCGCTGAGTTGGTGGCCACTATTGGATCCAGAACGTTGTGGTTTCTAAACAGGTGACCAACCGGATCTAGCTGGAATCGGTACACTATGAGTGACTTTTCTATGAATAATAATTCTCGTCATCAGCATTTATGACGTCCATTAGCTAAGACAAATTGTAAGACATAAAGTAAAAGAGATGCAAATTCAAATATCTGCTAATTTATTTTGACTAGCCTTATTTTGGTTTTGATAAAAATCGAACTATTCCGTCCTAAGGAAATAAAACGGGAAAATCTCTAAGCACTAGCCATGTTAGAACTCCTATTGCTGCACAACTTGGAATCTAACGATACAACCGGAGAAAAATCTAGATGTGAACAATTATAAGATGCATCATGGTCTATAAAACAGCATCAACACGACCACTTACCTCCATGTCACAAAGAACTAAGAAGTGCAATCCATACTGCAGTCACGATATATTCATCATATATATACGTGGTTCGGAAAGAAAAGTTCATAGGCTACACGACCTTCTCATGGAATATGACCAAATGAGTTTTATTCATCAATATAGTCCCACTCTTAGTGCACACATGTCTTCTATTGTTGTAAAATTTATCTCTTATTAGTAAAAAAAAGTTATCGACATCAGATATAATGTCGTCATAAGAACTTATCACCCGATTAATTTTTCATTAATTTCATATATATATATATATATATATATATATTATATATATATATACACACACACACACACACACACACACACACACATATATATATATATATATATATATATATATATATATATATGTATATTATATAACATCTAAAAACACACTCTTGTCCCAATAATAAATTCCGGAAAATACTTAAGGATAACACTACCATTATAGAAACACAATCATGTAAACAACGACTAAAAATCTTGGAAGCACTACATATTAGACACAAAAATCCCAAACTAAACAAAATAAACTTTGATAATAGCACCAACGTTCTAAAATGCCTATAATTACTATTAAATTATAATAATAGTAAAAGTAATAATAATATCACTAATAATAATAACAACAATAATAAACACAACCAATATAAATAGAAAATGGAATAGCCCACTGTTATACGGTTTCAAAATACCCCGAAGATGGTCCACGATAGGGCGGAAAGTACTTGGTCTATGAGATATGGCAAATACATCAGTCAATTTTCGCCAGATATTACAAAAATAATCCGGCAATACGAAAAAACAAAGGACAAAACTTGCAGATAAAAAATGGCTGTATTATTTAACAATATATATATATATATATATATATATATATATATATATATATATATACACATCCTTTTCAATGAATCCTAGGTAGATCTTATTTGCGATTCTCGGTTTTCTAAACACGCTCTACATATGTATTAAGCACTATTTATATTAATTGCGTATTGCGACTTATTCGGTTAAACTTGTTTATCAGCAGTCAAAATTGTGTCAGTCAATTTTTGTTTGTATTTTTTTGGGGTCTTTCTCTCATCAATATATATATATATATATATATATATATATATATATATATATATAAAGAAAATTTTGAAAAAACAAGTGTTCCGAAAATGGGATGAATTTAATTACATCGATAATTAAATTCATCCCATTTTCGGAACACTTGTTTTTTTCAAAATTTTCTTTATATTGTCGGATTTATTTACATATATACTCCCATATATATATATATATATATATATATATATATATATATATATATATATATCACAAATATTTCGCTCTTGATGAAACCGCTTTAATAAAAGGTCGAAACAGATTTCTGTCAGCGAACTATAACATCTTTTGTTTATTTTTTCTAAAATATTAAATTCATATTGTCGGATTCACTTCCATTTACTTTTCATATTGTCTTTTGAAAAAACAAAATACCTGGATTTCTACATCTTCCGGAGGCTGATGTGGTCTGTAGTGGCTGGAATCATGAACATTTTTTATACTTTTATACATTTTTATATATTTTTACAACAAACTCTTTTGACTTTTCTTTGTGGATTATAATGCTTCTGATTTAAAAAAAATGAAATTTATTTTATTTTTCAAACCAGAATTCGCGTTTTCAAAATTTAAAAAAATTCCGGCTCCGAACATGAACGTTATTTTGTACAACTTTTGTTTGTAACGGTTTACTCACACCGTCTTTCCATCACAAATATTTCGCTCTTGATGAAGACCGCTTTAATACAAGGTCGAAACAGATTTCTGTAGCGAACTATAACATCTTTTGATAGTTTTTTTCTAAAATATTTAATTCATATATTGTTATTTTATCTGTGTGTGGATGTGTGTGCATGTGTGTGTGTGTGTGTGTGTGTGTGTGTATGTATTATTATTATTATTGTTATTATTATTATTATTATTATTATTATTATTATTATTATTATTATTATTATCCTAGACTGGTTACCTAGGCAAGGTTAAAGAGCCCAGTCTTCCCTGCTATTTACCCATAACTGGAGGGAGAATTGGATTCATACCTTTCATAAGGGTATTAGCGCCATGTGAAAAGCCAACAGCTTCGTCCATGAATTGAACTCGGGTCGACGAGTCCATTACCCCACGACTCTAACCATTAGATAATAGGGAGAAATACGACTCAAAGAACCTATGGATATATGACGAGAAATGACTAAATACACATGTACAGATAAATTAGCGAATGTGAACGTTAAAATCAACACAATAACTCATGCTGGAAAAGAATAATGATCTCCAAGGATATGAATGGTTAGGACTTGAAATAAACGCGGCTAATAGTGAAATAGATCACACATAAAAAATGTCATGCAATGACGGTATGAAAGCTTCAACAAAAGAAAATAAATACAACAAACTAGAGAACAGTGAACCTCAAATAGTAAAACAAGACTACACAGAATATGAAGGTACACATTTTGAAAAGAAGCAAAATATAATTAGAGAACACGCAAATGTAACCAATGCTGATATGGAAGACAGAGCATCTCTAAAAACATTAAGAACGACAAAAACAATGAACGACAATTCTAATACAGATAGAATTAGCAAACTATGCCATAGCGGATCTTCTATACGAATCAAAACCATATCCTACGCTTGTAAAGAAGATGTTATATGCGACTGCTACAGCATTAAGCACAGTCACCATGACACATAAACAAAGAAGCGTTAAGCAATCCAAACAGAGCGTAAGGCAACAAAAATAGGAGAATACAGAGGTGAAAACTAAAGGAAATCGGTAAAGGAGTCAAAGCCAAAAATAGGAAAGAAAGAAAAATAAAATCAAATGAGATAATATCAACTGATATAATCTTGATAATAAAAGAAAAATACGAGCAAAAATTCAACATAGCCCAGCATATACAAAGATTTAAAAAAACGATCAAAATTCTTTATATACAACAAAAACCTTAGGACGACAAAAAAATTCCATCTAGAAATAGGAAACTTCCTAAAAAAATGTAGAGGAAACTTCCACAAAAAATTGAAGACATTTTGCAGCAATATAGTATTAACAAAAATGAAAAAACAAAACATGGTGGATTGAAAATATTAAAAGAAAAACCTATACAAATGAGCCACAACTGTACAATATATTCCTATAGAATAGATTGTAATCACATTTTAACGCACACATAAATGGAACTCACCTGAAATAAATAAAATACCAAACTTTGGCTCAACCACCAATCCACCACACATCAACTTATCACGAAACTGTTCTGAAAGGATGACCTACCTATCAATAGGAAATAGGATTTTTTTTTCTTTGGAACAGAAGGGAAGTAGCAAAGAAACAAGTAGCTGTTAAGACCAGCTCTCGATAAATAAAGTGATTATGAAGAATAGTCGATCTCCTGATTCCAAAACAAATGTAAGTTTGACTTGGATTGACAACCAAACAACTTTCGATAGTGTTCCCTATGAATGGGTCATACAAAGTCCTAAACATCCTTAATATAACCAAAACTATAATACCATAATTAACATTCAGTATAAAACGGTGACATACTATCATCAGATTAATTCATAAAGGGGGCATGCTCAAGGCTAATGATCTGAACATAAAATGTCATATTCCTAATAAAGACATTTTTGCCTCCTCCTTTGCGTGATAGATCTCACCACAGAACTTAAAAATACAGACTATGGATAAAATACTATATAGACTACTATTAAAAACAAAATAAACTACTTTTTCGATATGGACGATCTAAATTTATATTTAAAAAATTATGATGACTTAGAAAGTCTACTAAGCGTTATGAATATATTAAGTGATAACGTAAGGATTCAATTTGGTTTGGACAAATGTGTAAAAGTCACGTTTAGGAAAGATACGTTTGTAAAGTCTGAAAATCTCACTAGATAAAATACGAAAATTACAGACGTAGAACCCAATACATCTTATAAATATTTAGACATTAATTAAGCGAATGTTGTCGATTTTGTGTAAATACAGAAGACATAAGAAAATACATATATAAGAGAATAAGCGCCATACTGAGAACAAAGTCGGGTACGAAGAATAAAGTCATAGCAATTAACGTTCTGACAGTCCCCGTATTGACATACAGTTTTTTATATAATAAACTGGACATAAACTGAAATGAAAAACATGGATATCAAAATTAGGAAACTAATAACCTGCCACAGAATACATTACCCAAAAACAGATATATGGTGCCTCTACATCAAAACAGAAAATGGTGGAAGAGCCTTACTCTAACTAAAATTGACATACAAAAAACACTAGATGATTATGGAAATACCTAAGTATACTACAAACAATTGGATGCTACATTTAGTAAATGCACACGAGAAGCAAAATAAAATATTCAATTAGCAAAGAAAGCCATGAACTTGCTAAACAACTCGACCTCATAGCGAATGAAATAGACATACAAAGTTAAAGTAATACAAGCAGCAATACAATAAAAAAGCAAAATCCCAAAGACCAGATAAATTGGAAAAAGCGTGGGAACAAAAATTCCATAATGGATGATAAGCAAAAAGAAATAAAAATGCTAATATTGATATAGTAAAAACTAATCGATGGCTGAAAGGTGCCGGACTAAAGACAGAGACAGGGGTGTTAATAATAGTAGAACACGACCGGAGCCTGCCAATAAGAAACTGTGGGGCAAATATCATAAAAACCTATCAAACCTGATAGGTAGATTTTGCAAACAAAATACTAAAATAATAGACCATTTAGTTTCCGGTTTTCCAATACTAACACCGATAGAATATACAGAAAAGCATGATAAAATAGGATTTATGCTCAGTGAAATTATGCAAATACTATGGAATAATGAAATCTGAAAAAAACACAAACATTTTTTTAGCACCAACCAGAACCGATAGAAGAAGCAAAAGAAGCAACTATTTTGTGTGACTTGCAATACAACTGAAAGAAAAATATAGAAAAATCGACCAGATATAGTGGTTAAGGACTTTGCAAAAAAAAAACATGCCGTGTAAATTCATATACCAGTCCCAATAGATTCACATGATTCAAAGAGTATTATAAAATAAGTAAATATAAAGACAATGAAATAGAATTTGATGAAGTTGGCACGTTAAAATTATCCTAATGCCAGTAATAGTGAGAGAGTTGGATATGATCAAGAAAGAGACATATAAATCCATTAACAAAAGACCTAGCAGTCCCAACCTATGTGATATACTAAAACGCCTTTTGCGCAACTGTGCATTTCGTTATGAGTGGAAAAGTAATGTCACAAAGATGAAGAAAAATTCATAATAATATCTAATAATATGCAATATAATCTCTAAATTCCTCCACTATCACACAATTAGATATATCTGGGTGGTAAAAGAGACCTACTATAATTTTTACAAAAGACTAATGACTGATCATAAAGAATATGTGTCCCCGTAGTATTCAAATCCTGGCAAGGCTGCTTGCATTTCACTAGTGTTAATACCCTTGGTAAAGGTATGCTTTCAACTATTCTCCCTTTAGCCATGGGTAAATAGTAGAGCAAAATGGACTATTTAACATTTGTTAGGCAACCAGTCCTGAAGAAGAAAATTCCTGAATTTACACCTTTTAAATTCCGCTTAAAAATTGACATTTAATCCCATCCTCCTCCTGTGGATTGATTGGTAAATATATACATATAATAAAAAATTGTATAAGCACATATAAAATGGTATCATAATGTGTAAATGTTAATGAAACGACTGTAGAAAAGGATACATTGGAACTATACAAAATATAGGAACCCATAAAACACAGCTGTACAGCCACTTTAACAACCCATCTAAAAGAAACCCCTAAAAGGACGATCAATAGATTCTGGGCACTGTTGGAGATGGAAAGATGAACTTCTAATCGACCTTTATCTATGGATTCTTACACATGAGCACATCAGTGTTTGCCGAAAGTAAAAATGTTTGCGGTGTGTATATGCTGGATGCCGTCTAGAGGATGTATCAAGAGTAATTGCCGATGGGTATGGATGGTGAGAGAGAGAGAGAGAGAGAGAGAGAGAGAGAGAGAGAGAGAGAGAGAGAGAGAGAGAGAGAGAGAGAGAGAGAGTGAAAGAGGCAACAATAGAGACAGTGATAAAGAGAAATACAGAATTAAGGAAATATATACTGACAGCATAGATGTTGTTGCTGCTGATGAAATTATTCCACTGATATAAAAGTGTCAAATTATGATATAATCATTTAATAACGTACCGATATAATTTTTGGGGGCTTTGGCCCCTATTTACGTGCATGTGAAATTGAATACATTAAAATAATTAAGTTTTCTGAAACAAGTAATTTTACAATTGTATAAGTTAAGTTTAGAATTATGTAAACAAAAGATAATCGAATAAATATTAGTGTAGAAATATTTTAGCAACAATAGAAACAATGGTTTAAATTCCATTAAAAATATGTACGCCATCGAAATGTTGCAAAATCATCCGATATTTACGTCATTAGAAAACAGCTGATATTTGAAAATTCCAATATTAAATCTAACTTAATGATCATGTAGATAGTAACAAAAGAAAATTATAAAAAGGCCCATCGAGCTGAAAAACTTCAGTGGGAGCTTACGCTCTTCCGGACTCGAGAGAGTTGGAGCTGATGGTCCTAACTCGACAGTGGGAACGGACGCTCTTCCCAACTCGACACAATGGGGAGAAGACGCTGTCCAAAAAACATAAAATACGACTCAACAGGTCCTTCTATTTTTCGTTTCATATTTTCTCTCTCTCCTACACAATACGATACAAGTTTCAATCATAGACATTGTTTTATCAAAACTGCTACAAATTTGACAAGTCCAAATGCACAAACTTACGCTCTCAGCAAACACAACTACCAACAGACACATCAATGAAAGAACAATTGACTATCACTATATTAATTGTAATATTTTGTATATAAAGTGGTTTCTTTTATAAATTTAATCTTCTTCTTTTGTTTTCTACGGAAACTACATTTCCGTAGTTTTATACATTTAAATTGTATGGATCAAAACTCGGATTTTATTCAACTACACACTCACCAAATAAACACGGTCCCTACAAATTTAATTGTTTATGTTGCATTTATACTGCACATTAGAAAATAATTAGTAACGTTATTCTCTCCAAAAGGGCCGGTTTAGCTCAGTCAGTAGAACGTCTGTCTGGTAACCACAAGGTTCCTGGTTCGATACCTTCCCTCGCCCACTCAGCGTATGTGTAGCACAGGGATCTGTGTGGTAAAGGGATGAACTGATGGTAAGTGTGGCGCTCCACCTCATACGCTAAAACGCACTCATTGGTCTTACGCTAGTGTAAAGGGGAAAAAACTCCTTCGCTGTTCGGCTAATACCATCTTTAGGCAACCCAGATGACTTTACGTTTTATCATTCACAATATTCCATGGAATTTTTTTATTAGTCTCACGTTTATGTTTGGCTTTATCAGTTTCATCATCCTCTCGGACTTCTGATATGTTTTTATCTTGTAATCATTTGATGCAATTCCTTCAACAATTGTATTATCGGTTTTCATATTCATTTTTATCCTGCAAGCTGTTATCGATGCATGCTTATTTTCTTGTTTTATTTAATCACGCCTCTACTTGAAAAGAATTCCATTTTTGCCATTACTACTCTCGGGCTAATTCATGTCTTCAGAAAAGATGTGGGATAAAAAATTGAATTATCACGGCACTCTCTTTGACTTATTGGCTTTCTATAGTGTTGTTTTTCTTCTATGATTCTTGTAACATCGCAATATTCGAAAGAAAATTACTGTTTTATTTGGTTTGGCAATTATTCCAACTATCTAGCAGTGTCCATCATATAGGAGTAACAGAATAAAACCTCCGAAAAGACGTGACTGTTTGTATGAAACTAAACTGTATTCAGTGGTTGGTTCGAGTTCATGAGCAACGGGTAGATTGGAGTCACTCGTTGGTTGTCATCACTCTCCGGTTTCGACCGGGGGTCCAGTGAGCTTCGGCCGTTGGACCGGTGTATTGAATTAATAGCGTCGATCCCAGGGGGCCATCCACCCAGGCAATACCTGCCCCCTTGATTTAAAGGGAAAAGGCTGTGTTAATTGCCCAGCGCCTGAGGCGCCCCCCTTGAGGGGGAATGCCGACGGGATCGACGCAATCTTTGACCAGCCACCCATGAACTTCGGTTTGTGAGTGGTCCCACGTGAATAGGGCCTTTGTGCCTGACCTGGTACGAGTGGGGTACTAGGAAAATAAAATCACTCCCAGATGCCCGATGACCCAGATTGTTTGTACCTGTTAGGGTTCTACTTATATGTAAAACAGATATGTTTAAAAATAATTAGTTTTAGATAGGAATACTTGAAACCATATAACTGTTAGCATGGAATACTTGAAAGTACATAACTGTGACCGAATAAATTTTATTAGATTTGAATACTTCAGTAATATAACCACTAGAAAGGAGAAAAAGCTGAGGAATTAATTATGAAAATACAAGCAAATGATTCGTTCTAGATAGGACTACTTGAAACCATATAAACGTGAGCAATGACCACTTTAACCTCTATAAATGAGGGAATATTGTTTGTATGAAATAGGAATATTTTAAACATATAGTTGAGAGAATTATTTGTATTAGGAATACTTGAAACAATGTAACTCCAATCAAATCTTTTTTAAATGAATGCTTGAAACTATATAATTGTAAGCATATTATTCGTATTAGACACGAATACTTACAATAATGTATCTGTGAGCACATTATAAGTATTAGAAGGAATACTTGAAGCCATGTAACTGTATAATTATATTTATTAGATAAGAATATTTTTTTAAATGTAATTGTAAGCACATTATTTGTATTAGAAATACGCGAAACCACGTAACCGTGACCAAATTTTTGCATTGGATAGGAATACTTAAGTAATCTGTATTATATAGGAATAATTGAGACTATATAAATGTATGTAAAATATCAAATTAACTGCGCTTTAAACCATATTGAAAAGAGGGACATACAATTCTAACAGAAGAGAAACTCTTCGTTCGAAGCATACGTATCCGATTGTTCTCCACCCGCTATGTTTAAGCAACATTGACCAACTTCAAAGACTAAACTTGTTCAGGATGGCAATATTCTTAAATGTCAATATTCTTGGTGTTATGTTCGAGTGTTTATTTACCTTGTATGGCAAACCTCTCAAAATGCACTCTTCAACCAGGTGCGCCTCACTTTGTGTAAAGGTTAGCCAGCTTGGCTAGCAGATTTTCGTTTGTAATTCTAATTATAACTGACCGCACCAAACATCTGACCTTGTGAAAAATTAAGCCAAAAACTTTTTTTTTACATTGGATTGTATAACGTATTTATTCATTCAACTCTCAATCTTAAGTTTGATACCAGTTTCTTTATTATGTGTAAGCTAAAACTTGTTTTACACGACTGCATCCTTTATTTGTCAGTCAGTCCTTATCCGACATTTTGATTTCAGTGTTAGTCTATCTGCTATAAAACTTGTTTCATACGATTCGTGATTCTAATTTTCAGTCAACCCTTACACTGCATTTTGATATCAGTATTCTCAGTCTCTCTAACGATATGCCGGTGCCAGCACTTGAGTCGAGTGAACTTTGTTGACACTAGGTCAAGTGGAACCAACACTTGATTAATGATCCTTTTGACGATCTGACAAGAAAAAGAGAACAAAACACACATTGAAAAAACAAACATTTTGTTTATCCGGCAGACAGTAGTCATACGGTCAAATAAGTCGTTAAGGCTAACCAGGATTCCTGCTAAATCAATTCATCTGTCTCCATCCCTCTACACTATGTATGTGTTAACTCGGTGCTGTTTGTGCTAACAGTAAAATGATATGCACTATAATTTTCTTCACAGTGCGTGTTTTTAGACGAAATTGGACATTTTATCTGATTCCCTGTCCTGCCACAAGCGATTATTTAGGACTCTGCATCTACAAGCCAATCGGATGCTTGCTTGAGCGCCACTTTTACATCTGTCTAGTGTAAAGATTTTTGATTAGTGACCTTATTCACCAGTCAAAGTCGTGATCTAATGGTTAGCAAGTTATTCCTGTCGATTCGTTATTACTGAAAAGCGAGTTCCATACCTGATAGATGATACATACTGTGACCTTGTGTCAAATCCTAGCCATAGGGTAAATATTCTTTTTTATATCGAAACTAAATAAATCAGATAATGTTATATAACTGTCGGTGCTTTCTATGATGAGTTGGAAATAAAGCAACAGGTAGTTGCTGACGTAGCTAGAAGTGAAATATTTACACAATATCGTTTATAAGAATGGTTTTAAATAAAGTTATGTCGAAATAAGGTCAGGTCTCTGATGAATAGAAAAACAAACAAAGAAACACGAAAGCAATTACCGATTTAGATACATCTATAACAAGATCAATTAAAAATCACTTTTCTTTTGAAATATAATTGTTCATAAATATTCATGAGTCTCATAAAACCTCGATTTATGGAACAAGTTAGTGGACCGATCACATTTTGATCATTGATACTGAAAAGTTTTAAATTTAATTAGACAGGAATATGATGTGTATTTCGATGATATTTGCAATATTTCTTAAGCTTTGTTCTGGACATTACACGGTTTATTGGACAGAAACGGGGATATGAAGACTGAGTTATGACCATATACTACGTGGATCGTGCGTTACTGTCCTGTAAAATCAGCATTTAAGTTCTTCGAGTTTATCTGGGCCTGCAACGATCACACATAATCACAGGCAAAAGACATGTTTGCAGTAGATACATTTTGTTCATCAATGATTTTAGAATATCCTTTCTATCAATGTGGGTGTTACTTTGTGACATTCACAGGGGAAATAACATTATTGTCGCAATTATTTGCGTATGACTCGGGCTCATGTATAAAACACTTACCCCTTATTTTTGTCAACGTAATCCTGGTAAAATATCGTGTGAAATAAGAATTTACACTTTAGAACTTGAAATTAACGTTAATTTAACATTAGTTAAAGTTTTTTTTTAATCCTTGTAATGAGTAATAATAAAAAAAATGTGTATAATTTACATTATATTTTGAAACACGAAATTTACAGAGTAATCGCTGGAATTATCACACAAAAATGAAACAATCCAGACGGAGAGAAACACAATTATGAACAAATACATATTCCATTGGATATTCATCTGTAACGACGTAATACACATTAGTTTGGAATATAGTAATGCGTTACTTCAGATTATCCGGTACTAAATATATTAAGCCATGTGACCAGAAAAACTTGATTATATAGTTGTCGTGTATAATATCTATCCTAACTCTTTTGGAGGCGCTCGATGTGTAATCGATATCGTCGTAGGAAATCCTGAACAAAACTGTTTGCATTTCACATAGCGGAAACACCATTGGGATATGTGTGTATGAAACTATTCTCCATCCAACTATGCGTAAATAGTATGGTACACTGGTCTATTTAACTTTGGTATAGAAACCATTCTAGAAAGAAAACTCTGAATTTAAACCTGTTAAACTCCGCTTTAAGGAAAGGTCTTGTGTCACATCATGCTCGTGCAAAGAGGTTGCTAAATATATACTCCTAACGTTCGGGCTGAAAAGCTGTAAAAAATAGTGCGTTTTAAACACATATAAATAAGGCAAAGCTTTAATAAGTCTCATAAACGGAACATTTGGCAGTTCAATTCAACTGATGTTATATCTTATAGTTTTATACGTAGTGCTATTATCCTACGTATCAAGTATGTTGTTAAATATATTGGTGGATTTATACAATACTTTGAAAATAGGCTTAGATATAAGGATTAAGGTTCAGAGATATATGTGAATACCTCAGCTACTATAGGTGTCACTGCGAGATAAGAAATATCACGTCTATAATATTATGCTTTGCGATCAAGAAATGAATATTCAAGCGTAATATATATATATATATATATTATATATATATATATATATATATATATATATATATATATATATATATATCAGATAAACCCATTGCAAATAAAAATGTTTACTTTTTTTCGTACATATATAATTTATTTTAATATTTCTGAATGTTTTCATTTTCCTTCTTAGGGTAAATGGTATCTCCTAATATTTATCCATTGTTAAGCGGAGCCGAGATGCATTCATGCCTTTTTCAAAAGCATTGGCGGGCATTGAAACACTAGCAGTGTCATTCAGGATTTGAACTCGGACCGAAAATTCCATTTCCGACAATGATAAGCAGATCTAGTTTACATGAAATAATTATTTGTATCCGGTTCCTCTGGCCTTGTGCCGAATGTAAGGCACCATTAGTTTAATGGCATTTTCTTGTTCCCCACAAGAAAATGCCATTTAAACTAATGGTGCCTTACAATGGATACCAGATAGTGAGGTTGGGGAATTACCACGGAGTCGTGTGTTCAATTCTTACAAGGGGGCCCTATATTAACAGTCTTCCACGAAATCTAAGCTATGCTTAGTTTGAATGTGACTTAGTATGAAGTCATGCCTCCTACCATTTTTATACCTGCATACATACTTTCATAAAATTCATAGATATATTTGAAAATACATTTCCGATTCCTGAGAATTTAGTTGGCATACAGTGCACAATGCTGCACCAAGGAGAAGCATACATATATCTCCTCATGACCCAACCAAGAATTACATAGAAGTGTCCAACCCGTATAGATCTATTGCGAAATCAAGGAGGGGTAAAATTCTGAATTAATTTAAAAAAAACAGGGTTGTCAGTCCCTCAACCATGACCACATAACTGGTGGATTGCTCGTGGATTGCGAACGGGAAGTTGCCACAACTGTATACTTCAGTCGGGAAAAATTCGAATTCGAAGGAAGTTCAATGTCTCGGAATTTTCGCCGCACAGAAGTTCGACTAGTAAAACAAGTCACGCACGTTTCACTGTATTCAATGGCTACCTTGGGTTACTGATATGAAATAATAATAATAATAATAATAATAATAATAATAATAATAATAATAATAATAATAATAATAATAATTGCCAATCCTACAGATCGCAGTGTGAAAATAAAAGAAAACGAAATGACAGACAAATACTTGGACATGGAGAGGGAACATAAAAATATTGTTGAAAATATCGTATCAATTGTAGTTGGGCCCCTTGGAATGACCAACAAGGGGTTGGAAAATGGCATAGATGAATCGGAGGAAGAATCAAGAGCATCAAAACAACAACATTGTTAATATCGACAAGAATACCCAAAATAATCCTGGAGACCTGAGTAAATTTGCTGTTAGTTATAATTCAGTGAAAGACCGAAAGGTAAAGCTTGTGTAAAAAATGTGAAATAATAATAATAATAATAATAATAATAATAATAATAATAATAATAATAAATAATAAGAAGAAGAAGAAGAAGAAGAAGAAGATGAAGAGGTACAACAACAACAAAAACTTCAAAAGAAAGAACAAGAACAAGAACAAGAACAAAAACAAGAACAAGAGATCCCGCCAACATTGAGGAATGCGTAAATGTGACAATCCGAGCAATTACACGAAGAATACTAAAAATGTCCAAGAAAATCTTAATAACAACAGCCAATAATAACAATTGGACAAGGAGAAAAACAACAGTTACTTAAAAACAGAAATGGTAAGAAAAACATTTATATGGATACTTCAAGCAACAAATTGGAGATATTGTGCGAGAAAAGAACTGGGAATGTTTAAGAAAAGGCATTCTCAGTAAATAAACTCATTTATTATTGCAGCACAAACAATTACATAAGAGCAATTCATATCAAAGCAAAAATCGATGACACAACAGAACAGCAGATTTGTACTCGTATAACCTTGTCAACGAGGCTAATACAAAACGAGCCTTATATAAGTGGTGACCTGGACAATCACTGTCTTCTTAAATTCTTCCTTTATTATAACGTGGGCTACTAAGCGAAATATAGTGTATGCAGGTAACCATCATAATCATGCATCAAACTGTACGGTCACTTACCTCCTATCACACAAAGGGTCCAAGTAAAACGAAAACGGCAGGCTGAATACTAATGAAGAAGCATGAACGAACTTCTGTGCAAATCTACACATGGACTCACCATTGTTGAGCGGCCAGGAAAATCCTACATCAATCAGCTATGTGCGGATAATGGATGCCTAGATAATTGATAATATGTCAGGAGCGATGGCCGATAGGGACGGGTAGGAGAGAGAGAGAGAGAGAGAGAGAGAGAGAGAGAGAGAGAGAGAGAGAGAGAGAGAGAGAGGGGGGGTGAGAGGGGGGGAGTCATGAGAAGCCTTGCTGTTTGCACGACCTGATGATGATGATATATATTCAGAATGGGTATTATGTGTTTATATGGATTGTACAAACCACCATCCCCTTTTGGAGTATGGTCAAGAAAAATAATCCTTACATTTCATGAAATCAGCGATTATATCAGAAAGGTATTTATCTTTCAATTACACTGGTTTACAGATAAATATTTTTTGTCTGAGGCAAGAATGTGAATAGGTGTTTTTTTTACTAATTTGGGTGTGCTGAATTCAAATTTATAAATAGTTTTGCTCTATCACCTCTAGTTTTCTGTCTTTTAAATAGTCTCATTTTATACAGTGCATATACGTGCTTATTTCAACAGTTGTTGCAGCTTATTAAATATACAACAGGATAGATAAAGAACATTGACGGAATAAATATACTTGCATGACACAATGTACACAATTCATAGTACCGCAGACAGTTAGAAGTGTGTTTTCTTAGATGATCTGTTGTATTTTGTCTTCGGGATGTCACGCAAGAGCTTCCAGCAGAAGTCTCCCATCATGCTGGGGTTCCACTTGTCTTGGTAGTTGCTCACCATTTTCGTAATGTCTTGGTGGAATCTTTCTCCATGCTCATCACTCAATGCTCCAAGGTTTGGAGGGAAGAATTTGAGGTGGGAATGGAGAAAATGAATTTTGAGTGACATTCAGCATCCCATATCCTCATAAGTCTTTAGCAACTTCTCAATACAGGCTTGGTAATTTGCTACGCGTGTGTTACCAAGGAAGCCACTACAGACTGACTTAAATGCTTCCAATGCTCTCAGTTTCCTGCATAATAACTAAAAAAGAAGACATAAGTCACACAATATTAGTAATTAGCCCTGAATGCATGTATGCCTTTATGTACAGTATGTGTACAACATGTACAGTATGCATATCTAAAAAAACAAGAGGTGATGAGTAAAAACGGATTTCACATCTGAATTCAGCACCCCCAAATTAGGTTAAAACAGCTATTTTTGTGCTTGCCTCAATTTCCTTGTTAACCAGTGTTATTATTCATCATGTAAGATGCATAGAAAATATAACGTGGGATCCATCGACTGGAAGTCCCAAATGAATATCCTAAATGAATGTATTACTAGGCGCTGATTAGATCATATCTACCAAAGACATCATCATCATCATCATCATCATCAATAGGTCATGATGTCAGCCAGGATTCTCATTATTCTTTCTCGCCAAGCGTCTCTATCGGTCATCGCCCTGGCAGGCCTTCCATACGGCATCCAGAATATGCACATATCTATTATTAATCTTAATAATACATTAATGAGTTATGCAATCTGTGGAGGCATTTTCTCAAAAATTCATACTTCTTATTTAATATTTTTTCCTGTCCGGGAATCTAATTATAGCTAAATTTTCTTGTAAACACAAGAAATATGGACCAGTTAGACTTCGGCAGATATTTGATCTCTTTAATATTTCCCAATTAATAACAGTAGTTATATTTTGATGCTTTAAATTCTAAATATAGCTAGCTAAGGGTGTAATTGTTTTTAGTTATATATATATATATATATATATATATATATATATATATATATATATATATATATCTGTCCTAGCTTCTCAGATAGTGTCCAGCACATTTTCTTCGTCTCATTTGGATGATTTGTCTAATAGGAGACAGGTAACCGTGCATCTATTTCTTTCAAGATAGCACGCTACATCTCTGTGTTGCTCCCATTAAACTCCTTCTCTAAGTGCTTCGTTAGGGTCCAAGTGCGACAGCCGTACAGTAGCACTGATACGGCTTGGAATAATTCTGGCTTTTTCTTATCAGTGAGATCAGATTTCCATATGATAAATAATCTATATGTCACCATGACTTTTCTATGTGTGTACTAACATCGGTTTCCATATTACTACTTCGGTAGGTGAAGTGGTATACTAATTCTAGAGGCTTACCATTCCGTCGGAGATTGGAATATTGCATTTTTTTCCATTATGAAAGACCAACCTACACTAAGAATCGGTATGTAAAATGTGTGTTTTCAACCTTAGCCAAAAACCCGAAGACACGCACCAGGAGTAATGCACACATAATTGAACACATGTCACTATTTATCCGATAGATTAAGTGAATGTCCATATTTCTAAGAATATTATAATGAAAAAATAGAAATTAGAAAATCGACCTATGGTATACGTCTATAGCAATTCAGTAAATCTGAACCAAATACTATTGTGCCTTCTGAGCTGATATAATTTATATTTGAACGCCTTGAGAACGAGATATATTTTTATTTGGCTTTACGCCGGCAAAATATATCGTTATCCGTTCCAGGACATCCATTGCTTTAACAGGCTTCATGACTCTCTAGGATTTATCACTTTTCGATGCACTAACTTTGTGATGGCTAAACAGTTCACATTTAAGGGACGTGTTCAGATTATTTTCCTTACTTGCCACGATTTTCCTTTAAGCAGCCAGGGTGCCTATGGACCGGTAGCATACATAGACTATACCAACTAAGTCAACTCCTTTTTTTTCGTAGACTCTTTCAGTCCGTTTGGTCTGAGGGGCAAACTCCTACAATCATTCTGTGTACGCTTTTAGGTGACTGATGATCATCCTCCAACATCACGGAGGTCACACATACCAGCTGCAACTTATACGACCGGGGGATTTGCCTCACACAGGCATTTTGCGTACCTGATTCGCGATGACCTTTCCAAACAGTAAGTGACGACATTTAATTCTCTGTACAGTAGCCTGAATTCTATCTGCAAGGAATCTTTCTATTAAAAAAATTATTCTCTACACACATATTTCTGTATTCTTCATCCTGTTGTGTATTGTTTCTGTTATGGTTTGCTTAGACAATAAAGTCAAATTGTTGTCACATAAGTCGGGATTTATTATTTATTTATTTATATATATTATATATATATATATATATATATATATATATGTGTGTGTGTGTGTGTGTGTATGTATATATATATATATATATATATATATATATATATATATATATATATATATATATATATATATCATGTCGCGCTATTAGCACGGATATCCATGACAATCTCTCGCCAACCTTTCCTATCATTCATTTTCCCAGGGAGGTCCTCTGCGCAGCAACCTGCATCTTTGCTTAGTTGGTCAATGTAGGTCCTTGCTGGGCGGCCCACACTAGCATGTCCGTGTGTTGGCTTCCACAGGAGAACGTCACTTATGAGCTCATCCTTGCTTCTCCAGCAGTGCCCGGCATGTATTGTCCGTCTCACTCGAATGGTTTGTGAGATGGGGGGCAGGTGGCCATATAGCTGTTTCCTCGTGGGGTGCTGCTTCCACGATTTATTCAGGACTGCACGCAGCATTCTTGTGCAGCTCCCATCCAGCTTATTCTCAAGGCGCCTCGTTAGGGTCCATGTGGTGCATCCGTACAGAAACACTGATACAACCACCGCCTGGAAGAATTGTCGCTTTAGCTTGTCAGTGAGATCGGATTTCCATATTACTGATAATTTGTTTGTGGCCGACCACGCTTTTCCTATTCGTGTATTTACATCGCTTTCTGTGGACAGGATATTACCACCTAGGTATGTGAATTGTTCTACTGGTTTAAGGGGCTTACCGTTGAGTGTGGTTATGTCTCCTTTTCTTTTGAAACATATGTACTCTGTTTTATCGGAGTTTACATGAAGGCCAATATTATTTGCTGCCTTCTCTAGGCTATGCAGTAGTGACTCGGCCTGTGGTGGTGTATCTGCAAGAAGTGCAAGGTCATCAGCGTAGTCCGCATCTGTGATTTTCTGTGCGGGATATCGCCTGCTTCTTGCCTTTTTTTAGTGTGAAGCCTTCTTCTTTTATGGTATCTAATGATGTTCGGAGTACATAGTCTAAGCATATGATAAATATATACGGTGCTAGTGTATCTCCTTGTAGGACTCCAGTTCCGATGTCGAAGAAATCTGTGTCGCCATCGGGTGAGCGTACCATTGCTTGCGTGCCTTTGTAGAGCATCATTATAGCAGCAACAGTTTCTTCTGGTAGCCCGTATGCTAGTAGTATTTGTTCCATTTTTCCTCTGTGTATGGAATTAAATGCCTTGGAAAAATCTACGAATAGTAGCGTTGCCTCTAGATTCTTTGCTCGAATCCCTTCTATGATTCGTCGTATAGTCAGGATCTGAGAGGTTGTGGAACGGTTTCTACGGAATCCGTTTTGGTTTTTCCTAAGAATTTTCTCTATTTCGGGTCGGATGCGATTAAGTAGAAGGGCATTATAGATCTTGGCTGCGATAGCCGTAAGAGTTATGCCTCTGTAGTTTTTAGCTATTCCTAGGTCTCTCTTTTTGGGGAACGGGAGGATGCATCCTTTCGTCCATTTGTCTATTCTATTTTGTCTATATACTGCATTGCATAGCCTAAGCAGTATGTCGCTGAACTTGCCCATTTTCCATACCTCCGGGGGTATTTCGTCAAGACCCGCCGCCCTTCTACCTTTTAGTTTATTTAAGACTACGTAGAGTTCTTCTGTTGTAAAATCCCCCAGTTTTATGTCTAGTTGTCTATCTATGATCTTTTGAGTGTTATTTACCATGATTTTAGGTGTGTTCCCCAGAAGTTTCTGGAAGTGGTCTTTCCATTTTTGGAGTCTTTCTTTTTGGCTGTTTGCCTTTAGGTTTGATCTAGAGGTACTTTTCCTACCACTACCACTAATTCATTATCTAGGAGATCACCGTTCCTGTTTGGGGTGTTGTGTAGGCCGAATCTATTGTTTTCGTTTCTTCCTATCTGTGCATTCATGTCTCCCCCAATTATCAGTACGTTATGTTTGGGGGGGTGTCTGCATAGGGAGGATTGTAAAATGTTTCAATGTCCATTTTGTCGCTGACGTTTGTTGGGCTGTAACATGAGACTATAGTCATGCAGGGATTGCCATTAAACGTGGCACTCATGATTCTAGGTTGGATTTTTTCTATGCTGTTAAGTGATTTTAGCGCTCGAGGGCTGAGAAGCATTCCTACACCTCCTATAGTTGCATTGACGGAGTTTTTCCATGCAGATGCTGACACAAACTTCCAGCCATTTCCAGATTCATGGTATTTTAGTTCTACATCACCATGGTCAAATCTGTGTTCTTGCACACATATGATGTCTATATTATTTTCGGCTGCAAACGCCGTGAGTTCGGGGAGTTGGCCTATCGCTTTTAGTGTTCTAACGTTAAATGTTGCTAGCTGGAGTGATTTTTTTTTACATCTAAGTAGGTTTGTATTGAATTTGGGTTCTATGTCTGTCTTATCAGATATTGTGGTTAGGGTTATATCTTCAGTAGAGTGTGTGTCTTGTTTGTCTGTGGTGAGAGTGGTGTGATTTAGGTATGTGGTGTATTTGGAGCCCCGTAATTTATTTCTCAAACACTGGGCCGGTGCTCGAAACTCAGCAGAACGTGTACTCTTTTTGATAGCAGGAAGTACGTTGCTACAGGTTTCCTCAGCTCTGTGTAATGTCATGAAAAGTTTCGGTTAGGTCGAGGTTATCGATATCTATCGGTAGCTGTTTGACTCATCAATAGGCGCTGGTCTTAGAGATGAGGAGCAGTAGTTGCCTAACTGAACTGGTTGATCCTGGCCGTTGACCCGTTTTGAGTTCCTCCGCCCAGCATCTTATGATGTACGCCGTTGGCCTATTTAGGCTCTTCCGCCGCATCTCAAATCCACCACGCTGCTACCCATAGTTTTGTTTTGCATGCTGTCGGGGCATGTAAATTTTTTGCAGGAAGAAGGAGAAAGACAAAAGAATAAGGAGACAGGCGAGGAAAAGGGATCGAGGGGAATAGAAGCTATAGAAATAAGTGTTAAGTTAGAAATAAGTTAGAAGTTTTAACTTAGAAGTTTTAACTTAGTATAAGTCCACAAGTCCCCTCCTATATTAGCGTTAACGAAGGTGGAGCAAGTGGCAGAGAGAAGTATGGGGAGAAAGAGGGGGGATAAAAGTGGTGGCTACATCAATAGAAGGAAAAGTTCATTAAGGGCTACTTTTAGAATATCGAAACCATAAAATTCATTCACAGTGTTAATTCCACATTCTAATACACAATGGTTAAAAGTTAAACGGGTTTTAGAACCAATACGAAACAAAATATTATTTTGAAAGTAAGTCTTTAAATTCAATTTAACAAATTAAATCGTTCACCTTAATTCGCTTTGCTTCGGGTTGACTTAACCATCAGTACCTTAGTCAAGGAATGACAAGGAAATTCAAGATTTATAGCACGTTATATATATATATATATATATATATATATATATATATATATATATATATATATATATATATATATATATATATATATGGTTTGAGGAATGGATAGTTAATCCGATGAACATTTATCAACAGAGGCATTGAAATTTATTAGGAACAAGTAAGATGTCACTTAGTACAAAGATTTATTATTATTCACTTCAAATTCTGGCACGTGTCTTGCCGAATGCTAAATGGGGGACTAATTAAGGACAATTATAACTAGAAATATTCAACAGAACTGTCTCGCTTTAAATAAATTTAAACTACAAACGCAAAATATGGTGTCAACTGAAATGTTATGGCTGCTACTATTAATAGACACACTTCTCACGTTTTCAATACAAGTAGCGCCAGTGTGGAGGTAATTTTACCCTGGGGAGATCAATCTATCATATAAAGACAGATTGATCTCCCCAGGGTAAAACTGACACCATATCATGCGTTTGTGGCTTAATTCTTTTCTTTTAAAGAGTGACTCTATTATCACAATGCAGTGTTGTTGTTTTTTGTTTTTTTTAACAATTTCGGAATATGTCGACATGAATGGGGCCCCCTAGACGAAAAATGTATTGTTTAGGCTTTTGTAACTTCTTTCGGAGATACCTGAAGGCTCACGTCTTTAAATGTGGGCTGCAGACAATTAGTATTGAAAGATTGTATTTGTCATGTAATCACGTGAATTTGTCATTAGGCAAGCACAGAATAATATGTCAGTAAGTGAAATTCTGCCAACACAACTTCAAGAGCGTTTAGAGAAATCATGAATATTATAAGCATTAAAAC
>CM042139.1:97108160-97175660 GCA_023376005.1 Doryteuthis pealeii | reverse complement strand
GATTGAAACTATCGGTTAGATTTAGCAAACTTGTAAAAGCTAAAATAAATTGCACATGTAAGGACATGTATATGCATAATCATATCTTGTTCTCTTTTTCCTCTGAGGGAAAACTGTCACCAAGTATTAAATTTTGTATTGTCTGATTGAAAATGTTGAATTGAATGTCATTCTTATCTGATGATGGTTAGGTTAATATAAAACAAGGTTAAACACTAAACTGAATGCCTGGAAGGAATCTGAAATGTGCATGCTTCTAACAGTTTCTAACGATTGTTTTCCTCATTTATGTATAGATGAGAAAGAAAACCTTGAAATTTAATGTGTGGTGTTATGCTAGTCACGATGAGAAGATGTAATTCGGTGACTACTACATGTGGCTTCGGATAATTAATCTTTCAATCTTTTGTGCGCCCATGTTGAGTTATCTTGTGATCCACAAAACGAGGGTCAATGCAAAATGGTCGGAACGTCTTTATGATGTGTTGGGCGCTTAATTGAAATGAGCTGTCGTAGTTATTGGCAACTCTAAGATCGAGACACTATATCGTTATCAATAACAGAGGAATATGTTTTGCAAACTAGGTCAGAGAGAAAAGGACCACCTCGAAGACGAAATAATTCTCCGCAAAACGCCAAAACGTTTGTGGAGGAAAACCAAAAAACTTAAAGTTCCTGAACCCAACCATCACCACTGGTACACAAAAGAGGACTAGTCTTTCTCCACTTTCTACTCTCTCCAAAAATAGGTGCATTTTTATTGTACAATTTGTTTTAATAAATATATGTTATTATTTAGGTGTAGTCTTATATTTTGTGTTTGAAACACAAAAGATAAAACTATACCTAAATAACTTGTTTCGAAACATGTTAAGAAAATGCTCCGATGAAGTTGCATCAATTCTAAGTTATGTAGATCTTTGTAAACACAGCGTGAGTACACTGGGTTGATTGGTCGGATCTTGCGACATGTCAACCCTTTGTTTTTTTTTTAAACCGAAGACATATTTGTTTATTAATTAGTGTTGGGTGTTCAATTTTTTAAACTAAATTTTTCAAAACTGATTTTGTATCTATTTAACCTATAGATGAGACGGTAACAGGTACTTCCACTCCAGGTCATAGTACACCTAGCATTAATGACGATAAAAGTGTATCTCACACTCTCCCGAGACCCAGAATTGGAACCTAACAACAAGAGGCAGTTTTGGTACATAACCACAACCTTGGTATAGAACCATTGACAGACTAACTAGCCGGGGACATATGAGTTAGTCACGGAACTAAGCCTATGTCACCTCATCAGATATCATGACAAGCATAAGACCAGAGATGAATGCATATAACTTTCTTTTTAATGTGCCATGTTTAAATACCAAGATGAAGAAAAGTATAGAATGACATTTTAAACAAAATTGTCGATCTGTGTACCAAAATTAAATTATTGATCATTAGAACATCTATTTCTATCGGAAAACCTAATTAAATTTGTAATTAAATTCAGTCTCATTACCATCGCCGAAATGTAGCAAGTTTATCCCTCTTCTCACTTCATGTTTTTTTATTTAATAAGGTTTTTAGATTTGGTACGATGACATCAAGTCGCTTACAATACTTGTTGTTGCTTAAGTGGTTAGTCCCAATAAGTATTCAACTCATCGCTGCTTAACTGTGGTGATTTAGCGGGAACCGGTGCTCTCGGTGTAACGTATATAGCGTTGTAGTTTTAGAGTGGCATCTGGTTGGATTGTAGCTTCTTAGACCATCACTATTACTGGATACAGTACCCAATGAAATGGCCGTAATGGACGAGAAAACATTCGTTGAGAAGAAAATGTCTCGGACAAAAATTTGTAGCAAATATATTTCTCTCAGCCACAGCTGTGCTTCAAGTTAACACAGACATGATGTAGTGAGAGAGCAACGAATTATCCGAGTAGGGATCTTGGCTTGTCTGTATGCTTTGGGTGATTGTCCGACTGTTTTTGACCGAAATGTCCCATCTTTTTATGGGGACTTAATTTCTTTGTCCTGCAAGATTCAGCCACAACTTACTATTTATAGATAGGTTCCGCCCTATACTTATATTTGATGCTGACACCTCACATATTGGTACATCTGGAAGATGGTTTGTGATATTTTCTTAGCTATGATATTGTACACAGGCCTCATGTTGCTTCGAGTATCTGTTGTTGTTTAAGTAGACACCCATCTACGTATTGAACAGGCTCATCGTTTATTTTTGGGGCATAAAGCGTGACTTCATCTTACTTCTTCGGAATCAGTTGTTATTAATTATTAAGTCGTGTTAGATAGGGCCCACATGTTACTTACATTACATACTGTTGCTTAAGTAGTCATCCATCATAGTACTGAATTATCACCACTTAATCTCGGTGATCAAACAGGAACATTTGCTTTAAGCCTGACTTGACTGTAAGTCAGGGTGTTATGTAAGCTTTCCTTAGACATGGCTCACATGTCCCAGGCTGCTTACTTTGCCTGCTGTGCTTTAGCGGTTATCGGTCTGGGTACTGAACACGTTCATCGATGCTTAACTTCGGCAATGTAGCTTGAACCGTGGCTTTCAGCATTACTTAACTGGAATTATTTGAGTTGGATGTTTGAGTGAGCTGCATTCATCGGATCCCCTTAATTCTAGTACGAACTATTTTTTGTGTATTTAGTGAGCCGAAGCCGTTCTTTCTGAAAGTTTCTTATGACTGACAAATACTCCCTTCCAACCGGTTCTTTCATAGATCATCGAAACTGTGGATAAACTTTTTCATGGGTGCTTTTGTCACAGCTACGTTATAGAACCTCTTAGGAAACTGTCAGTCTGTTTGCTGTAGAATTATGTTGCTCCTTCGTACATATTTATCAACCCCTCCACACGAACGGGATCTGACACTAGGCCAATTTTAATAGGAGTTGAATTGATTTGAATTCAGAGTTTTACTTTTCCTATATCTGTGGCCATACCAAGGTTAAATATCCCAGTTTGCCCTATTGTTTAGCCAGAGAGGGATGCATAACTTTTCTCAGAGTATTAACACAATGTGGAATACAGGTAATCACATCCAAAATTTGATCTCAGGTCGTTAATATCCTGGACGATGTTTTCCTTTTTATTTTGCGCTAATATACCTTTTCTTCTCATTACTATAAATAAATAGGATAGCATACTTGGTTCTGTATATTTGCTTTGGTAGCCAGTGTAGGGAGAAGGAAAATTATATATTCAAAGCATCTTTCCCCCGTTAAATATTGACATCGTGTTATATCCTACCCATTGCAGAGGAGCACTGTTCTCTTCTTTCTCTATTTCCCAGGCCTAATATTGTTCATATTTTTTAATCACGAATAGTTCTTAAATTCAATTTTGAACAATATTTGAACAGGCATTAAAATATCTCACCTCTGTGTTTTCTAAATGATGAATATATTTCCAAGGTCTAAAATAAATTCAAGGTTTTTCATTCTGAATTATCTAAATACGTTTTCTAAAAATATTGAAAATTTATTCTAATGCATTGTCTTTGATTTATAAAAATTGCAAATATCGGCGGGAATCTTGCACAAATAAGGTCTTTAATTCTATGGAATCATACGATTTAGAGTTGGGAACTTAAATATATACTAGCAGAGCTACCCGGAGTGGCCCAGAATTAAAAAGTTAAAAATACATCCTATTTAAATTTATATATAGATTAACAAAATTATAATGTATATTTGTTTTCTAATCTTTTATTCTTTATATAATCTTAAATTTATTTCACTCCTGGTGAGTTTTCATACCAGCGTTAGCTGATGTCCTTTCACTGGAGTCTGAGTGACAACTAGTCTTATCAGGTCTGCAGGTCCTTGTGAGTATTCTAGATGATTTCAACAATGCTGTTGCCTGGATGGTCTCAATTTTTCCTCTGATATCTAGTTCCTCTAGTCTTTTTTCTAAGCTTTTGGGGCTAGTTCCAAGTGCACCTACTAAAATTGGGTATTACCTTCACCCTCATATTCCACACCCTTTTCAATTCTCTAGCAAGGTCCAGGTATTTGCCTATCTTTTTCTCTTTCATCTTAACCCTGAGATCTGCAGGAACTGCACAATCTATCATTTGAGAAGTTCTCTTTTTCTTAATCTCTACTAGATTTGGTCTTCTGACAGTCCCAGATAATTTTTTTTACGTTTCATTCTCAATAACAGATTTTAGTTCATTCAAATACCATTTTGTTATATAGTCAAAATTTTGATTTTTGCGCAGTTCCCAATGGATCACCTTTTCAACCCAGTCATGCCGAGCCTTGTATTATTGTTGTGACAATTTGCAGCATTCACTTAATACATGATTTATTGATTTGACATTCTCCATTCCAGCTGGGAAATTTTGGCTCAGGACCGCACTCGGTGGCGACAGACTCTCCGTAGAGGATTGCTCATATCAGAAGTCACCCTGACGCAACACCATGAATCTAAGAGGTCCAGAAGAAAGCAGCGGCAACAAAGCACCGGCAACTCGACATATTCAGGGACATCCTTCAAATGCGACCTCTGTGCTTGAGAATATTTTTCAAACATCGGACTTCACAGTCACAAGAGGCGCTGTAACTTCAGGGGCACACAAACTTCATTATAGTCTTCCGAGACTGAAATGACAATAATATATAGAAATATATATATATATATATATATATATATATAGAGAGATAGAGAGAGAGAGAGAGAGAGAGAGATGGAAGAAGAGAAATAGATGGAGGAAGAGAGAGGGAGGGAGAAATACAAGGAAACTGTAAGAATTTATTAATCCACTAATCATAATGGGTCTTACATAAACCCTTTTTATTTCCTTTTTCTTTTTATTTTGGCTTTTTAGTTTTTGCCTAGCATATAAAGTACTTCTTTATTTTAAGGATTTTCTTTCTCGTTCATATGGAAAGATGATTAGTTGTTAAGTGAAAGATGACTAACATTCAGCTTAGAATAAAAGAAATGAGTCAGCAAAACTGAATAAAGCAAATACCCGCGTAAATGTGCGTTTTTCCTGCTAGCAATCGATTAAATGCATGCACTTCATCTCTGAAACTATACAGGAGAGAAAAATTGGCAGGATTCCATAACCGTATGAAAAATAGACATTGCATTTACGATTATATATTCAATGATCGCACAATGAATGAGGATTTAAAGAGCACAGTTATCAGGTGATAGCTTTGGGGTTCTCTAATTAATACAAGTTGAGTCATACGGTTTAAGAACCTACACAGAGAACAGGGCTCAATGATATGGAATCAGTATTATGTAACAAGCTGATACAGTTATGGTTCACTAACTTAGAACAAATGAATTAAAATACCCTATATATATATATATATATATATATATATATATATATATATATATATATACGCTTTTTAAAGCGACTGTTATAAAATTCCAACTGCAGTTTCTTGCCGGAGCAATTCTTCAGGGAATAATCACTTCTTCTGGTCATCTACTCTTATTAATATCCCGGCTGTATCCATTCTCAAGTACGTGGGTGTACCACCCTACGTAATTCCAGAACCTACCTGGCTCAGTCTATGTTTATTCAAATGCCTACATTTGTTTGTTAACTCAGATCGCGAGTTCAATATCTTACTTTTTCGTTTTTCATTTAAACACAGCATACAGGGGTTTTCGTTTCGTTTATGTGAAGGTGCCCTTTTTATTATTCTCCACTCTACCCTTGGATCTCTATCATGCTTTTCTTTTAGTTCCCACATATTTTTCAAGTGAAAACCCATGTATGCTGTGTGATTCAATTATCAATATATATATATATATATATATATATATATATATATATATATATATATATATATATATATATATATATAAATGAAAGCGTGATATTCATCCAGTTGTATTCATTTCATTTGAGAGAACAATGAATTCTTCAACGCGACTCATAGTATTAGAGCAATTTTTTCTCCTATATTTCCTCGTAAGATATATTGATGTTTCACATTTTTTGGTAGACCTCTTGTCTCTGTTACTGCTATAATCTTTTAGGGCGTAGGAAAATTTAACATAATTCACTACTCATATAGTTTTGCATTCTTATTAAATGGTGTTTTATTGATGCCTTTATTTTTAAGGCAGTCTTATTCGTTCGAGTAACAGGCAATAGTTTTACAACCAAAATCAGTGCCATCACCATAATTTAGAACTCCAGCATTCTCTTCACTATTCTAAGTGGTTTCGTAATGCTCTCAGCTATATTAATCTAATTCTACGAACATCTGTCTAAGATTGGTTGGTTTGGGTTTTGCGGTATGTTAATCCATTGTATTATTTTTATGACGAAAACGTTCTTCTTTGTGGGTTAGGTCTATCTAAGGATGGGCATAACGTTTAAAGATGTATGCTCCAGTAATTGTTATTTTACTTATCACCTGAATATATGAAGGCCCTTGTTCGACAACATTCAACGTTATATTGCGATATGCTTTTTTTTACTTATTCTCAACATTGTCTGCAATTTCTTCTTGACTGATCATCCTTTCATTGAGATGATTGCTAGATTTTATCTCAGAGACTTAATTCGATCTCATGTGAATTTCAAATTATCAAGCATTTGTTTCCGTATTATTAGACTATTCAACATTATTCTTGGAACAGTCATCTACATGATCCAATTATTTTTATTATCCCTAACGAAACATCACATCTACTCATTTTATAGTTATGAATAATTTGATTTATTCACTCATTACATTAATTTGGTTTGTCACAAATAAAACATTTCCCTTTTAGAAGGATTCTGAAGAAACAAAATGTTTGCTACAAACGTGAAAATAAACATCAACATATAAGTTCGTAAATATTTTCATAAATTACTAGTTTCCTTCTCTGTTGAGGAAAATACTATTTCTCAATAACTTCCCGGCAAACGGTTGTTTTTAAACTCATACAAGGCACAACAAATTAGTACATATTAAACCACAGAGAAATCTTACTTTCATCCTGCTGAGAGAAAACTAAATTGAATTTCCATCTTCAAAATAACTCTCGGTTCATAAAATCTTGCCATCGCATCATTTTTCGATCCAACAATCTCAATATTATGTATTCCTTCCTCAGAACCGTATCCGTCCCTTCTCAATCTCTGTCACTGGTCGTCTGCGTTTTCTCTCTGAAACTAGTAGTATTTTTCCAATGAGATTTCCCTCTCCGGTCGTTCATTGGTTAAATTCAAAGGAAGGGCAACTAATGTTATTTTTTAATTTGATTACATTTAGAAATAAACAAATATTGTAAATTATATTTGTCTTTCTTCTTTCTTTGACAATTGTTTGACTGTTTTCATTGATTCTTAATTCTTTTAACTCTATTTTAAAGAGGTTATGACATATTGGGAATGTGTCCAAAAGAAGAACAATCAGCCGCCGGGTTTGGATTTTAAAAAAAAACACGGATTAGTTCCACAAAGTAGAAAACAGAAAAGGATACGAATTTCAGAATTGATTTAATGGTAACAATTTTTCTCCTGGTATATCCTGGTCGAGAAGCACATGTGACAATTTACAATCTGGTCATGGGTGAAGAAAACTTGGTCAGTTGCATATCCTATTCTATGTCTAAAAACCATATCCTAACTCTGCTATCTAATTTTGTGACCAGTTATAGTGATCTTGGTAGGGTCCTCAGCTCGGTAGCATGATCAAAAATCATCAGCCCATATTCGTCATGACCAAACACAGTGGGCGCTGGAGGAGGAACCGTAACGTTTCTGCACCTCCACTTATCTGTACATCTTCTGATTGCTTACTTGAATATATAAAGCATCCCGTCGGGTGTAAAGGTTAGCAAACTTTTCTCGCAGATCCTTTACTACTGAATAAGGAGTTCGACCTTCGCTGGATGCTACATACTTGCAACCTTGTGTCGCATTCTACCTATGACAAACGCGTTGGATATATACATACAGTCGAGGATTCCAGAAAACAAAAGCAGTTTTTTTCTAGAGTAGAGCACAAAAATAAACTAAATAATCCTTTAAAAATGATACCGTAATTGTGCCAAATACTTCATTTTATTACAGTCATAAAAAGAAAAATTAATTACCATCGAGAAAACTTATTTTTTAATTGATCATTAGAAACATAAATCGATCTGCCTAAGTTGTTTAGCTATCCCTTTCATAATACTGTAGGCACACATTAATGTATTTACGTATAAATACGCTTACTCCCATATAGCATATATGCATGCACATGTATATGTATACATGTACATACATATATGTGTGAGTGTGTGTGCTCACTATCCTTTTGTACGCCTGTGAGCCTTGGATTGTTTACAGACGACATCTCAGGACACTTGAGAGATTGCATCAGAATCGAGAAATTGAAACGGATTGTTAGGAAGGGGGAATTTCAGTCCAACAACATCCAAAGTGGAGAAGTTCCAACATGTATTTTATGTGGAAGAGTGTGTGTCTCCAGGGCCGGTGTGTTGAGTCATCTGAGGAAACACAAAGATACAGTACCGAATGCTACTGGCACTTATATATGTTTACTATGTAGTATATCCTGAAATGTCATCTTCGTGCTCGCACCCAGTCGGGTGCTTGCAAATTAAAGAAAAAAGAAGAAAAAAAAGATAAAAAGAAAGAACAGGAAATGTTTTTGCGCGGGCACAAATTGACAGCCAACACACACATATATATATGCTATGTCTATAAAAATACATACTCCTAGAGACATGTTCGCATCGACACGCGTGTGCATTATTGCACCTAAATATATGCACCCAGAGTCAGATGTGTTTATAGTGTCACATTACTGTCGCTTTTTCTAATTTCCGGATACTAGTCCGAAAATCCATTTTGTCTTGGACTTAGGCAACTTTCCCCGAGAAACAGCAATGCAACACGTCGTATCGTTGTCAGAGAACTTATCTGGCAGACAATTATTACTAAGTAGTGAGCTTGATACTGTTTTACTAATTTGGTGTTCCATACTTTCAGCCCTGTACAAAAATTGAACTAAGATTAGTGAATAGCTAGGTTAAGTTAAGTTGAAAGCTCACATATAAATTATTTGCTATTTGTGTTGCTGCCATGTTGTGAGTTTGAGGTCTTCATCAATATAGCTTGAGTTTCAATTCAAATTCAATTCAAAATTAATTAAAAATTATACACTTCGATATTGATTTTAAGTAAGAATATTGCTTTCCAATGCAATCTCTCATTCAGGCAACCTTATTCTAAGGTTTATGACATCGAATCATGTTTAGAAAACTTCATCATTATATTAAATCCATAAAAAGGCTTACAATACTTTGTCAAAAAAGGAGCTACTTTAGTATAACACTGAAATTAATCCAATAGTGAGGCTCCAGTTATAGAGATCATAAAATGTTATTACTACAAGTTCCACTCTGCCCCGGAGTGTTAATATCTGTTAAGGTCACATCTATGTGTCAAATAGATCCGTATGTAAATTATAAGTATTTGATAGAAATATAAATGCGTACATTATATTCATTGTCAAATCTATAATTGTTTACTTATGATTATCATTATAAGTTGTTTCAAACTATATAACGGTGAAAACAGGATTATTTCTAAATAGACATGATTACTTTTAATCATATAACAGTGTATTAAATAGCATGGTTAGATTGGAGAACTCGATGCTACACAAGTAATATGTATTAGATAGGAATTAGTGATGTCGTATATAACTTAGTTGTATTAAGAATACTTATTTGAACTTATAATAATTTACTTAGTATTATTATTAACTATTTGAAACCATGTTAAAATAACTAACATATAATACAAAGACTAGCACACAGTTTATTGGCTTCAACTATTCCTAATTAATACGAATAATCATATGGTGAAGCCATATGATTATTCGTATTAATCAAGAATAGTTGAAGCCAAGAAACTGTGAGCTAATCTTTGTATTATCTGTAAATACGTGATAGCATAGAACTGTGTGCACAAACACTTAAGATACCTACTCAAAAATGAAAGAATATGTACACAAATGAAGACGCTTTCTAAACCACTGGACATAAAGTGATGCTAGACAGATTAACATGCCATTACAATTTTTTTTTAAATAATGTGACCAGCATATATTCTATGTTTGTTCACCGGACAGAGTGATATGTTCTTAGTATATCCGTTTTAGAAAATTTAAAAGAAGCATTAAAATCCCCTTAGCCATAACAGACATGTCGTTAAAATTGCCAAATCATCATTGTGTTATAAAATGTTTTATTGTAAACCTAACCCATAATCAGGCGGCATTTAAAATATAAATCAAATTTCATAGAAACTTTTTAGATTAACATCTAGAAATAGTCGATAAAATAAATGGTAGACTATTCTCATGAACTTTCGAGTATTAAAACTTGCTTTCACTTGATCCGCAGCAATTGTTTCCAGAATATAGCGTAGTTGCCCGTACAACAGCATCGATGATAAATATTGCAGCCAATGTCTTAAAAATGACTACAAAAGAATACGGAACGAATACTATTGTTGGTCAGCTCTATTGAAAAAGGGCAGGCCTATATTCAGGCAAGTCCGAGGGGAATAAACGAGACCACAAGTTAAAGGCCTTATCGATTGAGAGTGGACGAAAAGTTACGCCCACAGAAGAATTGGCCAAGATCACATCCACCTCAGATCTCATTGAATAAATGATAAATCGTGGCATCTGCCTGAGTTGGGTTTAAATTGAATATCGGTTGCGCATGGAGTCTGCCAGACCCCCCCCCCACTCCGCGTCAAGTAGTTCACCAGCTGAGAAGGGCATATACATCTATCGATTATTTTGAATATATTAGAATTTGAGTTTAAAGAAAATTTTTATTCTTAAAACAAAATTATTTATGGAAAATGAATAATGGACACGAAACTAGACTAATCTAGACTAAAGGTGACTCATTTGAAACTTTGTTACAAAAACCAGGTTTTTCTTAACTTTTTCCACAGAATAATTAATTGTAAGTTTTATATCTTACTGTCTATACGTGTTTTAGTGGTTTGCTAGTTCTGTTCAAAGCTGTTGTGTTGTGTCTCAGACCAGCAGATACAGCTTCTTAGGACATCGCTTGTGGCTGGTCACATAATCAGATAAAAGGGACAAAATCGTCTTGAAAACCGACATTGTGAAGATTAGATCTAGGATGGCAAACTGTAGAAAATATAGTTTTATTTTCAGCAACAGCTCTATGTTAACACATACTCGGGGTAGTGAGGGTGTAGTGAATTGACTCAACAGGGGCATTGTCTAGTCTGTACGATTTGGCTGATTGTTCGATTAAACTACCGGATGAAATGCGTGTTGCTTTCATGAAGATTCAACCTATTTATCTTGTTAGAATAACCAATGAATGTTTAATTATGTAGGTTTTGTTTGGCCGAGCTCAGCCAAGATCACCCTATCTCTTCACAGCTGACGCCTCTCACATCGTTACAAAGTGGAATGGGAATAGTTCAAATAAATATTATTGAAGATTAAAGATAACGGTGGGAAAATATAAACTAATTTGTATGCGAACGAAAATGACATATTAAACGGAATACAGAAAATAAAATTGTAAACCCACAAATAAATATACACTTTTCAGCATTTACAGAGAATTCTTGAGATAGCACGTTCCGACAGACAGACCATAAATTAAATTGCTGACATTAGTCAGATATTTTATAGTCACCAGCAAAAATATACACACTTCGGGTGCAAGTATTTAAGTTTTAATGTAATAAAATATTATATCAAATTAGAAAGACTAATGAAACTAAATAAGAATGCAAATAAAAAGATTTGAACCAAAGGAGGTATAATCGAAATATAACAACTGAAACCTACTCTTTCATCACTCCCGCCTTTCATTGGTAAATTTTCCTAATTCAACTATTTAGTTAAATTAGGAAGTAAAGGATAGATTACAGATATTTCTTCTTGTTAATCGATTTCTTTTAAGATTCATCCCGGAGAGTTTTGCTCGTGTTTATTACGATAAAATCAAACAATTAGAACTCAATAATACCAACCACATATTTATTAAAATCAAATTTTTAATATCAATATGCAAATTAGCCTTCCCGTTTACACTGTAAACCTCAATTTTGTTGTATATATAAATATAATTGCATGGTATTTGTATGTAGATAAGGCAAAAAGTAATAATAATGTAAAATAATTTTATTCATAATTGAGGTTTAAATAAAAATAAAATTATGGAGAATGCGACGTAAATAATTAAGGGAATTGCGACTTGAGTAGTGATGTAATTTCGGTTACTGACAAACAAATACACAATCTCAATTATAATAAGATGAGATGGTTTATTTTTCTCTGAATTCAACATCAAATTTCTATATATTTCAGAAAGGAAGCTGTATATAGCTTATACCAATATATGTCCAACATACTCATTTTAAGATTCCATTCGTCCACCCTCTAGTGCCACTTTGACTGTTCCTTCATTAGTTAAAACAATTATCTTGACCCCCATGACGGTATTCTTATATGCTGACTGTATCCCCAGCAGAAAGTTAAGACCCCCAAAAATCGATGGCCTTAGTATGGCATTAAACTGCATCTGATGGTGTTATTTCAGTTCTGGAGAAGTGGGGAGTTTAGATGACCACTCAAATGTTATTATTCTAAGGTCCATTATGTCCGTAGTGATAGGAACAGTTAGGGTCAAATAGATAAGTTCAATAATTATTTGTATTCAATATGAAACATGATATCATGTAACAGTAAATTATTTGTATTAAGAAGAGTTACTTGAAGCTTTAATTGTTTACTGAGTATTATCATTTAGTTCTTCTAAAAAAATAATTTTGAGCAAGTAAGTGACTATTATTAATATCAGACATAACTATTTCAAAGAACAAATCTGTGGGCCAATTATTTGTATTAGACAGGAATACTTGATAACATATAATTCTGTAGAAGAAAATAACTTTTTTTCAAACCTACTAAACAAAATATGTAAATAAAAATGTACAATGAACGCAATTCTCTAACGTCTAGGTACAGAACTAACTCTAAACAGGATTTAACACCTAAGAATCAATCAATCAATATATTTTCTGTTTAACTAATGTATGATTTAATTCGGAATTTTTGCAGGTTTATAATGTGCTTCAAGGGCTCCAGCTAAGATGGGTATCATTGTAAAATCTATGCTTCATGGCACTTTTTAATTTTAGTTCTCTGACTTGTTCTACCTATTTATCTAGTTTTTTACCCCTTTTTATGTACACTGTGGTCTGATGGGACATCAATGTGCACTATATGCCAAATCATTTTATTATTAGTCATCCTGGATTGGGTATTCAGTTTGTATCTAAAAGTACCAGATATTTATTTTTATAGGAAGGATTCTGGTTTCTGCATGTACCATTTGTCAATGTGGTCATATTCACGTTTGAACTGTTATCAGTTATCTATACAGTCATGCCTGGTAACGGAGTCTTTTTTGACAGATTGGCACTTTACATCATTAATTGTTTCATATCTGTCAGCGCATAGCCAGCACTTGGTATTCTCCTGTGTCGTAACATTTTATGGTTACACATACTTAGTCCTTATGGGTTCATGTTATGGTATAGAGAATTCTGAATATACTAAAATTGTACTTGTTAGGACAACATGAAAGTAAAAGAAAATTCCGAATTAAATCCTATATTTGTTAAAAGAACATATATATTGATTGATTGATATATAGACTAGAGAGGCTGGTGATCTAAGGAGAGCCGAAACCTTCAAGATCCAAGCTCAGCTAAGGTAGACAAGTATAATTATAAGTAAGTTGAAGATCTGAGAAGACACGTTGTCACTCAGACTTCAGTGAAAACCACACGTGAGAGATTTTGTTAAAAACTTGTTTGGAGTATATGAATAACAAAAAGGAACAATTTATAGGCAAATAACTAGCAGGAAATGACTTATCTTTGTCAACGCAAATGGAATATTATATACGAAGCCGTATCATTTCAAAGAATATAATTATAAACTATACATCAAGGAAACCGAATAATTTTACGTAAGAAAAAGGACTCAATGGAAATTGAGAAAAATAATTCAATTTATAAAAAAAAAAAAGGATTATAAAAATAAACATACAACGTAACTTTAAAAAAAAAGACAAACAGAATTTTCCAATTGACAGATTGCGCAGTGAAGATTAGATGATACGAAATAGGTGAAGTCTTATAAAAATGTGTCTAATATATTTCAGAAACTTATAGAGTAGGCCGAAAGTAAAATAAATATTCATAAACTAGCGGAAGCAGTGTTCTACACAGTGTTAAAACTGAATATTTGATCGCAGTTCGTTTTTTTAAAACCTTTGTTGGATATTACAAATATAACATCAACAGATTATAGTAAATATAAATGTAACAAGATAGGTCAATTGCTACTGAAATCGTCGTCAGTACATTCTAGTAGTTGCCGACCCAGTGACTAAAACTGAGTTTAATCTCTGGGATCAGGCGAGCCAGGGTGTTTTAAAACGCACGAAAATGTTGATTTATGGACGTTGGAACATTCTAGGAATCCCAATCCAGCGACCCGAATACGAAATAAATTCTAAGTTATGAACCCTACAAAATTGGAGACGCTTTGTGGAATGAGAATTGGCTAATGAACGAATTAGAAAAAAACACGAGGAAAAAGGAACGGCCCGGTTGTTGGGATCATTTTAGATTTTGGTAGATTAGATATTTAACCCTTGTTTTTTTAGGAAGAGAACGAGAAGTGCTCGAGACGCGATATAGATAAAGTGTGACGTCACGAAAGACGACATGAACAGATCAGGAGTTAGTTGGAACTACTTGGAAACCGGTGCTTTCAACGTGACTTTGGAGATTAGATGGTATTGGCTAAAATATCAGAGATTTTATTTGTGAGCATATTAGCATATATTTCACTACTTTTATCAATTATGCATACATGGGAAAATAAAGAGTAAATAACTATTCATGGATTAAAAGTTACCTCTATTAAAACCATATTTAAAATAAATTAAATTAAAACCTTCGAAAATTGTGCATATTTTATTTATTTTTAACTTAAGTGACATTAAGCTTTGATGTTTTGGAATTTAATGCAGCTTTCATAGCACCAAACACGTATTTGTAAGATCTGCGTACATGTGTTTCACATGTGTACATTGAAAAGAAAAATATCTTGAATGATCAAACAAATCCGTTGCTTTTAAGAGAAAATAATTGTTTCAATTTATAAGATTAAAAGCAGGCAGTTTTTCGTTTGGTTCTTTTTTTTTTATATCGGAAATAGATTATCAGGAAGATGACACAAAGGATCCCTCGATATACATATACTACTTGGAAAATATTAAGTGAATTAATACGAGTACACAAGATTTTTCCCATCTTGTATTGAGGATATATTTAAGTGCAGTTGAGTTTTTAGAACTGAATTTTAAAAACTTTAGATATCGCCTATATGTTAAGATTTGTGTTACGTTTAGACGATAATAGGTATATGTGGCGTATTGCTCATCAAATGGCACGCATGGTTTCCGAATTTTCCCTATTCTATAATACAAAATACATAATCATACATGATTATATATATATATATATATATATATATATATATATATATATGCCCATAGCTGGACGGAGATACATACCTTTCCCAAGGGTATTAGTGCTATTGCAAACATCCTCGTATATGATATGATTTGAAATCGGGTCGTCTAGTCCCTTACCTACGATAATACTACGTTCCACAAATAAATTTATGCATAAAGTTTTGAAAAAACTAAAATTAAAATGATTTTTTGAAGTCAGCCAGAGACGACTTAAATGTGCGAAGTCAAATCTTTAAACATTTAAATAACTAATATAACCTGTGGATTCTACCACATTCATATATTACAAGGTTTTATGTGCTTACCTAAGTGCAACTGCAAATAGTTCTCTGTCTCTGTCTCTCTCACTCTCTCTCCCCTTCTCTCGTTCATTTTCTTTTTTCCCCTTTTTATTCATTCTTTCATTCTATTCTATTGAAACAAATTAAATGTATCGCTTCTACAGTTTCGCCCCCTCACAGTGTACCTTTATCATACTCTGTTTTCTCTTTCTTTCTTTCGATTTGTCTTTCTTATTACATTTATCTTATGCATAATATGTCCTTTTTCTTCCCTTTCGTAAAAAGCGGAATGGTCCATTATTTAACTGAAGTGACTACTCATAGCCCTCAAACCAAACCCTTCTCTATCATCTCCCCATCTACGAAGCTACTACGGATGGGGGGGGGTGTTCAAATAGATACTAGCTTATGATGTAAATGGAAGTGAATCCGACAGTATGAATTAAATATTTTTTGAAAAAACAAATGATGTTATTAGTTCGCTGACATAAATCTGTTTCGACCTTTTAATAAAGCGGTCTTCTTCAAGAGCGAAATATTTATGATGGAGACACGAAATAAGTAAACCGTTAAAAACAGGAGGGGTACAAACGAACGTTCATGTTTGGAGCCGGAATTTTCAAAATTTTAAAAATGCATATTCTGTGTTAAAAATAAAATACATTTTATTAATTAAAATATCAGTGTAATTAAAATATCAGAGTGAAAATGAATAATATACATCAACAGATACCATTTTCGACGTACCATGTCTCTTCAGCGTGGCTAGACATTAGCGGGATAGCTCCATATGGGATTTATCATCAGCCAGATTTCTTAACCACTCGGCTATCAGCACCTAAAGAATGGAATGAGTTGACATTTCTTTTCAATAAAAAAATATCTAAATTCCCTGAGTTCTTTTTTTTTTTTTTTTTTCATTTATTTGGTGAGGGCATTAAAAATAGACAGAGCTTACTGTATGAAAATTATTTTGAAATCTACGTTTGAATTTTGTCAAAATTCAATTGAAATTTGTAGAAATTCAATCCAAAAAACATTTTTCGTTGTAAAATATCTAGATTGGTTTGCCGATAAAAAAACGGGGGGGGGGGTAAAATATCTACATTAATTTGCCGGCAAAAAGGTGATAAATCATGACTCAGAAAATATCTGAAATGAGCCGGAAATTCACTTGACACTGGCTCGCAAAAACATAGCGTAAAATAGTATAAATATCGTCTGTAATTCAGAATTTTAATATTATCAATAAAACAAATATGTAACTTCGTTTTTTTTTTTCAAATTATTTTAAACTTACTTTGGGCATTTAAGCGAGGCAAAACCATTAAGAATGCTTTATTCATTCAAATTGTGTAAAATAAAATGAGACAAATAAGAAATCTGCGATTATACAAAGAATTTCGTAATATCAAACAAACACTTGTCAATAACAGATTCCCCAATAAAAGCGGTAATCAACAAATAAAACTATATCGGCATACCATCCACAAAAATAACAATAACAACTCCAACAACAATAATTATAGAATCAATCTATATTACAGAAACCAAATGCACAAAAACTACAAAACCGATAAACATGTAATAACAACATCATACACATCAAACATCAAACCTGTCGACCAACAACAAAAAATAAAACTAATTATCTACTACACCAAAATAAAACCTCCTCATCAAAATAACACAAACTCCTCTGAAAACTCCCTAAATCAAACTAATGTAGTCTATAACTTCACTTGCTCGTTCCGAGAGTGCCTCTCAGAAAACAAATCGAATATTAATGGCTACATTGGACATACCACTACAACACTCTCCCGTCGCCGTACATACCATCTCTCTGATACTAATGCCATAAAACTACATTTAATTACAAAACACCTAGATAAATTCACCTCCTCCGTCATCAGGAAGATTCATATTGAAAATACTATAATCATCTATAAAAAAACAATAAGAAACGCCTACAAATTCCTGAGGTAATATGCATAAAAAAATTTTTAAAACCTAACATTAATAAAATAGCATTCAGCACCAATCATAATATATTAGCTATCTTTAATAAATAATACAATAATCCCGCAAGCCTTTAAAAATAATGGACTCTTCTAATTTAAAAACAAAATAGATACAAGAACTAACATTAAATCATATACCCCCCTGATGACGACTGAAGAAGCAGTCGAAAGCGCCCGGGCAGATAGTATGGGAAGAATCCAATTCCAACTGGATCCTAACATTAGAAAGATTGCCAGAAGACTGGAAAAATACAAATCATGATGATGAAAAAGAAATGTTCCGTGTTGTTCAATAACACCTGCCTATAATATATATATATATATATATATATATATATATATATTATATATATATATTATATATTATATATTATTATTATTATTATTATTATTATTATTATTATTATTATTATTATTATTATTAAATTGATGCTTAGATGACACAGACATTGCAGAGAAGTAAGACTCTTCTAATAAAATGGTTGTCTTTGGTATGAGGCACCTAGAAATCATGCTTCTAAACATTCATTATTTTATCGAACAAATGACATTTATTATTGAAGCCAAAGATATGATAGATAAAGTTACGATCCAAAACATCGAATTAACATACTTTCCTTGAACCAAGCTTTTAAGGATCAATGTTCAGTCACTTTTTATTTGTACAATACGCATCTAATAATTAATAGTGACATAAGTATTCGTAAAACAGAAAATAAATTATAGAATATAAACCTTTAATTCAACAACTTAATAAATATCTTGATTCAATAACTTAATAGATATTTCAGTCGAAGCAAAGAGATAATCTTTTATAAATACTTAGTCTGAAGATTTTAATTGTTTGTTTTCTTTTGTTTTGTTTTGCTTTATTTTGGGAAATGTGATTTACTTTTAAAATTTTATTTTATCTGATTTTTCAACATATTGCCCCTAATCGGACCATTTAATGCCGAACCAAGTCATTTTGATAAAATAATGACTCAGATTGCTTACAATATCTGGTTTTGTTCAAGTGGCCACCCAATTATGTATTCAACAGACTCATCGGTGCTTAACTTTGTTGATCTAGTAGGAACTGTTGCTTTCAGTGTGACTTGGCCATAATACACAATTTACATGAAGATAGATGTATGGGGAAAATTCAACAATATAGTTCTTATTCAAACACTATTTCCTGTAAATTAGCTAAATCTGAAAAAATCCTGATGAAAAAGGACGAAAATAATCCGAACCGGGAAATTAAAATACTGTAAGAGACATCTTGAGATGTAAGTCTATTGGTCAATCAATAAACCATTAATGAGATAGGAATGTATGCAGACCGAATTATATGATCTTTATGTTGCTTCTCAAAATTGGATATTAATATTGATACATCTTGATTATCTAATTTAAGACAAATATATCATTGTCCTAACAAAGATCTTGCTACGGTGTGTTTACTGTTTTACGTTAAGAGACATAGAAGACACAGATCCTTATATATATGCTGTAACTTTGAAGAGTCAATTCTGAACAGTGGTGTATTTTTTTTCACCCGATTCTCTTCCTAAATTATCTTGCATGTTTTCAATAAAATTGTTTATATGTCTCTGTATAAACAAATTGATCACCAAATTTAAATGATATTTCTGGGATCTGTAAGAAATAATCTAATTAATAAGTGAAATTCAAAACAAAACAATTTCATTTCCTTGATGATGGAATATTGATCGAATAGAAATTTCCGAAAATAACTCGATGATTCTCAACGATGTTCAGATGTCAGTATTGCAGTATTTAAGTGAATTCGAATATTTTGTGACTGTGATTGAAATGGAAAGATTTCATACACTTTCTTCGCTTTGAATCGGGACTTTTTAAAGTGGTCAATATATAATCTGTAGACTGAATAGAATATTGGCGATAGGATTAATAGTATAGGGGTGCACTGGCTGTTGATTAACTAGCCTGCTTTTACAAATTCATTTACATATCCAGTCTAAACTTTGTACATACGAGTCTACTTTCAGCCAACGCAACTTTGAGTATCTTTCCAATTTTTCCTCTATAGAGAAGGTGCGTGATGTTATCGTTTTCTTTGTAGGAAATGGACATGATTGACCGATTTCAAATCCCGAACGAGGCTGTTTGCATTTCATATAGCGCGAATATTATTCGGAAAGGTATGCATATAATTATTTTCTTCCACCTATGAGAAATACTAGGACAAACTGGGCTCCTCAACTTTGGCAACCAGTCTAGAAAATAAAATCTCTGAATTCAAGCCTATAAAACTCAGCTTAAGAAATTAGTTCTGTGTCACATCGTATGGTTGAGAACAATCAGTTTATACTGTTTATCTATCCAAACCACGTAAGGATTTTTCAAGAAGACTTTAAAGCTCGATTCAACGATTTTCTAAATATTGAAATTCCAGTATGAATTATGTTTTTTTATGTTAAAATATAAGTGAATTGGATTTTACAGATGAACACAAAAACAATGGCAACATATATTAAACTTTGAGCAATTAAAGACTTCATTTGACTAGTTTTACCATGTTCTTATATGGTGGAACCCGGGTTTAGCCATGTGCATTATTTAATAAGCAATCCGAGAATCCTTTTTCACTTGGGAATTGGAGATTTGAAAACAAACTCACAACTCTCCAACTTGAAGTTAGACATCTCCACACACCCATTCTTCCACTTAACAAAACATATTTAAGGGTTAAAGGAGTATTTGCATTTCTAGTTCATTGGTTCTATTCTGGTGTTAAGTGTAATTAACATAAGTGAATTAGTTATAGCTAGTATTTTAATATTGAATTACTTTATTTGAATCTAAATTCTAGTTGATTACAAGAACCAAATCAAAAAGAATTGAGAGGTAATTCTTAAAATAAATTCAATCATATGTCACTTCGAAACGGCAGCAATAGTTAAGAATTAAAAATTAACAAGAACGTTGCATGATAAAAAATAAACAAAAAACCCACATCCCCTCCTCTGTCTGTCTGTCTCTGTCTGTCTGTCTCTGTCTGTCTGTCTGTCTGTCTGTCTGTCTGTCTCTCTCTCTCTCTCTCTCTCTCTCTCTATATATATATATATATATATATATATATATATATATATATATATGCAATAGACCAGCTGAGTTGGTGGTGTGAATATTTCTATTCAAGACCTTCTTTATCTTACACACACTCACACACTAATGTGTTTTCTTTAACGTATACACCCCCACACATACATTCACCCAAATATATATTCATCTATATATATATATATATATATATATATATATATATAATATATATATATATTATATATATTGTGTGTATGCCTGTACATATATATAGTCTTATATATATGTGTGTCTGTACGATTTGTGCGTGTTTTATCACATGGTATATATATATATATATATATATATATATATATATATATATATATAATATTTAATATACCAAGCGTGTTGGTAAATCCTTGCGGTGAGAAAAAACTCAGCAAATAGTTTGATTGTAAAAATATACTACCAAACATCAACCGGGGAGAAAAACATTTTTGGAAAAAAGAAAAGACCAAGATAGTCATGCCAACAAAAAGTCATCTATTGGTACAGTATTTGGCCAAAAGAAAAAGTAATTTATATGTATATATATGTATATAAGATATATATATATATATTCATACAACCGCTAGGAGAATAAGCTAATAAGCAAAAAGTGCTCACCTATCTAAGTAGAGCAAATAATAAAGATAAATGTAATGAGTCAGACGAACCTACTATTAGTTTCGCTTAATGCTCTTCAGGGCTAAGATTTTAGCCCTGAAGCATTAAGCGAAACTAATAGTAGGTTCGTCTGACTCATTAGATTTATCTTTATATATATATATATATATATATATATATATATATATATATATATATATATATATATAGAGAGAGAGAGAGAGAGAGAGAGAGATAGAGAGATAGATAGATAGATAGATAAAAGGAAGTTTGGTATGTACGTGTCGACATATAACTCAGAGTAGGGATGTCTCAGATTCGAAATCTTGCATACACCATAACGTCGCTATAACTAAGAAACACACCACATTTTGTTATTGATTTCTACTGATTGAGGATTATAATTAATTAATTAAACAAAAATCAAACGATTTGCGATAACCGTGACATGGCTGCTCCTGCTAATATAAAAATAATTTGATGGCTGCTGCCTATTTCAGCAGTGATACAAAATGGCCACACGGCGCCGCCTGCTGATAATTTGAAATAGACAAATTCATGCCCTAATAATTTCAGCTCGGAATTTTTTGCGTATTCCCGGTCCAATCTTAGAAATATTAATTTGGTTAGAAATGAAATAAGATACTCTTTATAAATATGTAATCTGTATGTGATTTTATTGATTGAATTAATTTTTTTACAGCGAATTAAATAACAATAATAAACGAAAACATTTAACGATTAATAATAACTTAACTTTTTGTTATTATTAATTCTTCCATTTTAGAATAAAATATATCAATTTTTAATCAATATAACTCAAATCTTTATATTCCACCTACAAATAAGGTAATGTTTAGTTATCAACTTCTTTGTTACTTTCTTTATTATTTTTAGGGGTTGTAAAAGGAAGTAAATTAGACTGATAAACTTATCCAAATTGTTGTATGTACAAAAGAGTTTTAGAAAAAACAACAAAAAACGCACTATTATAAACCAAAAAAAAAAAAAAAGAAAAGTAAAACGAAATTGTAATACGGAAAATTGTAAGCATTTAATTCTTAGCATTCTATTGTTACATTTTAATATGGTTAAAAAAGGAATTAAACGAATACATTTCATGAAAATCAAAAGGCAAGGAAGCTCCATTCAAAAAAATGAAAGTTCTTCAAAATTTAAACAAAATTATTCTTAAAATAAACGAATAGTATAATACACTAATTTGTTGCTTTGTTTATCATCAAATCTTTAGTAATGCATTTTTAAAAAAATATTTAAATGGAAAATAATTCCTAAAATAAAATTCTATTATAAAAATTTCACGGCGATTTTTTCTTTAATTTGATAAATCATTTTCCTCTTATTTTCTCTTTTCTCATTCCCTCTCTGGCGTTGGTATCTTTTTTAGTCTGGTCCTGTACCGGGTACTTTTGCTAGTATATATATATATATATATATATATATATATATATATATATATATATATAAAGCGAGAGAGAGAGAGAGAGAGAGAGAGAGAGAGAGAGAGAGAGAGAGAGAGATGCAGAGGGGGATATCAACCCTAAAATTTTATTTCAAGATGAAATGATAGGTGAATTTGTGTCTCGTTCTAATACCTCTGGGACAAAACACATTTGTTTTTGTCATTGATGCATTGTTTATTTGTTTTTGTTCTGTTTTGTTTATTACTTTTTGTTCTTCTTCGCGGACAGTACTGTATATGCTGTATTTTCTTTGTGGAATTCTTTTATGTTCGACTTTTCCCTCAGCGGTGACATAAGGGAATTATACAATGTAAATTGAGATATATTTCAGTTTGATTGATTTCACTATTTCACTATATAATCATTTAGTACACAAATTCATTATTTTATACGTAAAACAAAACCTCAGCAACTAAGTGCTTATCAAATTGAGAATAGAAACTTTTGTACTCTTATCAGGGACTATGTCAGGGGCCCGATGATGGTGTGGGGGCTATTATCGTAAGGGAATCTAGTTGAGTTCAAATGACAGATGAGGTCATTTATTGTTTTACTTGACTTAGTAAAACATGAATATATCTCTCCTCTCACCAGTCATGTGTAGATAGTATAATAGAGTGTAAATAGTAACCCGTTGTGGTAGGAAAAAAACTCTGAATTCAAAATTCTGGGCACGGAGCTAGCAACTCAAGCCATAAAACAAAACTACATTTAATAAAACCGTTGTACCATCCTTGATCAGTGGCTACTGCGGTCCTTCGCCCCACAAAATGACTAGAAGATCACATCACACCTGCCATATGTTAAGACCAAAATAATAAGATATTCAATGAATATTCAGACTTCGTATAGAGATTCTCCGAGAGAAGTCGTGCCAGTCATATTCCCAGAATGAGGCGCAGACGGGTATGAATTGATTTGTTTGTTCTAATGATATGATTGTTTATTCCCCGTGATTCTTATATATATATATATATATATATATATATATATACATATCATCATCATCATTTCGTGCAGGCAGCACGGATATCCATGACAATCTCTCGCCAACCTTCCCTATCATTCATCGCCACAGGGAGTTCTTCTTCGCTGCAGCCAGCATCTTTACATAGCTGGTCGATATAGGTCCTTGCTGGGCGGCCCACACTGGCATGTCCATGTGTTGGCTTCCACAGGAGAACATCACTTATTAGTTCATCCTTGCTTCTCCAGCAGTGCCCTGCATGCCTAGTCCGTCTCACTGGATAGTCTGTGAGATAGGGGGCAGGTGACCATACAGCTGCTCCCTTGTGGGATGATGTTTCCACGACTTCTTCAGAACTGCTCGCAGCATTCTTGTGCAGCTCCCATCTAGCTTATTCTCGAGGCGTCTTATTAGGGTCCAGGTAGTGCAGCCATACAGCAGTACTGATATGACTACAGCCTGGAAGAGATGTCGCTTTAGCTTGTCAGTGAGATCAGACTTCCATATGACAGACAATTTGTTTGTGGCCATCCATGCCTTTCCTATTTGTGTGTTAATATCGTTATCTGTGGGTGAGATATTACTACCCAGGTACGTGAATTGGTCTACTGGCTTAAGGGGCTTCTCAACACCGTTATTCCATAATAAATTTATTTCGACCAAAATTGGGGCCTTTATAAATCAAAGTTGATTTAACATAGCTCCCCAGAATTCAGTCTCATCAGATGGTAAATCAAAATAATTTGAATTGCATAACAGAAAAATTTACTTCTGAAAAATATTGTTTGCGACAAGAAGTCAAATGAGAAAAAAGAATAATTTTCAAGGTCTAGTTTCTTCGGGAGATGGTAGTCAGACCAATTAAACTATGAGAATTGGATGAATCTGAAAAAGTATTGAGAAAGGATGAAACAAAATAATATAGAAAATATAAAATATAAAAATATCATAAAGAAATATATTTAAAAAATTATATATAAAAAAATATATATAAAAAATATACATAAAATATATATATAAAAAATATACATAAAGATATATATAACAAAAATATAAATATAAAAACTAAATAAAAAGTTGTAAAATAATATGATATAAAATATTATTACTGCTATTAAATAAACAGAGTAAAACCTTAAAATATAATAGATAATAGATATTACATACGGGATCATACAATAATAATACAGTGTGTCTTAGAAAATCACATATAGAATCATCCCTCACAAAGTTTTGGATACCTCTCATTAATATATATATATATATATATATATATATATATATATATATATATATATATGAGGTAAGGTAAAAGGAAAAGTGAACAAAATAATGACTCAAACAAGTAGAAGTAGGAGAGAAATATTTCGTACATACATTTGTGTTTATGGAAGAGAAAGTGAGTTAGTGGTGGAATTGAGGGGTAGGGAGATTACGGGGGATTTGATTGAAACGAGAATGACATCATATAAAGTGGAGGGGAGGTCAGAGGATGGTGTTTTGTGTGTGAAGATGAGAAGAGGAGGTTGCTAGGTGCTTGTTGGAAAGGGGAGTAGTTGGGCGAAGTGGGCAAAATTCTTGGTTAGGAGAGTTTGATTTATTGCATTGGGATGATATGGAGGAAGGTGGTTTTGGGTGTCACAAAATTAGGCCGTCAGTTTTATGGTGGGTTAGAATGTGAATTTTGATTCTTTGCGAGTGGAGGGGGAAGAAACGAGATAAAACGGTAGTCAATATTTATGTAGTTGGCTGGGGAAGATTTTTTTTAAATTTTGGTGTTGTATTTTTTAACCATATTCTTGATGGATCTTAATTTTATTTTCGCGAATTATAGTTTTTGCGATTGATATATCGAGGTTAAAAAATCCTGGTCTTATGTTGAACGTCTCAGTGTGAGTTTTATTGCTGATTCGCATAGATGTAATAAACGCTTCTTATATATTGGTTTGGTGAGACTGGCCTTGGAGAAATTGAGTGGGTGATTTTGCTCTGCAATGTGTGTGAATAATGCGTTTAAGTTATCGTGTGTTTTTATCGATATTTTATGTTCCTTTGTGCGTTGTGTGAGACTTCGTTGAGTTTCTCCAATGTAGCATTTGTTGCAGTTATTGCAGTATAGATGCTGGCGCTGGGGGTGTCGGGGTGTTGGGATCATCTGTGCGTGTGGAGGAGTTGGTGAGCTCCTTGATTGTTTAGGATGTGGTTTGTATGACTTTTATTCCTAGGGCTGTTAGTTTGTTATAAAGTGGATTGTTTTGTGTGTGGTTAGGTAGGGATAAGCGTATGTGGGTGGTCTGGGGTGTTGGTAGTGGTGGTATTTTTAGGTTTAGTGTTTGAGTGTATTTTGAGGGCCTTTTTCCTGACGCTTAGGATGAAATATTTAGGGTATTTTAGGATTTTGAGGGAGTCTTCAATGTACTTGTATTCATCATCTAAATATTGGGGGCTGCATATGCTTAGTGCTCTTAGATATAAGCCTATTATAAGGCCCGATTCGGTTTTGTTGTTGTGTTGGGAATAAAAATGTATGTAGTCGTTTTTGTTGGAGGATTTACGGTAAACTTTGTTGGTGAGTTTGTTTCCGGATTTTATTAGTAGGATGTCCTCAGCCAACTACATAGATATTGACTACCTACCCCGGTTCATCTCGTTTCTTCCCCCTCCACTTGCAAAGAATACAAATTCCCACCCTAACTAAGACATTACTACTGAATAGCGACGTCGATCCTTGTTGGATGTCCTATACTTTCAAGCTTGTGTCAAATTCTACTCATGGGAAATGAGTTGAGTATATACGTACTATAAGGCGTGTTGTAATAGTCACCATATCAATTACTATTGAATAGCGACTTCTATCCTCGCTGGATATCCAATACTTTTGAGTTTGTGTTACATCTTACTAGTCGGGAATGGATTAGGTAGATAACTACATTTCCCAAGGATATTAGTGCTATATGAAATGCAAAAAAAATATCGTCCCATATTTGAACTCAATTTCCTGTGTCCATATTTGGCAACGATAAGCATTAAACACGAGCTCCTCCGATATTGTTATATAGTCATTAATCAAATGCCATTAAATTTTAAATAAAAAAATAATTATACGGACAAGAAGTTTTTGAAACTGATGCTAAGACAGTGCTATAGTAAGTAAATACTTCTGGTCATGTGCCACATCTAAGTTAAGCTTAGTAAATTACTATATTTGGGCACCCCTCATGGTGTAATGGTTAGCAAGGTAGATTAACAGACCATTGATAGTGAGTTAAATTCTCACTGGGCGCCTCATACTTCTGGTCTTGTGTCACATAGTAAATAACTATAGTAAATAAACACCTGGGAGGCTGTACAGTGGGGTTAGGTGGATATGTGAATTAGCTCAAACCAACAATTATTGACAAGTGATTGTTAGCAATATCAAAACCTCAATCTAATAACCTTCCCAACTTTATTGTTATTACCTTTTAACAAACCTATTACTGAATACAAGAGCTAGATATTTCATTGAGTATATAGATGTCATTCTAATCTTGTTCATGTGCTGACTGCAGACATAAAAGAAAAATCAGTTTCCTTCACACTAATCCGTATTCCGTCTGTTACTTGAGATTTTGTTTACGTTAAGTCAGTAGATAAAATCAGAATAACAGTTTCCATAATGGAAGTTTAATCTTTTTGTATATTCTGTGCAGTTTACCTGATATTTATAAGTGGGTTATTCAATAAATTAGGGGAATATAACCTGAGGATTTGGCAGGAATAAGCACTATTTACCTTTAAGGTAATAAAAGTTCCTGTGTACTTTCATGTTCCAGAAACTATCAGCATGGTTTTCATTCCACACCATGCCTCTGGAACATTTTCTTGGTAGAATAATCAGTGCGTCTTTACTCCTGGTCTGTATTTTCGACTTGTAATTGCAAACCATTTTCAGACCATGTGTAAGCATTTTTTTTTTTACTAAAACATGCTTCTCCGTACACAATATGCATTCATATTTTATTCGTAAATTTCATTTGTTAGCATTTTTCGGCTACAAAAGATTTGACGACATACGTTTGTAAAAGAAGGTAGGTGTAGCGCTCCACCTCAGAGGAAAAAGACAATCTCCATGGATTAGCGCTAATTAAAAGGGGATAGACTCCCTCGTCTGGCTGTTAGGCCACCACGTCGACTTTACTTTTTTTTTTTACTTATTGATAATAATGAAGATAATAATTGATAAATCAAGATATTAATATAAATTAGATATTAATGATTATTAATATGCGATTATGATATTATTTTTTTAATAACTGTACCAGTCTTAAGGAAGAACAAAGAGTTTTCAATTTTAAATGATGTTTTATTTTGTGGTCTTCTGTACCGTTGTACTTAATTTATTTACTGTGTTAATGAGTGTTGACTGTATCAAATAAAACTAAAATAATAGAACAATAATAGAATCATGTTTTATATGTCACCATTTTGAAAAAAACATCAAAACAAATATTTTCTCACGATTACGATAACTTTTGCTATGAACTGATTTCCAACCACACAGCGTTTAGATTTACGGAAATAAAAGCGGAAAGAATGGATTTTGATTTTTTTTAAAGTCCCTTAAATTAACGTATATGAACGGTCGGTGTGTTGCAACTAAAAATGGTGTAAATAATTTTCCTAAATAGGTCAGCAATAGATTTGTTAAAGTTAATGGTGTTACCATTAAATAAAATAAATGTAATATGTAAATAATATGAGATTGGAGCAGTTTATGTTTATTTTAATTAAACTAACATGTTTTTTAATATCCTACATCAAAAAGAAAATCATTAAATTCAAAGAACCTCAAATTGTGAGGAATTCAATGTATTTATAACAGTCTAACACTTAAAATGACCGACTGCCATAAAACCAATATTCGAAGCGGTAATGGTGCAGATCAATTCTAAAGGGTTCAAATATCGAAGAGGGTGCGGGTTATTTATTTGTCTTTCAGCAAGATATAAGAGGCTGCTATCAATTTCTCTCTCTCTCTCTCTCTCTCTCTCTCTCTCTCTCTCCACTCGCTGTATCTCTTTCTCTCTCTCTCTCTCTCTCTCTCTCTCTCTCTCTCTCTCTCTATATATATATATATATATATATATATATATATATATGTATGTATATATATTCCCTGTTCAATAAAAAGATTATGAGAACATGCGCTAAGTGTGTTAATTCCATTATCTTTAGAATGGGTAGTGTAACACAATAGTGGGAAAAAGAGAATAAAAAAACCCAGGAATACAAGGGATAGCGTGAAGTTGATATGGACAGATTTTGATGATAAACACTAGGCCATTTGTCAAATTGTGATTGGTTAAGAGAAGACAGTGAACACATACACACACAAACACACACACACTCGCAGAGAGAGAGAGAGAGAGAGAGAGAGAGAGAGAGAGAGAGAGAGAGAGAGAGAGAGAGAGAGAGCATTTTTGAACGGGAATCTTGCTATGTCAGACGCAATATGAATGTCTGTCACCCAAGGCCTTTTAACTTGAGGATAAAATAAATTATCTCATGTGAAAAAAATAAGAGCGCCTTGTGTTATTATTAAGAACTATATATGTCACAAGGCAAGATATCCTCAAGTTAATCCCAAGTTGTTTCCAGACTCAACCAGTAAAGAATGCCAGCTAGCCCAGATCCAACAACCAGATTACAGCCTCGAAGAGGTAAGACAGGAATAAAGATAAGTACATTATGATTTCTAGAATTAACATATACTCATTCCTTACAAAATTAGAGCCGCTACATTGCAGTAGTACTTTATAACATTGGATGTAATAAACTACAAAACTACTAAATCTAGGGCATAAATGTACGTATATATTCAGTGTTGGAAATGGTTGGATACCATAGCCTAAACAAAACGGTTCTGCCTAGGAAAGAAATATTCCCAAGTATGAGAAATGCTATATTTCTACAGGTAACTTTCTCTTCTTTTTAATTTGCATTGCTTTAAGATGGTAGTATGATGACCTGAAAAGAAAGTTTAAATATCCGAACGTTATGTTATCCAAACATTAATAATAATTGACAATTTTCCATTAAGAATATCGGACACAGTAATTTTTCCCCTGCGTATTGTTTCTATCACCACCAAATTATCGTTCTCCAAAGTCAGTTCTAAATGGCGCCAGGTATTATTGCATTGACACGCCATTCATAGGTTGGCTGCATGAGGAAATCCTCATAATTTGTAAATTCTAGGGAAATGTCGTCACCCTACCTACAGTAGATAGGTCTCAAAATGTATGTGCACCCTACGTTACGGGCAACCCAGCAATATATTTTATTGAGATTAGAAGAATTTTCCCAGAATGCAACGCCAGTTGATATCTCTTATTATAATGGAGATTGTGTGTGTTTTCTGTCTGTAACCGAAACTATATTCCTACTAAAGTCACAATTCTCTTAGTTATTGACATCACATTCTCCATGATTTTATTTTTATCTAAACCACAATTATTAATAAAATTGTCTTACATTATTAATAATGTTAACTATGTCTACATACTGACAACATGCAATTATATTTATATATACAACAAAATAGCGGTTTACAGTGTGAACGGAAAGGCTAATTTGCATATTAATATTAAAAAATCCAATTTAATAAATATGTGCTTAGTATTATTGGTTTCTAACTGTTTGATTTTATTTTAATGAATATAAGCAAAAATCTCTTCAATGAATCTTAAATGAAATCCATTAATAAGATAAAATAACTGTCATTTTATTCTTTACTTCCTCTTATAACTAAATACTTAAATTAGAAAAAATAACAATGAAAGATGAGAGTGATGGAAGAGTAAGTTTCAGTTGTTCCATTTTTTATTATACTCCCTCTGTTTCAAATCTTTTATTATACTCCCTCTGTTTCAAATCTTTTTATCTGTATTCTTATTTAGTTCCGTTAGACTTTCTAATTTAATATAATATTTTATTACATTAAAACTTAAATACTTGCACCCGGAGGGTGCATATATTTGCTAGTATATGTAATACATGATTTTGTTTGTAGCTTATAATACGAACCTATGGAAGCGCGTAGCGTAATGAATACCATCGTAGGAAATGGACACGGCAAGAAGAGTTCAAATCCTGGAGGAGAAATTTTGCATTTCCCATTGCGCTAATATCTTTGGGACACTTATCAATTCAACTATCCCCCAGCTATCGGTAAATAGTATGACAGAATGCATTCTTTAAACTTGGTTATGAAACCAGTCTAGGAAAGGAAAAAGTCCGAATTCAAGCCTGGTAAAATCGGCTTAATAAATTGACCTTGTCTCATGTCCGACTCGTGCGGAGAAAATAAATAAGAACATTGAACATTCCAATTTTTTTAAATGAAAAGCTTTAAGAATATGTCAGTCTCATATTTTCTTGAATTATTAAAACAATTTCTCTCATCTTCCATGTTTTTATAATACAGCTAATCAGTATTTTGGGTTTTTATCAGTTTCTGAACCCACTATTTCTTTTTCTGTGCTCTCTCGGTCGGTTTTAGAATACACTGTACATCACTTAATTTGTCTAATCCAACACACACACACACACACACACACACACACACACACACACACACACACACACACACACATATATATATATATATATATATATATATATATTGGAAGAATATGTGCTTAATTTAAGTCATACCTAATTTGAAAATTAATTAGTTATAATTAAAGGAATTAGGCGTGCATATCGGTTTAAATGTAAGGCGTAAACAAATAGAGAAAAAGTCAATATCTCTATGTACATTTCAGCCTATTAGGCCTCATCAGCAGAGTTATAGACAGGGCAGTACTTTGTGCGGGATTTGAACCTCACCTGTCAGGCTGACAGGTGGGGACTCTAACCATTACACTAGCTGGCTTAACCAGATTTTCTCGTTTATTTTAAACTGATATATATATATATATCGCACTTTTGGGTTGACTTACAGCACGACAGTATTATATATATATATTGTATATTTACCAACTCATCCGCACGAGCAGGATATGACACAAGGTCAATTTTTTAAGTGGAGTTTAACGGATTTGTATTCAGTTTTCCTATCCAAGGCTTTTAGCCCAGTCTTCCCTACTATTTACTCATAGTGGTGGGGAGAATATATGGATTTATACCTTTCCCAAAAGTTTTTGCGTTATATGAAATGCAAACAGCCTAGTCCAGGATTTGAATTCGGGTCGGCGAGGCCTTTTTCTACGACTCTAACCATTACACCACGTCTAATCCAACCTATGCAGATATTACAGAAATCATTATTGTACATTGTCAATGATATTTACATTATTTTAAATTGTCATGAATCTATTTTTCTACTGAATCACAACTTTGATCGATGCAGTTTTGTAGACGGCTTTTCTATTCCCATGTCATACCTGCTCGCCGCCATGTTGTTGGGGAAGCGTTAAACATCTTCAATGCTGCAACATTCGAAAGTTGTTGACATCCTTGCACGACACTTCTCTTAATTAGCAATAGGTTTCAATTGGTTTAAAGCCATTTGTGTTCAAAAAACAATTAACTGCGTGAACTTCAAGACTGAGTACGTGTTCTGGAGCAGGAAGATGTACAGCAAACACAACAGTGCTGCTAATAGCCAGAAGATGTCCCCTGCGTCCCCAGCCCTTTCGAGACCTTTCTTTTGGGATTACCTTAATATCTATAGTTAATCCATGTAAGAATCAATTATTAGATATTGAACAAAATAAATTTAAGCAAGCAGACCTCCATTAAAATACCCATTTTATCGGCGGTACTTTGGATGTACTAATTGTATCCCTTGCAGAAGGACAATTTCCTCTTTTAAAAGGGTTGTCCTGGTGTGTAGCTAAACTCCATATAATGGTGTCACTCCAGATGTCAAAATCTAGTGAGTGTGGAGTACCTCTTCATTGCCATTATATTAAGTTAAACTCTGACCCGGAGCAGTAGTACCATTTACAGTCCCAACTATGTGTTGAATAGTTCTTTTTAAACAAATAATTTGTATTTGATACGACTATGAACCCGCCCCCCCCCAAAAAAAATAACTACTACGCAAAAATGTATCTAAATTAATCTATTGGCATGAAATAATCCTATGAGGCATGACATGTCACTAAAATCATTCAATAAAACATTGAAACTCTATTTTCTGCTGCAAAACGAAAATAAAACCTATCATTTCCGTATTTACCGAATCCTTCCTCACGAGCAGAATGTGACACAAGGTCAATTTTTAAGCAGAGTTTAATAGGTAATGAAATTAGAGGTTCTCTTCTACTAAACCGGTTCCCATACCAATATTAAATTCTCGTCTGCTCTACTATTTCCCCATCGCTGGATGGCGAATGTTTGGATGCATAACTTACCAAAGAGAATTAACACCATATGAAATACAACCAGCCTCGTCCCGCCCATTTACTAAGAGATGTATGCAACATGAGCATCTTCAAATAAATCATTTAAGGAGTTAATTCTAATAGTATAGTATATGCTGTGGGAGATGTTCGATCAATATATTTCACGTTTGATAGGTTATCTGGTCTTTCTTAATGATATTTTGCTTCTTGTAAAATTAAATCACATTAAAATTGTTTTTCTTTATAATCGCACTACCAATGCCTCGAAGAATCTCAGACAATATCCAGAACACCTTGACAAAATATTCGTGAACGATAATTCATCGATGTGATATTTGTCAAAATAACTCCCACTCTACTTATACAGCATCCTCAAACTTTAGATTTCTGTCTATTGCTATTCATATTTTTTGCACATGACCGTTAATGTTTCTCTTAACGAATTGATATCATCAATTATAGATGTCTGAGACGAATGGAACAATTAAAAAAATATCTCTATGAAATAATCCTTTATCTCCTTCTGGCGACAATGGAATTACAGTCAAATATTATTAAATGGATTATTGACTCAAGAAACAGCAAAAGATTCTAGAGACGGCAGCTTTGTTATCATATCTATATTTGGAATTATTAATCACATTGTATCGCATAAGTGTGCAAAAATTAAGCTAAAATATTTACACACACACACACACACACACACAATATATATATATATATATATATATATTCATCTGTTTTTTAAACACATTTTCACAACTCATGTTGTTCTCATTAACCCGTAGTAGGGACCCTAACAGGTACTACCACTCCGGGTCAGAGTGGACATGTGTACAACGATGATGAAGGGGTACTCCACATTCCCCAGAGCTCCAGAATCGCAACACCATACCCAGAGCAATAAAACCCTCACCCATAACCTAGTCCATATATGACAAAAAGGGTGGGGGCTTGTCATTAGGGCAAAAAGGTTGGTGCAATCATATAGGTGCTACGGCTTGATGATACCAGCCAATTGATCGGAGTAAGGACCAAAGTGAAATGTTGCATGTCATGAACAGCTCCACCACCAGGGTTCCATGTTTAAGCATTGAGGGTCGCCACTCGCAGCCAACAGGTGGTCCCATTGCGGGGTCTTCCCCTTCTGCAGTGGTGGAATCGTTGTATTCTGAAGTGTTAGCCAACATGGCTAACCTTAATGTCATGTGAGGCGATTACAATAACTGCGAATTTATCTCACGGTTGCCAACGTGTAGTTATTTACTTAATCCATTTCCTACCGGTAGATTTTAATATAAGATCGGAGATCTGGAGCATTCACCGGGGACCGATCTCGCATTTCAGTACTAATATACCAGCGAGCGTAGCTTGCAAAACATTACACCACGGCGTTATTTTAGAAGTTGCTCCCGTGCAGAGATTAATTGGCTGCAATTTGTAGATATTCATTAAGCAAATCAAACAAACAAATAAAACATTGCAGTCTAATGCATAAACTTTCTATTCAGAAAGACATTAGTAAATGTCTAACAGGTTTGTATTTTATCATGTACACTCCGTTTAAAATTAGTAACAGACACTTTTCCATCCTATCAAAAAAAACCTCCTTGGAATTTAACGAAACACATATCATCATCATCATGTCATGCAACTTGCACGGATATCCATAACGATCTCTGCGCAGCAGCCCGCATCCCTACATAGTTGGTCAATGTAGGTCCTGGCTGGGCGGCCCACATTGGTGTGCCCATGTGCTGGTTTCCACAGTAGTACGTCTCTTACGATCTCGTCCTTGCTTCTCCAGCAGTGTCCTGCATGTCTAGTCCATCTTACTCGTATGTTTTGTGAGATGGGGGGGGGGCAGGTGGCCATACAGTTGCTTTTTTGTGGGGTGCTGCTTCCACGACTTATTCAGGACCGCTCGCAGCATTCTTGTGCAACTCCCATCTAGCTTATTCTCAAGGCACTTCGTTAGCGTCCAGCCATACAACAGTACCGACACAACTACAGCCTGGAAGACCCTGTAAAAACTTTAGGGTTCGAAAATAAGGAACAGAACTTACGGTCATCTACTTAATTTACTTCAGCATGATGGATGTGAGACGCGACGGAAGAACCTAAATAGGCCAACGGCGTATATCACAAGGTGCTGGCCGGAGGACCCCAGAATGGTTCAACGGCTAGGATCAACTAGTTCAGTCAGGTAACTACTGCTCCTCATTTCTAAGATTAGTGCCTATTGATGAGTTAACTATACAGCTACCGATAGATATCGATGACCTCGACCCAACCGAAACCATTCATGACAGTACACACAACCGAAGAATCATGCAGCAACGTGCTTCCTGTTATGACAGAAAGTATGCGTTCTGCTGAGGCTCGAGCTCCGGTCCAGTGTTTGATAAATAACCTACACATCACACACCTGAATCACATTAGTCGCAGTACTGACACACATTCTACTGAAGACATAGCCCTAACCACAATATCTAATAAGACAGACATAGAATCCAAGCCCAATACAAACCTACTTAGATGTAAAGAAAAATCACTCAAGCTAGCAACATTTAACGTTAGAACGCTAAAAACGATAGGCCAACTCCCCGAACTTACGGCGTACGCAGCCGAAAAAGATATAGACATCATATGTGTGCAAGAACACAGATTTGATCATAGCGATGTAGAATTAAAATACCATGAATCTGAAAATGGCTGGACGCTTGTGTCAGCATCTACATGGAAAAACTCCGCCACTGCCACTATAAAAGGTGTAGGAATGCTTCTCAGTCCTTGAGCACAAAAATAACTTTACAGCATAGAAAAAGAATCCAACCGAGAATCATGAGTACTACGTTTAATGGCAATCCCTGCATGACTGTAATCTCATGTTACAGCCCCACAAATATCAGCGACGAAACAGGCATATAAACATTTTACAATGGGCTATCCTTCCTATGCAGATCCCCTTTAAACATAACCTACTAATCATTGGGGGAGACATGAATGCACAGATAGGAAAAAATGAAAACAATAGATTCAAATTGCTACACAAAAACATGTTGGTCTTCTGAATAATTGATGCAGCTTCACCACTGGATATCGTTTAGTTTCATAACACAGGCACCTCAATTTTTGGAGGGGTATTTCCCCTTTTATGGTATAGTCGTCGTATCGTAAGCCTCGCTGGCTGGACTATGAAATATGATAACATTTTTTCTTATTTCGTTTACATGAAACCTCGATTAAAAATAAATATTTTTATTTAGTCAACCTGTCTAATCGAGAAAAAAAACTCTGAATTGAAACCAGCTTTGCTCCACCTAAAATGTAGCCTTTTTCACTTCCTTCTTCTTGTATAAGGGTTGGATAAATACGTACGAATATAAAAGCAGTTACATTCCCTAATTTTTCGAACCAGTTCCATTAAGAATCCCAAACATACTAATCATTTGCCAGAGCCGATAAGCCCTAACTTTCACCCACTGTAGTAATGTAATTTTTTCAAGCTATGACACTTGGATGCTATTTTTAGCATATCTCGCCCAAACTTTGCTTCGATTATAGGCTCCGTGACGTTATATAAGTTAGATCTCCACCTACTCACTTCTCCATCTACTTTTATTACGTTGTGGGTGACTTATGAAAGTCAATAGGAGAATTGTCACTCCTTTCATTAATTTACGCACCGGGATACACGTGGACTGTCATACCTCCAACATCGCCCGGTTCACACAGCCTCTAATTCCATTAAGTTCTATTCAGACATTTCCCTTCATTTAAAATGACTATGATTGATATCGGTTTATCCTTTCCCCGTATATTTACTCAACTACACTCATACGAATATGACATATTCCAAATTTGGTAGATCAATGATTAAGCAGTCATTGTGTTTATCATGACATTAAGCTTAGGAAGTTTGTCAGCCAAGACAAAGATAATTCTGTCTATATTTTATTCGTCACCGGACACAATACGACCGCGGAGCCAAAGTAATGGTCAAAGGGGTTTGTTGAATGACATGTAATGCTCAATAATCAGGATTCCGTCAAAAAGCATCATGGGTTGTCCCCTACGACCAACAGGTATCCCTATTTTGTGGGAGGTCTTAACTATAGACACGTGTGCAATCGGGATATTTTACAGCACCAACCGACAGGGTCGCTCTCTGTTCAGATCTATCGTTGTTTCTATCAGTCTGGTCATATTTAGCTATCTATATTTCTACCTATCTATTATCTCTCTCATCTCTCACTCTCTCTCTCTCTCTCTCTATATATATATATATATATATATATATATATATATATATATATATATAATTAGTGCGTATGTTTCCTACAGAGGATTAATACTAGAACTTTGGGGAGTGTGGAGTACATCTTCATTGCTATTAATCCCAGGTATCGATGGTATCATCATTATTATCAAATGCGTGTTTTCGTCTGAGTAATAACTGGTGACCATCACTGTAATCCGAGTAACAACAAGTCCCCCCCAACTCTCAGTATTCTAGCAATTCTGCTGTGATCTTAACTATTATCAGTATCTCCTTTTCCTGGAGAATTTTTATTACATCCTTTGTAATTGATTAAAAAGTTCCAACTATGACTTCTATCATTGTCATGTTCATGCTTAACAGTTTCCATGGCGGTTCCAGTTCCTGTTCCAGTTCTTTGTTAAAGTCTGACAAGTTATTTTTTTCGTGTTGAATATCAAATTATCTGAAAATGATTGGATGATCTTATCTCAAAACAACTATCTATATATTAATGCTCTTGTTCCTAAATCTCCCTTCTGTTATCATCCTGTAACACCATATGGTTACAAATTAGATCGTCCGAATTGTCCACAGTGCAATCCAAAAATGTAAATCACGATTATCCAGTGTCGCTTAATCGCATATTTCTTATTTGTCCCATTTCATTTCACCCAATTTTGAAAATGAAACATTCTAAATGGTCACGCAAGACCTTCTAGAGAATATATGATAAAAGGGATGTTGGTTTGCCATAAAGACGATAGGGTCGAGACAATCATATAGATGCTAGGGCTTGGAGTCACTTGCCATTTCATCGAAGAGCCTCTCCAAACACCCGTCTATCCTAAGGGCCAAAATAGAGAGTTGCAAGTCTGCTCAGCTACGAGGATCATGGGTCACCGCCTATGTCCAACGGATGTCCCCATTGGGAGTCCGTTTTGTCTAATCAGATCGTCAAAATGCTCATTAATCAAATGTTGGTTTCACTTGACCTGGTGTCAGCAATGTTCACTTGTCTCAAGTGCTGACGGCGACACGCCATATTCCGGTACATTTTATTTTCAGTTTGATTCTAAATTCTGATTATCTTCTAAATAGTTTTTTCCTGAAGCCAAACACAAATGGAGAGGACCCTCTCCTGGAAAAGAAAACGCTGGCCGTATTTGACTGACACTACTTTAAGTTAGGAGGCGCTAGAGAATAACGATTATCATCGTTTGAAATACACACGGTGATACGAGTCATGGAAGAGGCTTTTTACATTCCCCCACACACACGCACACACACAAGCACACACCTATATATATATACAAATGTGTGTGTGTGTGTGTGTGTGTGCTCGTGTGCGTGTGTCTGTAGAAATGTAGACAAGCACAGGATGTTACACTGGATGGAAGTTTATTATTGGTGTAAATCTTACCCCCCCATATATATATATATATATATATATATATGCGTGTGTGTGTGTGTGTGTGTAAGTGAGAAAGATGGAAATGAAACTGACAGTTATGTTCAACAAATGATTTGAGGGAAAATGTATATAGTTTGGTTTGAATTAAATGTATTGCTATTATTTACTCAACACGTGTTTCGATCAAATTTCATACCTATGCACGGAAAAAACCTTTTTAAAATTATTTGAAATATAAAAAAAATAAAAATAACAAAGATCAGTATTCAGCTTTTCCATTTAATTCACTTATCGTTATTTTCTTGTTATATTTAATTAATTCTTATTAAGTATTCTAAGATATTTTCAACGTAGATGTTTTTTTCTTTTTAAGATCAAACACTACATTCAACTCTGATTGCTTTGCCCTGTGCTAACTTCATCTATGTGGCATAGGAAATATAAAGTATTGTATATTGGTTTACTGAAGATTTGATATGCTCTGAGGATCCGATGAGCTCTGGAGTTTTGATAAGCTCCAACAATATGCTATCGAAGGTTGCAATTGAAAAAGACAATAGAGCTCCTAAGATTCATCGGTACCAGCAACAAAATAGAATATGCAACTACATTGACCTTAAAGTGTCTGTAGAACTGAATGCATACACATGATATGTTTATTAAGTATTATATAGATTGTTATTGTATATTTTTGTATTATTTGTTGTAAACAAAACAATAGGATTTATATGTAATGAAATTGCAAATCATCGTATCTGGCTTAAATAGCTACCGTTGATTTTTGTTTCGTTTCGTGGAAATTCCTCGGGTCCCGCTAGTTATTATTATCAGTAGTAGTAGTAGTAGTAGTAGTAGTAGTAAATTTCAGCAGGTTTAGGAGCTCTTGGTCTTCACTAGAATCAAAATGAAAGTATGTTTCGCTGAACTCCCGGACCGTTCAGAGTCGATTTGAATAGCGCTCTGGTTTGGGTAATTTAAATGTTTCCGCGGATATCCAGTTCCCCTACTTTCGTATGTAGGCCCTTTTGAATTTTCCCAAGGGATCCAGCTATGATTGGTATCGGAATCACCATCATCTTCAATTGGTTCAGCAAGGTCTAGGTATTTTATATCCATTATTATTATTATTATTATTATTATTATTATTATTATTATTATTATTATTATTATTATTATTATTATTATTATTATTATTATTATTATTATTATTATTATTATTCACACCTTTTGAGTTTTTCACTGGAGTCTGAATGACAGCAAGTCTCCTCAGGTCTACAGGAATCTTCTGAGTATTCTGGCAGATTCCAACAGTGCAGTGTTCTGAATGGTTTCAATCCTTCCTCTGATTTCCAAAATTTCCAAACCTTTTTCCAATCCTTTTTGGACCGTTCCAAGTGCACCAACTACAATTGGTATAACTTTCACTTTCATATTCCATAACTTTTTCAGTTCTCTGGCAAGGTCCAGATATTTGTCCATTTTTTCATTTTCATTTAGCTTCACCCTGTGATCTGCTGGAACTGCAAAATCTACCAGTTGGCAAGTTCTTTCTCTTTTGTTAATCAACACTAGGTCTGGTCTTCTTGCTGGGATAAGGTGATCCGTTTTTATTTCAAAATTTAATTTTTTGCATAATTCCCAGTGGATCACCTTCCCAACCCAGCCGTGTCTAATTTTGTATTCCCGTTATGCTAGTTTGCTACATTCGCAGAGTACATGGTTTACAGTCTCATCTCTATTACCACAAAGTCTACATTTACCATTTCGTTGGGTCTTAACAATTTTTGCTTTTATATAGTTTGTTCTCATGGCATTATTTTGTGCAGCAATTTTTAATGATTCTGTTTCTCTTTTGAGGTTTCCCTTTCTTAACCATGCCCAATTCTTTTTATGTGCAACCTTTTCGATTTGTCGTTTGAAGTGTCCATATAATTGTTGTTCTTCCCATTTTTGTTTTCTAGTCTTTGTTGTTTTTCTGTTTGTCCATCTGTCACTTCTACTATTGTTGGCCACCATAAATAATTTGTCTTTGCTCCTTCTTGTGTAATCCTCAAGTTGTTGGATTGTGGTTTCTACACAGTCCTCTACGTTTGCAAGACCTGTTCCCCCTTCCTTTCTTAACACATATAATCTATCTCTATCGTTTCTAGTGTGAGGACCCTTGTGCATGGTCATTAACTTTCTCGTTCTTTGGTCAATCTGTCTGAGTTCTTCTTTTGTCCATTTTAAGAATGGTCCTGAGTATCTTATAATGGGGACGGCCCAGTTATTGATTCCTTTGATTAGGTTTCTGCTGTTAAGTTTGGTTTCTAGAAGTTTTCTAGTTTTCCTGAGATATTATTATTATTATTATTATTATTATTATTATTATTATATTATTTTACCCGTGCAATATTTTCACTCAAGTTTTATTACCAAAACCATCCGAGTAAGACGGACAAGACACGCGGGACACTGCTGGAGAAGCAAGGACGAACTCATAAGCGACGTCCTCCTGTGGAAGCCAGCACATGGGCACGCCAGTGTGAGCCGACCAGCAAATACGTACATTGACCAGCTCTGTGTGGATACAGGATGCTGCATAAAGGACCTCCCGAGTATGATGAGTGATAGGGACGGATGGAGAGAGATTGTCATGGATATCCGTGCTAACAGCGCGACATTATGATGATGAAGTCTGAATAAGTATATGTCTTTACAGGTCTCCTGGACTCTTCTAAGTATCCACGATGGTCTTAATCGGGTTATGGTCTGGATGATTTCGATACGTCCTCTGATCTTCTTTTCCTCTAATATCTGTAGCAGGCCTCTGGGTAACATTCTAAGGGCAGCACTACAATTGGTATTAACATCAACCTCATGTTCAACAGTTTCTTTTTTTCGATTTATTTCCTTTTCACTTGGTTCCTCATATTTTTCAGCTCTCTGGCGAGATTAAAACAAGAATAAACAGATCGGTTTAGATTTAGAAACTTTATATGGGTGTTCATAGATTTATTTTTTGTATTATTTGGATTTTTCGGACTGTTGTTCTGATCTTTGTTATATACACAAAGGTTAGTCCGATGTGCCCTCCGACCGTCTTCAGTTGTTTCTTATCGAACTCGGGAACTTTCTTGTTGAAGTCGGGAGCTTTTCATGTCATAATACAGAGAAATTCAAATTGAACCCTTTGTTTAATCTATTGGGATATATTGTTCCGTTACGTTAACCATGAACGGTTATAAGTGTTAAGGTATGTTAAATATTCTATGTTATTTTCGGTTGTAGTCGGAAATGAAATGGCAAAGTCCAGATGACTGGCATTTAGAATTGTATTAAATCAAAACCTTACATCGCTTGCGCCATGTGTCAGAAAAAAACTTAATAATACAAATTATCAACCCTTATCTAAATAAAATAACAATTTTATTTTTGTGGTACAGTGTCGTTCTAATGAAGAATGCATATTTGTGAGTGTATAATCTTTTATAATAATCAGTTTCAGGTGCCTTAAACCCATGCTGAGCTGGCAATTTTATAACCAATACTTTACAGATATTCTTTTTTTAAATTTAGCCATCTAATTAAAAAGTATTCATATTAAATTTTAATATAATCTTTGTCCGTGAATTCCATATGCATTGCTTTTATAAACCTAGTGTCTTCGTGATATTGTAATTTAATAGTATAACTAGTGGAAATTGCAGTCCACTACCTCAATTTTTCTTTTCACAAAGGTGTGTCTGTGACTTAGATCCTGCTCTAGAGTTTCTGCTCTTGAGATTTTAATGTCTGTGTGAAAAACTCGTTATGTAAGTGACTTGCTTTAGAAGTAAATTTAAATGAAAGAATGAAGAAACCCATAGAAAAGAAGCAAATCATTAAGAACTGCTGGGACATCTCAAAATAAACACCAGCATAAAAATGTATTAAAAAAACAGGAATACTGACCAATCGTCGACCAAATAAATACAGATAAATTATCGTAAATAATAAAGAAGGACTCCATGATAAAATCCACAAAAATTTGCCAAGTATGTAATATTAAGGACAACTTATGCGGCGAACACCTTAAATCAAGCAACTTATTGAATAGTTTCACAACCAAAAATATTATTTTAGAATGTACCACGAATCGAATAGCGGAAGTAAACATGTAATTTATTTTCAGGTCTGCAAACGCTGGAAAACCAATAACTTGGAAAGTCAGAATGATCCTTTCATATTAAACTAAAATAAACTATAGACTCATAATCAAATCAATGGATCAATAATAAATACATGAACAGCAATACTTTCGCTCAAACAGACATTCTAGATATTGGGGCATATCTTGAAAAACTGCTTGAAAAACTTAAAAATAACTTTCTGAAAACATTTTTGACAATATCCTTTTCTCCTGACGTTAATTTAAGATCGAAAGTCGTTGAAAACAATTATAAAAATAGATAACATAGAATAAAAATTCCTATTTGTCATATCGCTTTTGTTCATCATGGAAATTAAACGATGGGTTTTCACAGGTACAACAAATTGTTGTTGCTGTCATTATTTAATTTTTATTATTATTATTATTATTATTATTGTTGTTATTGTTGTTGTTTTTGTTGTTGTTGTTGTTTTTGTTGTTGGTTGTTGGTGGTGGTGTTTTTGCTGGTAGTGGTGATGGATTTTCGTAGCGGTGGCTCTGTTCATCCTATTGTTGCTGTTTTATATTTCTTGTTTATTTCTTAATAACATGGATTTTGATGCGCAGTTACTTTAATTGAAAATATTTACAGAAAATTGATATTACCAAAGGCTCTGCCATAATATAATTTCCAAATGATTCATTATTTATTTCTTTGGAAAAAGCGTTTACAACAGACAATATTTCGTAATTTCTCCAAGAATAGGAATACTAAATATGCTTTCTATTATTTTGAGTGCCTCTATTCAACAATACAAGAAAATGCATTTCTCTGATTTCCTCTTTTACAAAACTAATACCATTTAGCTGAAATTACCATTGGATATTTGTTAGATATTCTATCCTCACAAAAGAAGGAAAATTGAAAAAAGAAGAAAGAAAAGAACGAAAATAAACCGTCTCTGTATTTCATATATTTTATTTCAATTATGGATATTGTGTCTGAAAACTTTACAGAATAAAACATCTAATGGCACTGGCTGAAAATATGCAAGAACGTGCCTAGGATGCATCAGAAAATAAAAGAAACAATAATTACTTTCTCAATATGTTTGAAAAGATCTTTAATGCTGCATATTGTCTCGAGTATTCGATACAAATAATGTGCACGAGTTCTTTCAACAAAAACAGCACCGGGCGATTTGAATATTTATTTCATTCATAAATTTTATGTGCGTCGCAAGCTAAAGTCCATAAATAAATACAACCAATGAATTGCTAATTGCATTAGAAGGTTACATTGCCAGGTTAAAACATAATCATTTGCAAAAGAAATAAATAAAAATAAAGATGATACGGTAAAATAAAAATATGTTCTAACTTTTTTTTATAACGTTCTCCTTGTTCAGGATAATCGATGTCATTTAGTAGTTAATATTATTTGATTACTTTCAGTATAACCTGTTGAGATGCAAAGAATAAAAGGTTAACATTCGTCAAATGAAAGAATTAGCAAAGCTATCCAGTACAGCTATATTCACATAGTTGTATATGATTTATTTATTATTAAATTGAGTGGCGAGGTTGACTTATTTCTTTGTTACATCTTTAAACTTGTGCTTGACCTATTCGAAGCGGAAAAAAGGTGACTAGCACATATAGAAGTAACCATGTTAAACGTAGTAAGTGAATGGTACCGAGATCAGAATGGACGTATTATTTAAAAAGTCCAGCTATTAAAAAAAACGAGTTAACCAGGTACATCTCGTAAGGTAACAATAACTGTTTGATCTAACATGGACTAAAAAAGCAGTTAAATATGATTTGACAAGACCATCATACACGACGAGTTAAGCGCGGGCCCTGCTGGTTAAGTGATGCCACCAACGCGAGGGGAAGTGGGGTCAAGTTTTGTTCTGTTAGTTAAAATAAAATACTATACTATTTTTTCTTTTTGTCATCTTTTAGAAGCAAGTGTCCTGGATGAAAAGCGTTTGCATGTACAGAGAGCGGTTGGACATTTCAAATATTTAGGGAGAGTTGATTCATACGTGACCCGAGTAAACAACCCGAGGAATTTGTATTTTTCTTTTTCTCCGAGTCTTCCCAAGCGTTTTAGATTAGACAGTTTATTCCCTCAGTTGTTTCTTTTTTCCCTTTTTCCAATCCAATATCAATGTAGATTTGTATAGTTTATATCAATGTTTCTAAATCTCAATCATTCTTGGAATAAATCCTGACATTGTACATATACATGGGTTGGTTTATTTTTTTCTGAGACTTGGTTCATTTTAGCCTCTTTTGTATTTTCTCAATTCAGCTTGCTTATTGCTCTGATAAATTCTTCCTGAATGATTCCCATTTGGCTTTTTACCTCTGCTCTGGTTTGTCCTACAGCAGCCATTTTTGCTTCCCGGTGTTCATTGAGTCTCATTATGAAGTTTACGACTTGCTCTGATATTTTAAATATTTACCGGGTCGTATTTTAGGGTTTCCCCTCACACATCCGACTATAAGCAGACAGAGCAATCGTCGGTAACTACGATACATACCGACAGTCTCTTCTTTTATTATATACACTGTCAACTATTGTCACACTATTTCCCTATGATGCATATGGCTGATTAATCCATGGATTACTAATCTTGGCTGCTACGAACAGAAAAATATTATTGGTTGGAATCCAGGGATGTGAAAAAGAAAGGGGATTCTTAAATGGTTCTGAGATGCTTGCTCAAAACTACTAATATTTGGTAAAGTATTTTAATGAATATATCGTTTGTTTTTGTAAAAGATTTAATATTTTGAACAGAATCATGATGAAATGGATGATTTGATAAAAAAATTAAAGGTCATTAAATCTCTAGAGACTTCTCTTTAATTTATCTGATATCAGATTGTTCATGAGATAGAAATACCTTTTGAATATAAACACCTTTTTTTAGCATCGTATCACCTATCAATAGCGTTCTCTTATCTGCCGTTTCATACAATACTGTGTTTTGGATATGGAACTAAACTGTAACTGGTTGTAAGGCTCTATTGGTAGAGCACTGGGGAATGTTGTCGCGTTCGTTGCCTTTACTCCCAGGCACACCCCAACCCAGATTAGTAGTATATGTTAGGGTCTCATCTATGGATAAAATAGTGCTTTGTGATTATATTTGGAATGTTTTGAACAATATTAACATATTGGTTCTTTAAATATTGATATTGTAACTACTATGAAGAGCTTATCTGATTAAAATGATTGGGAACATACATCTTTTAAATTATTAGTATTACATAGGAATTACATTTTATCAATATAATTGTTTACAAAATAGTATATATTAGATTGGAATAATTACTCACAACCATAAAAATTTGTAAAATGTGCTAATTAGATGATAGTCAGGTCGCGCAGGTAACACAGATTCCCATAATTCTCCTTCGGCAATCGTCCCTATCGGTCATCGCCTCTAGCAGGTTTTCCGTGTGTCATCCAGATTCGGCATAGATTTGATCGATATTGGTTTTTACTGGTCAACCTAAATTGGAGTATTTATATTTAGGTGTCCACATGGGAACGTCACTTTTGAGTTTGTCCTTGTTTTCCCACAGTGTCCTGTATGTCTTGTTTGCCTCGCCTAATGGTTTGTGTAATAGAAAGCAGGTGACCGGACAGCTGTTTTCTTGTGATATATATTTATTAATGATACCTACACACCTACCCAAGCAGAATCACTGATGTATAGTCTAGAAAAGGACTTGTTCAAGGCAGCATGCAACATCCTTGCGCAGCTTATTTTCAAAGTACTTCGTTTTGATTCATGTGGTACTGCCGGACAGTAGTACTATTACAGCTAGGAAGAATGCTCGATTTATATTATCAGTCAGATCAGATTTCCATATGACTGATATTCTATCCACAGCAGTACATACAATTCATATGCGGGTATTGATATCGCTTTAATTAGATGATATATTACTACTTGCGTATGGAAACTGGTGTATTTGATTTTAAGGACTTACCATCCAGTGTTGACATGTCTACAGTTTGTCTACAGTTTGTTTAAAACACATGAACTCAGTTTTATCTTAGTTCACATCGAGGCTAAGGCTTCTTGATACCATCTATAGACTATACAGCAGTGATTCTGCTTGTGCAGGTGTGTAGATATCATTAATTAAAGATATATAATTGACAGAAGATCATTATCATGACATAGGAAATTACTAGAAACCATATAAATGTTTGTAGATTAATAGTATTTTTAAGAAATAACATCTATTTTAATGACAAAATATAAAAAGATGTATGTAAAAAAAATAGTTTATATTAAAAAACAGATATTATCTCGAAATCTCCCAGTATGTTGGTTTGGTTTCTTTGGTTAATGCCTGATCAACCTTCGTGGGTTATTCAATACCAAAGCTTCCCTTTTAGAAGAAAAGTAGTTGTACAATTTAACCCATAGTTGGTGGAGGATGAGAAGTTCATTTCTTCCCAGAAAGTATTAGTCCGAAAGTTAAGTTAATAGCGGAACTAGAGTTTGAACTGACATACTACCATGTCGCAGTCCAGCCACTACGCCACGGTGACTTCCCTGATGATATTTTTGATTCGTATAATCAAAATAGGTAAATATAATCGATTATTTCAAGGTAAGAATGGAGAGATTTGTTTATAAAACTATTTATATTGTACTGATATTACACATTGTTAAAAAACAATCAAAATAACATCACCATTCTTTTTAAAGTGTCCCATAGGGCTCTAATGGTTGGGAAGCTAGACTTGAAATCCCGTACTACTGAATATCGAGTTCGATCCCCGCTGGAGAAAACATACTTTCCTCCAAGTGACACATCCTACCCGTGGCGAACAGGTGACTAAATACATTTAGGGCGTATCATCGAGGTGCATAATCGTAGAAATAATCGTCTAAATCACTGGTTTTCCATACATCAAGAGGTAATTTATAATACTATGTGCTGGGTCACCTTCTCAATGTATGTATGTTATGTATGAGAACGATGCTCCGGCTCAGTATTACAGTCGTCGAAACTGCCCGTTCCAACCTCCCGTTCTTATGTTGTCTGTTGATTTACAGGAAGGCTGAAAAAGAGCTGGTTTCGTTCCTTTTACCAACTCGGCTGAAATAAGATTAAATAACCAAAAGCTGTCAACGGATCAACAAAACAATTGAACACAACGCCTTTTTTATGCTTATGTACAAAATATATACATTTATTTTACAAAGGAGCGAGGTGATTTATTTGTCAGCTGATTGGCGATCTACAGCTAGTTTTTGGCTAGGTTATCAATTTCGTACCGAGTGGCAAGGCATCAGTGTGTATCGGAACCTTATTTATTAAATTATCATTTTATTTTGGCAAAATTTGAAATTCCGATGATATATATTAAATTCCATAATCTAAAGAATTTATGCTTACATGAGGATTTTTCGTTTAGATAAATATATACCTCCAATATAAAGATTATTATTATAATTATTATTGTTTTTCTTATTTTTACTTTTAATTTTAACAAACCACCATAATTAATAATTAGGGTAGTTTTAATTAATTAGTAAGTAATTAACAGATCGCCAAACAACCCATAACACTTAATAGCGTTACAAATTCCTCGAGGCCATCATATTTTCTACTTAATATATATATATATATATATATATATATATATATATATATATATATATATATATATTGTGCAATTTTCAATGTATATGTATGTTTTATGTTTGTTTTGTGTTTTGCAGGTGAATCAGTATTGTGACTAGTTTGTTTTTTCCTTTTTTTCCCGAGGAGTCAGGTTATACGTACACACACACACACACACACACACACACACACACACACATACATATATATATATACCTATATATATACATACATATATATATATATATATATGTGTGTGTGTGTATATATATATATATATATATATATATATATATATATATATATATATATATATATATATTGTATCAGGTCGCATATGGCGCTACTGGTACTATGTAACCCAGTACTACCTGTCTCATAGTCGGGTTATCGGCGACTAAACTGGTTACCCCACCAAGCCTATCTGGTGAGGAGGATGGCTAGACATCCAGCAGGACGAAAAACAAAACCTGTCAACGGCCATCTAGCAAATAACATACGCGGGGACGTAGAAATACTTGGATTGGTATCCAGGCGCGTAGCAAAACCACCGGGAGACATGTATTCCCCAGCCTTGTCAGGGCAGGTGTCTCGGAGAAGGAAAACTCCAAAATCTAACCTGCGGCGGCTGCTGCAGCCAATGATGTTGACTTGTTCTTCTTTTTGTTTCAAATGTGGCAGACACTTAGAGAGTGGGATTGGTTCTGTGCAAAGCTTTTCCTCACTTAAAAAAGCTTCAGGCACAGGCATTGCTTGATATGCAATACATGTCTTGTCCTTTATATGTACTAAGGCTGGCTGTAGCCTAAAACGGCAAAGAAAGAGAGATGAATTTTATCAAGAAAAGTAAGCTCACCATTATATTGTTTGAACTGTTGAGCTTTTTTTTATTATTATTATTATATCAAGCAATGGCAATACTTGAATACGAGTTTGCTGCCATCATATGTATATATATATTATATATATATATATATATATATATATATATATATATATAAATGCTTACATATATGCTTACTATATGCATACAAATGTCTAGCCACACTGAAGAGACGTGATACGTCAAAACACGGTGTCTGTGTATGACTATCTATCTATCTATCTCTCTCTCTCTCTCTCTCTATATATATATATATATATATATATATATATATATATATATATATATATATATATATATATATATAAGATGTTTTCTAAATGCACATTCATAGTTTAGTTTACAGTGATTTGATGCAGAAACGTTTAGTGATATATTATACTAAATAATATCCATCTTTATAGCATATGATTCAAGTACAAAATACAAACCTGTTATTTTATCTTGAAAGAAAATTTAACCATTACTCCATAGAATAATGGGAATGTACTCATATATGTATAGCACGAATGAGAAAGTTATATATATTATATATATATATATATATATATATAATATATATATATATATATATAAAAGTAAAGTAAAGTCGTCGGGGCGCCTAATGTCGGTATTAGCCAATTAGCGAGGGAGACTATCCCCTTTTCAATAGCGCTAGACCAAGGAGATAATCTTAGCGTCTGAGGTGGAGCGCCACACCTACCATCAGCTCCTTACTTTACCGCACTTTTCCCTGTGCTACTCATACGCTGAGTCGGTGAGGACCGGTATCGAACTAGGAACCTTGTGGTTTCTAGCCGAACGCTTTACCGACTCAGATGTGTGTGTGTGGGGGATGTAACTTTTGACAGGAATATTACCATGACTAATGAGAGAAATGCTGTTGGTAGTGGTTTGAATAAAATTCTAGAAAAACCAAGTAAATTTATGGACATTCATAACCTTTTCCCTTGTATCAATGGTTCGATAACGTATAATAAGCTTCCTGAGATTAAACCATAAGAGGATTTTCTTACCAGTTGATTTAAAGCATCTAGTTCGTGGGTTGACTGCTAGAATATTATATCAAAGCGGATTTGCCAGCATTTACTGGAGAAATTCCAAGTTGTATTAAGTTCATTTCAAGTCATGAATCTTAAACAATATCTCGAAGTGTTTGTAATATATCATATATTAAGATATCAACTGCAAACAGGTAATTCGATTTTACTAACAAAATATTACGGAATCCGATAGTTGTAAAGAATGTGGGTCTGTCATGTCTTTAACGTTGATTTATATTTGAATTTGAAATAATAAAGATACAAGAAATATTAACCTCTTCTCCGGATTATATGACGTTACAGCTAATCCATACTTCTTTACATCTCGAATCACACATTCGACGAGACGTGAAAAATTGACGAGCCAGAAATGATGACATCAATAATACTAGGGAGCGATTGTATTGTATACTTTCTGTGTTAATTAATTTTCACAAAGATATAGACAATATAATGTTCAGTTGCAGCAAGTTAGTAATGAAGATTGTTCTGTTACCATGTGGAAGCGCAATGTGTAATGGTTATCTTTGTAGGAAATGGACACAACGACACGAGTTCAAATCTTGGGCAAGGCTGGTGGCATCTCACTTATCTCTAATACCTTTGGAAGTTATATGCATCCAAATATTCTTCCTACAGCTAGGGGTAAATTGTGTGTTACACTTGGCTCTTTAAACTTGGTTATGCAACTAGTATGAGAGAATTAAAACTCTGCCTTATAAATTAACCTGGTCACATCGTACCCGGGCGGAGGGGTTGATAAATATATATAAGCTCGTTCTTACTTCTCTCGCAGTATCCAGCACGTCTTGTTCGTCAAACAGAATGGTTTGTTTCATTGGAAGCAATTTACTCTTTTGTGGGGTATTGCTTCCACGATTTTTTCAAGAGAGCACATAACATCTTTCTACAGGTCTCTTACAAGCGATTACGTAATTTATCATATGCACGCGGAGAAGAGAATGATAACGCTCTTACCTAAAATTAGCATTCATTGCCCTGGATTATACAGCCTACACCAAACCATTAGATGCTTAATGCTAAAAAGCGTTAACATTTTCAACACAAACACATACACACACATCAAAGCAAATATCTACCACGGCTAGGATGTGACACAGGCTTGCATGTATGGAGCACCCAGGGAGGATCGAACACGCTATTCAGTAATTATGGATATGCGAGCCTGGTTTACTAACAATTGCAGCCTCATGGTATGCCCCACACAAACTGAAATAAAGTTATACTCACATATGCGTACATAAATACACAAATATATAAGGCTGGGCTCAATAGTCTTTGTATGGCAAACCTTAGAGGAGAAGGAAAAATCTTAATCCAAAGCACCACTCATCCACTGAATAATTTACCTTGTGACACTTCATGCCAGTGACGGAGAGATTGGAAAAATACACACATATTCATAATTTTCGTTCCAGATTTCCGACGCTGTAGATTATAGTAATGAATAATACATAATAATATCCATTTTTATTATGTAATGTTCAACTAGAAAAGAGAAAATCACCGATATTTATTTTGGAGAAAATGAGCTTAATGACAGGTTTTAGGTGTGTATTCATCTATGGGTGATACTACACACACACACACACACACACACACACAAACACACGTGAACACTCACTCTCTCTCACACACACACACACATACACACATTCCCACATTCACACTGAGATAGATATATAGATAAATGGCCTTTATTCTTTATGTATATAGATAGTTTTTTTTTCAGAATATAAAAAGAAAAAAAGAAAGTGAGGAATAAATAAAAATAAGTGTGCACACATATCTATAGCTGGAATCCATTACGAAATAGATAACAAAATTATGGGTGTACTCATCTATGAATAATACCACACACACAGACACACACAGAGAGAGAGAGAGAGAGAGAGAGAGAGAGAGAGAGAGAGAGAGAGAGAGAGAGACGCACACACACATGAACAAACACTCCCTCACACACCAATATACATATTAATATATAGATAGATACATAGATTACTATTTTCTTTCAATAGATAGATAGATTCACAGAAACAAATCAAAATGTGTATGCCTGCATATGTTTAGCTGGAATCCATAGCGATATGGATAAAACAAACTTCTAGGTGTCTACTCCTGTGTGAATTATACTGCACTCACTCACACAAACACACCCACACAAACACACAACACACACACGCACACACACACACACACACACACACACACACACGACATAGATAGATGCCTTATTTTGTTCAGATAAAAAGAAAAAAAGAAAGAAAGAAATGTGGTTGCATGCATATATTTAGCTGGAATCTACATATTCCTATGTAGATAAAACACTTTTTTGTCCCGGTAAATAACGATAAAATGCTGGAAATCAGTTTATAGCCACAAGGTAATACATGAAAGTAAAATGTTATCTTTTGCACCAAAAATATCATATAATATATCATACAGTATATCAACAGATTTTTTATTTTATTATTAATTTTTCTACAAACTGTTCTTTATAACAAATGATAAAAAAATTAATCAAAATGTCAGTGTTTTTCTGCTTTGTACTTACTATGGTGTCTATTTTGGTTGATATGAAGTTCTTGAAATTCTCTGACGTTCAGAGACTATGCTTCCGGCACATATCATGCACTGAATACATTCAAAGGTATTTCCCCTGAGAAGAGGTGTGTAATTGATTTATGAGGATTTCCACCGTGTAATAGATTATGGCCATCACGTGCTGACGGCAGATTATGTAAAATGTGCGTGTGGTGCGATGAAGGCTAGAAACAGGGATAAGCGGCTGAACACAGATAGGAGGAAATGGCCACTCCTGGGATTGGGCCACATTACTAGGCGCAAATCAGATGGGAAAACTGAGATGTAAATTTATTGATCAAATACTATTAAATGGATAATAGGTGATTGGGTTATGTATGTACTTGTGAAAGAAAAGGTTGGCTTTAGTCTGCTGTCTATATTTATAGTGCCATTTTATTTGAATTTAAGGTGAAAAACATGAAAGAAAACGTGTACAAATATCCACATGTAGATAAGTACATACCTACTTCTACATCAGGGAAGGGCAAAAAAGTTAACGTACACCCCCACACACATGTATATATATATATATATATATATATATATATATATATATATATATATATATATGGGGGGGGGGAGAGAGAAAGTGTGTGTATATGTGTGTATATGTGTGTATATTGCGTGTGTGTGTGTATCATTATTATTAGAATTGATAATGAAGTTTGCTATATTTTAAAATGAAAATTGCTCAATATCATTGATAGAGCATTTATATTTACGCTAAGGTATTGAAGACAAGAAATCATCGGAGCTTCGTAACTGACAGTTTCACGGCCATGTGTTATTAAAATCAACAGCGCTGATAGTTTCTTGCCTCTGCAATTTTAAAATCGCCGTTGAATCCATATATTCACTCCTCTAACTTAGGTCATCATTATGACAGACTGATGTTCAACTTTCTTTTTAAATATCAAATAGTTAAACCCACAGAAAGTTGAACATTGGTGTGATAAGTACTGGCGCAAAAAAAGTTTTAAAGATCATCTGATATGAAGCCCCCAAAAGTCCTTGTTTTTTTCATATACATTTAAAGATGCAATTGCTTAAAAATCTTCTAATTTCAACACAGAATAGTTTGTCAATTTATTATATTCAAATAAAATGAATAAGATATTAAAAAATTAGCATTTAAATTGAAATTATATCATTCAACTAATCTCAACAGCTCAGATTAGCTACATTTCATCATCATCATCATCATGTCGCGCTATTAGCACGGATATCCATGACAATCTCTCGCCAACCTTTCCTATCATTCATTTTCCCAGGGAGGTCCTCTGCGCAGCAACCTGCATCTTTGCTTAGTTGGTCAATGTAGGTCCTTGATGGACGGCCCACACTAGCATGTCCGTGTGTTGGCTTCCACAGAAGAACGTCACTTATGAGCTCATCCTTGCTTCTCCAGCAGTGCCCGGCATGTCTTGTCCGTCTCACTTGTATGGTTTGTGAGATGGGGGGCAGGTGGCCATATAGCTGTTTCCTCGTGGGGTGCTGCTTCCACGATTTATTCAGGACTGCACGCAGCATTCTTGTGCAGCTCCCGTCCAGCTTATTCTCAAGGCGCCTCGTTAGGGTCCAAGTGGTGCATCCGTACAGCAACACTGATACAACCACCGCTGGAAGAAATGTCGCTTTAGCTTGTCAGCGAGATCGGATATCCATATTATTGATAATTTGTTTGTGGCCGACACGCTTTTTCCTATTCGTGTATTTACATCGCTTTCTGTGGATAAGATATTACTACCTAGGTATGTGAATTGTTCTACTGGCTTAAGTGGCTTACCGTTGAGTGTGGTTATGTCTCCTTTCCTTTTGAAACATATGTACTCTGTTTTATCGGAGTTTACATGAAGGCCAATATTATTTGCTGCCTTCTCTAGGCTATGCAGTAGTGACTCGGCCTGTGGTGGTGTATCCGCAAGGAGTGCAAGGTCATCAGCGTAGTCCGCATCTGTGACTTTCTGTGCGGGATATCGCCTGCTTCTTGCCTTTTTTAGTGTGAAGCCTTCTTCTTTTATGGTATCTAATGATGTTCGAAGTGCATAGTCTAAGCATATGATAAATATATATGGTGCTAGTGTATCTCCTTGTAGGACTCCAGTTCGATGTCGAAGAAATCTGTGTCGCCATCGGTGAGCGTACCATTGCTTGTGTGTCCTTGTAGAGCATCATTATAGCAGCAACAGTTTCTTCTGGTAGCCCGTATGCTAGTAGTATTTGTTCCATTTTCCCTCTGTGTATGGAATCAAATGCCTTGGAAAAGTCTACGAATAGTAGCGTTGCCTCTAGATTCTTTGCTCGAATCCTTCTATGATTCGTCGTATAGTTAGGATCTGAGTGGTTGTGGAACGGTTTCTACGGAATCCGTTTTGGTTTTTCCTAAGAATTTTCTCTATTTCGGGTCGGATGCGATTAAGAAGAAGGGCATTATAGATCTTGGCTGCGATAGCCGTAAGAGTTATGCTCTGTAGTTTTTTAGCTATTCCTAGGTCTCCCTTTTTTGGGAACGGGAGGATGCATCCTTTTGTCCATTTATCTATTCTATTTTGTCTATATACTGCATTGCATAGCCTAAGAAGTATGTCGCTGAACTTGCCCGTTTTCCATACCTCCGGGGGTATTTCATCGAGACCCGCGCCCTTCTGCCTTTTAGTTTATTTAAGACTACGTGGATTCTTCTGTTGTAAAATCCCCAGTTTTATGTCTAGTTGTCTATCTATGATCTTTTGATGTTATTTACCATGATTTTAGGTGTGTTCCCCAGAAGTTTCTGGAACCTCATTAATTGAGCTACATCAGTAAAAACATTGCAATATATTGCAAAACAATTTGTTTCTCTTATCCATGAAACAACAGCAAACAAGTATGGAATCTGCATGGACAAATTAAGGGATGATGATTTTAATATGAGCTACTATTGGAATTTGAACACTCCCCTAAAAATCTACTGGTTACTAATTGTGGATCTTTTAAGTTTCTATTTTATATGATAATTGTAAAGCATAAAGTTACAAAAGACATGACAAAAATACATGAATGTTGTGAGAATGATAGCAATTTTTATGGTGTCAGCATATTAAACTGCTCTACGTAAGAGACTTTTGAAGCAAAGTAAAGCCTCGTTTCATAGTATAAAACATTTGTAATGATGTTTATATGCTTGTTTCAATTGCATAAACCAATTGGAAAGTTGTAGTTGGTAATTCCACTGCCCTTTCGACAGTTTGTGAGTTTGAATGCAATCATGGAACGCTAATTTTGTCCCACTTATTGATTCATTTTTATCAAACCATCTGAAAAGATGTATATAATATTATTACAAAAAAAACGAACAAATTGAATTATAAATTCTAAAGTGAATCTTTAAAAAAATATATTCAAAGAAAAAATATGTATTTCTTTACCATACGAAATAAATACAAATCATTTAGTAACATGTAAAAAATGCGAATGAAAAATAATGTTTGTAAAAATAAAAATAATATATTAAATATTGCAAAGAATCTAAAACTATTTCTTTCTTTTTTCAAATATTTAAGTTTATTAGATTTTTTTTAAAAGGAAAAGACTTAATTATTTTTGTGTTTTAAATCAGCTCAATAAACTTAAAATCCAAATGTAAACAACAATACGTATTGATATATTAGTTTACGGCACACAGTGAAAAAATCGCCGCCTAAAAGAAGCTCGAATTTGTTTATAGTTTATAGTATGATAAAAGACATATTTTATAATGTTTGCTTTTTTATTTGCTTTTCTTTAATTTACCAAGAATTTTACCAAGATTCTAAAAACAAATCTTTATTTAATAAAGAAAGCGTCTACTTTAGTATTGTTATCTAATAATTTTTGGAGAAAACTCGATTTTAATAACATCCTTTTAGATCGAACAAATACCGATGAATAATTTGTTCACTGATATTCTAGAAGCTAATTATATACAAAAAACTACAGAAAAGAAACTCTATTTTTTACACCAAATTTTCTGATTTTCCGTCCTTTATTCTACCAGAATCGCACCTTATTTTTTTCTTCTAATCACATCTTCGGTCTTTTGTCTTTTTATTTATACTCTGATAAGGTTCATTTTTATATAATCCCACCGGTATTTTGCGCCCCAAAAATAATAGAGAGAGGTTAAGTAACCTGAAATAATTATTATAAAATTCATTCATTGATAAATCAACACTGAAAATCTCATTAAAATCGGATAATTCCCTGATATTTGGTAATCTATTTTCAATCGGGGGGAGGTGGAGTTAAATCTATTTTGTAAAATACGGATGTGCCGTCATCTTTGGCACTTTCTAGCTTGCGCATATATGTATTTGCGTGGGTGGGGATTTGTTCAGATGAGAGAATTTTGTACAGCACGCTTTGGACTCTGATGGGGTTTCATAAATCTCAAGCTTGACCCTCAACCTAAACCTTAGTGTGTACTACGCAGGGTTATACTGAGGGCCAGATTTCATATTCAAGTTGTGTTATATCCCCACGAAATTGGAAATCGTACGTTTGTTTGTCTCTCTGTGTGTATTCGTGTATGTGTGTGTGTGTGTGTTGTGTGTATGATTGTGCGCATGCGCGTTCGTGCACACGTTGGAAGAAAGCCATATGATCACATCTATGTACCAATATTTCTAGGCTATAGTAATATTAATAACTGGCGATAGTATTTTGCGTGAATCGACCATTTCATCAAATTGGCAGTGTGTTGTGTTATGGTGAGCAAGCTAGTCACGTAGACCTATTATTATTGAATATGGAGTTCGTGACTTTCTCGAGTCACCATAGGTGTGACTTTGTGGCACATCTAATTTGTGGCTAACGAGTTAGGTAAATACACTAAGGGGTCTCATCATGGTGCAATGGGTAGCAAGCTAGTCTCGTAGATCCATTACTATTGAATATCGAGATAGTTCAATCCTCACTGAATGTCTTACGCTTGTAACATTGTCACATCAATTTCGTGTTGAACGAGTTGCGTTTTTTTTTTGTCGCTCTGTTTTACGGCATATCAACACTTTTCGGATTATTTAATGTCGAATCAAGTGATTTTCATGAACAAAGGACCCGGGTTGCTTACTCTACCTGCGGTTACACAGGCACATCTTTGTTAAACTTCGGTAATCTAGCGGTAACCGTCCAAACGTTTTGGCTCAGTACCTACTTTTCATTAAATTTGCATCGCACACTACCGAAAAACACTTACAGTACTCTCAATCAATCTATCCAAATTGTTTACTACTCCATTTTATTATATCATGTTAATTATAAGGAAAGGATGTAGGGATAACTAAGATGTACCAGTTAAAAGGCGACATCATGTTTAAACTGGAAAGTTGTAGGCTAGTTATTTATTTTTACGGCATGTCAACACTTTTTGTGTTATTTAATATCCAATAAGGCTATTTCTTTTTCAAACAATTTTAAAGTTTTCCCATAACTAACGATAATCACTCGTTAATAATTATAGCTTCAAGTAAATATTCTTGATAATAAAAAAACAATAATAACAGAACACAGATATAGTCTCAGTTATACATACTAATCCCAATAATCTGTACATAATTATAGGGTTTGAAGTATTTCAAGAAAGTATATGGTTTTGCGTAGCACAAAATAAAAATTCCTCCCAAGAAAGTAGAGCTTCAAGTAACAATTCTCAAGACAAATTATAAAGGCTAATGAAACTAAATAAGAATGCAGATAAAAAGATTTAACACAGAGGGGAGTATAATCGAAAAATAGAACAACTGAAACTTACTCTTCCATCACTATCGTCTTTTATTGCTAAATTTTCCCAATTTAACTATTTAGTTAAAATTTAATATTTAACGTGCGATTTTAATAATAAAATTACCGTTATTTATTCTTGTTAATAGATTTCTCTTATGATTTATCCCTGTGATTTTAGCTCATATTTATAAAAATAAAACAAAACCATAATTACCAATAATACCAAGCACATATTTATCAAAATCAAATTTTTAACACTGTAAACCCCTATTTTGTTGTATATATAAATACAATTACAGGATATTAGTATGCAGATAAGAACAACAGTATTAATAATGTAAAACAATTTTATTCTTTGCTGATGTTAGAATAAGAATAAAATCATGGAGAATGTGACGTAAATAACTAAGGGAATTGTGACTTGAGTAGTGGTATAGTTTCGGTTACAGAAAGACAAACACACAATCTCCATTATAATAAGATATATATGAACAATTAAAACCAGAAGGAACATCTTTATTTTTACTTCATTTGTTTTGTTGTTTTTGTTTGTTTGATTTTGTTTTTTGGGTTTTTTTTTTGGGGGGGGGGTTTCTTTTCATCTTTTCGGTTTATAAGCGGTTATATTTCTCTTCGGTAAAGTTATTATCAAATCTGATGACATAATGTTTTGGCTGTTTTTATGATTTATTCCGATGGGAATGTATTGAAAAAATAACACTATTAAGTTTTTGATTCGATATGTGAATTATGAGAGAATAGTTTGTTAATTTATTCATCCATGTCAACTCTCGTGCAATGTCAACGACGAGACGAACTTCGTCACATAGTTCGTAATGAGACAAAGTACAATTAGTGTAAATTTGTTTCTTTCACAAGAATATTTGTGAAAGAAACAAACTCAGCTTCAAAGCCAAATTCTAAAACGTTTTGCCGTTGGTCGAAAACCATAACTAATTCGAAAAAGAAAACTTATAAAAAAGGAATTTCTATATTTTTTATTACTACAACCCCGTAGGTTATTTTATTAAAAAAATAGATCAATCAAAATAGACTTAGTTGATATTTTATGTTTTTAAATAAATTCTGGATTCGTTTTTTTAAAATAACTTTTTTTTACATTTATTTATATTTTATATATAGGCTGGCAAAGTTTCCGCAGAAAATAATGATCGTCCCTTTTTAAATACCTAATATAGATATTACCAACCACTACGCACAAGTAGAATCTGAGACATCGATATTTTATTAAGAAAAGTTTAACAGGTTTGAAATCAGAGTTTTCCTCTACATAAACTGATTGCCCATTCTAAGGTTAAATAAACCAGCCCACCTTAAGTTACCCAACGCTGAAGGCAGACTATTTGGCTACATACCTTTCCAAAAGTTATCAGCGCTATGTGAAATGCAAACAACTTCGTCCAAGATTTTAACTGATATTGCCGTGCATATTTCCTTCGACGATAACCATTACACAACGCGAATCCTAATATACGAAATTCATGCAACATTGTGGCACTCGCGCAAAACGGTTAGCGTCATTAGCATTGGACTAGGGAACCCAAGTCTAAAATATAGATGAGACTGTTTGCTTTTCCCATAGCAGTAATATACTTTGGAAAGTTATGAATTCAACTATTTTCCTCGCCCGCCAGTTTGGGATAAATAGTAGGGCAAAAAGTGTATTTTAACCTCGGTATCACAACCACTCCAGAGGAGGGAAAATCTCTAAATTCATAGCAGCTTTACTCTGCTTGATAATTGACCTTGCTTTCGGTGGAGGATTTGGGTAAATACATACACGCGGTACTCTTTGTTTTAAGTAATGCTCTCATATTCAGCCAACGACTTCAGATGGCATTCGAAATGAACCACTGGGAAATATGGTTTATTATAATAGAATCCTGATTATAAGATAAGGATAGATGCACATGAATGTAACACTTATCCCCCCTCCTTTATCTTGAGCGAATAATATCTCTCATTAATCAAAGGTGGCTCACTGTTTAATCAATACACTCATTGACACGGAAACTTCTGCGCTATACGCCAGGAGACTAGGATATTAAATGCCTACGTTCCAACGTGTAAAAGAGATCACAGAAAATCTTAGCTTGTTTTGAAGTAGTCTACTAAATTTAGAAGTATATCTTATATTCCAGAGATGGATTAGTCAAACTCGATCCAATAATGTGCCTCACTTATTCAAATATCGGAAATTATATTATATTGTCTCTCCATTTATTACAAAAATTGAGGCGCATCGTAAAATGTATTGCGTCGTCAGAAATGGACTTGAAAGAGCCGAGTACAAATCCTGGACGAGTTTGTTTGCGTTACACATTCGGCGGATACCTTTAGGAAAGGTATGCCTACAACTACTTTCCCTCAAGCTATGGTAAAAAAATTGGGCTGATTGGGCTTTTTACTCTTGACAGAAGAATCGATCTACGAGAAGGAAAACTCTGAATTCAACCCTGCTAATCCCACTTAAAAACATTAACTTTGTGTCGCACCCTATGCTTGTGGGTGGTTGGTAATATATATATATATATATATATATAATATATATATATATATATATATATCCATAATAAATATATACATATGCATATATATATACTTATATACATATATATACATGTATATATACATATATACACCTGGATACACACACACACACAAAACACACACACACGCACACACACACACACACACACACACACATACATATATATATATATATATATATATATATATATATATATATATATATATATTGATAAAATTATCATTATACTTGTATAGATGTAACTGTAAACCAGCAGAATCGACACATTATGGTTTGATATTTCTCATTCGATTCACAAACATAGTATAAATATATAAACACTTGCTGAAGCATATATAAATTCAACAAGTCTTTGAAGAATACATTTCTTTAAATCAACATAAAAAATATTTCATAGTATTATATTTCTTAGAATTACTACTATAATATTTGATTTTTTTTTTTTATAATCATGTATTAGCATGACCCATAGAAATCCCACGTGGGTTGATGATAAAGAATATCCATCATCCTATGCATTTTCTCTTCCTTCTATATATACGTGTAGCTCATCATGTGCTATCCTTAACGCGAGGAAAGTCAATGACTGCGTGAATGCCACGTGTACTGGTATCTTGGACATTTGACAAGACACTACACTATAATTACGATTGGGGAAATTCCATGTCAAATCATCCAGGCCATGTCACCCCCCACCCTTCAACTGAAATTGAGTAGTGGTATAGATGTGGACAATGTTAAAGTTAGACAATTCCCAAAATTTTAACTTCCAATTCCAAGAATTGGTGGAGTTATGTCAAATTGTAGCTCTCCAAATTTGAGGGAGGTCACGAAAAATGGCGACTTTTGTAATCTATTTTTGTCTGTAAAAGAAGTTATAGAGCTTACCTACGCCTAAAAATTGGTTTATAGAAGTATTTTTGCCCAAGGAATCTCAAATACCTCTGAAACTTAACCAGTTTTAAATTATTAATGATTTCTGATTTGCAAAATTTTAACTGATGTTGGTACAAATAATGTTCAATATATGTAAAATAATAATAGTCAAAAATCTGACTTAGATTCAGTGTCACATGGGGATATTGATCTTGCTATGAAAAATGAAAAATTATCAATAACTTAAAACTGGTTAATTCTCAGATTTTTCAATCACATTTTTGGATTTCTTGGGCAAAAATGATTTTATAAACCAATTTGTAGGTGTAGGGGAGCTCTGGAACCCATTTTACAGACAAAAATAGATTACAAAATGTCACTATTTTTCGCAAATCCCAAATTTGATGAGATAAAAATCGACATAACTCCGCCAATTCTTGAAATTGTAAGCTCAAATTTTGGAGATCGTCTAACTTTAACATAATCCACACATGGACAAAATTTCAGAAAAATTGAACGGGGATGGGTGAGAATTTTACTTTTTTCTGGCTGATTTGACATGAAATTGCCCATTGATTAATCCCTTTTCTCCCATTTTCGTCAGATGATTATGCACACGAGATGAAACTTCATGTAATGGATTCTAGTGAGCATAATCCTATGTTAAAGGTCTTATGCCTGCTCTGCTATAATAACATAATCACTTTTATAATAATACAAAATACATTTTAAAATTCATTTCCTTCATATACTATCATGATTTAGTTTAATGGCATTTGGTTACAATCATAGTCTGAAAGATTTCATGAATAATATTTCACTTTCAAGAAATATACCCTAAGATGCTTGTGATCACATCATCAGTGATGTAATTCTCAAGATTCTAAAGCATTTCGAGCCTTTCAAAATCATACACATTCATCTGGGTGAACCAGCTAGTGTTGATCAGCCACCAGCTTGTAGTCTAGGAATATATTAGCAGCAATTAACCATATGGCAAAATGTGAGGGTTTATACTAAGCAGCCCAAACGTAATATCCTATCAAATGCAACTCCGGGCGATACCCCCCCCCCCATAAAAAGGCAGGATTCATGAAAATAGAAAGCGAAAGCCCGGAGACGCACTTTGACGCTCAGAATTGACTAAATAAAGGGTAAGTTCAAGTAGTTTCTTTAAAAGCGTTTTTGGTATTTAAAAAATACTAAACAATTAACAAAAAATAACCTCTTTAGTGTTATGAAAAAAATCTCCAGAGAGGAGGAAAATCTGTGTTTATATGTATATATATATATATATACCTATGCATGGAATTGAACTGCATTTGACCACCATGAAATATTGTATGACAAAAAATGCTTAAAAAGAGAGTGCCCTTACTAAATCTACATTTATTGAACGAAACCTTTAACTCATACAAGAAAATCGTTTTAAATAAGTAAAACCCCTAAAGAAACAAACTCCCAAACAGTAGAGAAGAATGGTTTAAAGTAAAGAAAGTATCGTGTAAAATACACCCCTATCAAAGGTCTATTAACAAAGTCCATTGAAAATTGGTCAACGCACTAGGCAAAGTGGTTCGTAAAACCATCCATTGCTTCGAATATAAGAGTTTTTCTACGATTTAGATAATCACGTAACATCACATTATATGAAATAGTGAAAGAAAACGAATAAAACGATTCACATTAATTAGGCTCCACGTTATGAAGTAAAAGTATAGTCTTTTTCCTTTCTTTCTTTCTTTATTATATCTCATACCCTTTGCTTTCTGGTGTGTAGCATATTCTTCGTCTGCAAAGAAAAACAACAGAAAAAAAAATCCGTAAACATTTTTGTTTTGATATTTAGATTTGTACATTTTCCTTACACCATCATAAGAAAATATATATTCTTGATTTTGTGAAAAAATAATGAAGATTTCTGTACGTTAAGATACATAGAATTATAATCTAAATAGTAACAGAAGGGGAATACGATTAGCGCGTTCGTGATTAAAAATTAAACAAAGCAATGATGGGAGACCAAAACAATCCATTTTTCTTTCTATTTATTTTTTCATGTTAGCCACTGTTTATAAAATAATCACGTTAAGTTAGATTTTTTTATCATTTAGTTTCTTTTTACTGTTCAAATATTAAATATACACTTATTAAATATTTTACAAAAATTATATTAGTGTGTTAATTTTTCATGTTGAAAAATTATGCAACAGATTAGCAACAAATTAAAGTTACAATTTCAATAATTAACTTTTGACTAAATCTTCATTTTTACTGGTTCAAAGTTTTCGTAAATATTTCACTGAATAAGTGGATAAACAATCGTTCATTCAATCCGATTTTTTATTATACCTTTTTTATGTATGGTTAAAAAAATATTTACTTTTGTACATCCATAGATAAAATAAGTACTCTAATTTCATATGTAACTTTTAAACAAATTCAAAATTCCTCTTTTTTTTTTTTTTTGCATGTAATATTTTTGAATAGGATACGTTAAATTTTCTTTTCAGAAAATATGTAAACTTTTTAATTTAAAAGTAATCTAAAATATTAATATAAATAATTCAATATGAAATATTCGATCCATCGACTACAGTTTGAATTAATTTTTAAATAATTTTTCTAACACGCAATTCAGTAATAATATATTTACGAGGCTAACCGGGTTTTATCCCCCCCCACTTCTACTCAGGCAACGCTGGGTATCCGCTTCTAGTCCTCTTATAAATGGCATGAATCCATTAACTCTTCATTGGTCAGATCAGTGCAGTTGGCATCATGTAATTCTGCACACCCCTTTGCCTTTTATTTGTGTTATGGATGAAACAAACAAGTTACCCATATTTTTTCTGATGAATACGAGGAAGTGATAACACCTTGTACGTGAAAAATCTATTAGATATTAAGATATTTCTTTAACCAGAAATTTGTTACAACTGACCCGTTTGATGTGTTTGAATATATCAATGACCAATCCATTTAATATGAATGAACCATGTAAATCTATGACTTTGATTGTTTTTAAATATATTGTTTAGTCTAAGTGGTGCTGCCATACAGTAGCTCTGATACGGATAAAGTGAAAATTAATCCGAGTACTAACCGTATGTGCTATTGTTTCGCAAAACCCCGTAGACATTAGACTATAGGAACATCTATATGGGAACCACACAAGGATGCTGAGTGCTGCCCTGGATAAATCCTGGAAGCGGCACCCTAGAAAAGGGCAGCTGTACGACAACTTATCTCCTATCCCAAGTAAAACGAACTAGACACGCTGGACAGCTAGATAATTAAAGACAAACTCATAAGTGATGAGCTTCTGAGGACACAGAAATGGACACACCAGAGTGAGTTGACCAGCAAAGAAACACATAGATCAGCTTTGTGCGATTACCGATAAGAATGGGTGGTGAGAGAGAGAGAGAGAGAGAGAGAGAGAGAGAGAGAGAGAGAGAAGAGGGGAGAGAGAGAGAGAGAGTTATGGGAATCCATACTGTCAGCGCAGCATGATGCTGATGATGATGATAATGATGATGATGATGATGAGTTCTTGCTTTGTCAAAAGTGGAACTAATTTTTAGTTGTTCGAATTTGGTTTTAAATTTGACACTAAAAATGATTTCTTTTCAATTAGCTTTTAAAGAGGGTTTGTACTACTTAATTGAAAAACAAAAAAACAAAAACAAAAGAAACATTATATCTATTCTAGTAATTGGTAACATGTATTTTATTGGTCTACAGATAGTCAGACATATAGATATAGAGTTACCATATTTAATGTTCCTGTCTTATAGAAATCGGAGAATGTTTGAAGGTAAGAAAATGCCTTCCTGTGGTGAAATGTGAACTCATATTGATAATGTATCTTTAATGCTGTTCAATAATCAACGAAAAACTGTACTGAATGCCAGACATAACATATTATACAGATATACAATAATCAAACATAAAAATAATGAATTATTCTTCATGCCAACATTTTTATCTAGAATCTTAATATAAGATCATCATAAATTATAACATTTTTCTTCCCAATAATTTATACTTGTTTAGTGACTGAAAAGTGATGTAAACACCGTTTCACGTAAGAAAAGTTGTTGTTTTGGTGACACATCTTTATTAAAAACCCGTAAAACCAAACCAACAAACACACGTGTGGTGTTGCGGGTGTTGCAAAAAAAAAAAGAGAAGATGACGAGGAGTTTAGGTTGATAGAAAAAGTCAGACATGTTGGCACATAAATATCCATCTGCTTTATTGCCGATGATAGAACGTTCTTCTGGACCAATCTAAAATAAAACAGGAAGGGGCGCAGTGGTAATTCCAAAACAATCAAGGCAATATATATTGACAAATCGTAGAACATACCCAATGAGATAGACTGAATCGCTTAGCCCTAAAATATGTATATTCATTTTAGAGTCCTACTCTGGTCAATCCAATTATGTGGGTGATGAGTCACCCCTCTGCAAAGGTGTCAATAGGCGTACTTTAGGTTCTGTCAACAGAGCGAAAATTTAGATTCTATATAGCCAAATACTTATCATGATTGAGATTATACATATGTCTGTAATCGAAACTACGTCACCACTGACGTCATATTTCTCTTAGTTAATTACGCTCTTTTCTCTTTGATTTTTATTCTTATTTAAATAATATCAAAGGTTATTCACATAGGAAAGGCATTCACTGATAATGAGGAATTATCGATCATATGGAAATCTGATCTCTCTGATAAGATAAATAGAGATTTCTCATAAATTGTAGCTGTTTCAGTGCTACTGTATACCTTCACCCGGATTTAACA
>CM042139.1:97090660-97103160 GCA_023376005.1 Doryteuthis pealeii | reverse complement strand
TAATCTCCGTGTATGTATAACAAAAACGTTTTTATGCATTCGCTTCTTGTCTTCTTTCTCTCATTTTAGTGCTTGAATAGTTGATCGAACCGCCGAATAAAATATGATACTCTACAAGTTTTGATATGAAATCAGTCGTACAAAAAATTTGTTTATATATATATATATATATATATATATATATATATATATATATATATATATCCATATTAAATAATTAAATATATAGATCTGCATAATATATATATATATATATATATATATATATATATATATATATATATATATATATATATGTGTGTGTGTGTGTGTGTGTGAGAGTGTGTTGGCATACATCCGTCTACTATAGACGATGGAACCACATACCTTAAGCGGGTTGATATGGAGGATGAGCTGTCGCCTAAGCAGTATGTCCCCCTATTCGCACTGCTGTTGTGGCCCAAAGGAAAGCAAAAAACAATGCTGTTTGGCAACGATAGAGTCGTAGGGGTTGCTGGATAGCAATGACGTTTAGCATCACATCACCTTAGGATTTAATTTCTGGGTTTAATCTCCTAGCTTTTCCTTGGATTAAGGTATAGCCACTAGGAAGTGGTTTTATAGCTGATTTTCCTTGTCTAGATGGAATGCCTTCCAAGGCTAATGAATACCATCCCAGAGTGGGGTTGCTTATTGTCGGTACCAGCCGCACAGCGAGAGAATATATCCCCTTTTTGCTTGTGGTAGACTAGGAATTTTTTTCACACAGTTGGAGCGACACATCTACTGCTAGGTCCCCATTTTACCGCACCTATCAGATTACACAATCTGTGCTACTCATGTCGTGAGTTGGCGTAATACACACACACATACACACCCACACACCTACAAACATACACGCATATATATATATATATATATATATATATATATATAATTCTGATCATCAAGTCGAGCTGACAGCACGGATTACCTTGATTCTCTCTCGCCATTCGTCAGTGATGATTCTAACTCATTAATGTTATCCGAGCCTATAATTTTTAACATTATTTGCTTCATGAATTATTTAGAATATAAGCAGAATGTTTGCATCCAACTATATTTTTTTCCTAAATATAATCCATCAATTCAAATGCTCGCATATTTGCACAGCAGAGATATTTGAAAGCTAATGAGATTTTCTCTTTATCTGTTTTATTTTTTTAAACAAATGTCTTTGGCCCTGGTTAAGCATCTGTCTCAGTCCACCACTAGAATCGTTGATGTTTACAGCCTCACATGCGCACATAGACGGAGATACACACAGGAAAGCGTATGCAAAGCACACACATAACATATATATAACGAATATTAGTGGCCTCATGTCATATTTTTATATTTCCTTCATATTATATTGAAATAAACAGGAACATTTATTTAGTGTCAAAATTTAGCTATTAATTTAAAAGAAATATACATTCTTTGAATAAGGGAGAGTAAAATACATAAAAGGTTTTAGAAAAGTTTGCGAAGTCATAGCGCTTGAATGAAGAAATGAAGTGGCAAGCTCTCATAGCGAACTTTAATATAACGTGAAATGAACATATTGGCTGATTAAACCTCAGATCGAGAACTGAAATAAATACGATAGAAACATAATCTTTTTTTTTATCATGATAAAGAAATAATCATATTGATCATTATCCGTAAAATTTAAACTCCCTCACTTTTGAATGAGTAATCATATACCGGAGATAAGTTATTCTTTTGCCACAAAGAATATCATTTGCCATTATTGTTTATCTAGTCCTCAACATATGTATATAAATTGTGTCATGCTTACAAATTGTGCACGCATGCACGAATATATTTACCCTCCCTAAATCTGACATTACAGTAGATAAACATGTTCGTTACATGCAGTCACTGTTGTTGTCTGTTCATTTTGCTGGTCTCATTCTGTGAATTTATTCATCAACTCTTTTGTCGATCATCATTTTATTGCTATCTGAGAACCATCCCTATGAGCCAGCATGGATGTTTTAAAAAGACGAATTATGAATTTAATTTTAATGTTATAAAGTGACGTAAGGACTTTTATCTGGATATTTCGTACAAACCAAAAGCATGGACAGGCACCGTAATTTAATTACGGACTTTCGTCATTTCATTTTAACAACCATTAGGAAAAGCCTTTGTTACCAAAGACAGATAATCAGAAAAGCCTTTGTTACTATAGACAGATAACACTGGTTTACAAAAATTATTTTTTTTGTCTGAGGGTAGAATGTGAATAGGTGTTTTTCACTAATTTGGGTGTGCTAAATTCAAATTTATAAACAGTTTTGCTCTATCACCTCTAGTCTTCTGTCTTTTAAATAGTCTCATTTTAGTATATACAGAGTATATACGTGCTTATTTCAACAGTTGCAGCAGCTTATTACAGATACAACAGGATAGATAAAGAACATTGACGGAATAAATATACTTGGATGACACAATGTACACAATTCATAGTACAGCAGACAGTTAGAAGTGTGTTTTCCTAGATGATCTGCTGTATTTTGCCTCTGGGATGTCACGCAAGAACATCCAGCAGAGGTCTCCCATCATGCCGGGGTTCCACTTGGCATGGTAGTTGCTCTCCATCTTCGTAATGTCTTGGTGGAATCTTTCTCCGTGCTCATCACTCACTGCTGCAAGGGTTGGAGGGAAGAAGTTGAGGTGGGAATGGAGAAAATGAATTTTGAGTGACATTCGGCATCCCATATCCTCATAAGTCTTAAGCAACTTCTCAATACAGGCTTGGTAATTTGGTACGCGTGTGTTACCAAGGAAGCCACTACAGACTGACTTAAATGCTTCCCATGCTCTCAGTTTCCTGCATAATACCTAAAAAAGAAGATATAAGTCACACAATATTAGAAATTAACCCTGAATGCATATACGCCTTTATGTACAGTATGTGTACACAATGTACAGTATGCATATCTAAAAAACTAGAGGTGATGAGTAAAAACGGATTTCAAATCTGAATTCAGCACCCCCAAATTAGGTTAAAACAGCTATTTTTGTGCTTGCCTCAATTTCTTTGTAAACCAGTGTAATCAGTCATATGGAAATCGGATCTCTCGGATAATTCTTCCAAGCAACAGCCATGACAGTTCTACTGTATTGCGGCGCCACTTTGATTCGAACGAAACAGTTAGAGACAAAGCTAAATGGGAAATACACCAGAATAATGTGTGTTGTCTTGGTAGATCTGACAAGACCCATGGCCGATAAGAACGGGCGGTGAGAGAGACAAATATATATATATAGAGAGAGAGAGGGAGAGAAAGAGAGATAGATTGATAGATAGATAGATAGGTAGAGAGGGAGAGAGAGAGAAAGAGAGAGAGAGAGAGATGGATATTCCTGCTGTCAGCACGACCTGATGATGAGGAAGCGTGTGCGTATTATTGTTGATACTGACTAAACCCTTGTGGCATATATACCAAGCCGTGCTGAATTGTTTTATCATTTGTATTTTCGAAACTGTTGTCCGAATGTTTATTGTCATATACAACGGGTATCGTTAGGTAACAGATATAGTGGTTTGGTTAATACAGTTCTCAGTGAAACCATCTGTAGATCACAGATTCAATCCTGATCACGGGCGATAATAACATAGAATACTTAATATAGGTTAACACTTGAACACGGTTATGTTTAGCGGAATGAGAACAGTCTACCCCGGTGAATTGAATAAATGTTTCGGTTCAAAGTTCCGTGAAGGTTACCGGTTACGGCAAAGGTTCCCGAGTTCGACCAGAAGGTTCCCAGGTTCGATAAAAAAAAAACATCTAAAGAATTTAGGAGGGCACATCGGCCGAAACATCGTGCTTATAAAGATGAGAACATCAATCTTAAAATCAAAATAATATAAATTATCAAGGCTTATCTAAAAATATAAGACAGTGGGTGTTGAAATATTTTAAGTTCAACAAAGATATGAATCATATCTTTTAAATATTATATCATTGGAGTGTCTTCTTCATTTTATGAGATAACAACATTGAGAGATAATGTGTTGATGGTGTTGAGTTTTGGTATTAAAATATGAAATGACATATACATTTATCAACTTTAGGTAATAAAGGCTTTGTGGCATTAAATTTTCAAGTGAATTAGTCCCAAAGCGAAAGTGATAGCGCGGACGGATTTCAAACTCGCTTAATAAGATGTCGCAGTTCAGCACGTTAGCCAATAAGCTACAGTCACTTTCCATCAGCATTTTAGATTTTCTCGATGGATTCGTTATTAAATGATGATAACAATACCTCGCAAATGTGTACGAATAATGTTATCAAATGCGTACGAATAACGTTACCATTATAAGGCTAATTATTTGTTATAAAGTTTTATTGACAGTTTTCATCACAAAATCGGGACACATTGTTTTTTTATAACAAAGAAACCTGTTTGATTTTGCATCCATCATGTTTTAATATTGGATTCCGAGAAAGCAATGCTTGTTCCTACGATAAGAAGAGGTTGATTGGAGAAGTTGAAACAATGAAACAAAACCAAAGCGAAAATACAGGATGTAGAATGTCTTTTAATAGTTTTAAGATAATTATTCACATTTAAACCATTTGTTTGTATGATTTTATTAATCAATGTATGACTTTGTTGCGCACAAAAAAACCGATTCGGTTTCATTTGATACATTCGAAAACACCTTAAAATTGATAAATATATCGACTAAATAGTCAGTTATAATTTTTCATACTCAGAAAATATATTTTGATGCCGAAAATATATTAGACACACACACACACACACACACACACACACACATACACATACACACACACACATATATATATATATATATATATATATATATATATATATATATATATATATATACATAAAAAGCAGAAGGAGATACACAGATACATTTAAGTCTAAAAGAAAATGTAATCATGGACAAGTAAGGACACGAAAATGGTTGCTTGTCTTTGAAAAAGTTTTCAGACAAATGTAGATTTTCGTGTTGGAAATAATGCAGTCTATTCATTGTATTGCACGGAACTACCCTAATGAAGACCTGACTCATGTCATACTGTCTACCTCTTTTGTGTCATTTGGCAATAGTAGCACATGCTTTTACCTTTAAACAACTGCCTGTCGGGAGAGAACGGAAAAACAACCCTTTATCTATAAATCACGACTGTGTCCTAGCATTTTTCTGCTAGAAACAAACATCCTCTCAGGTGTCTAATTCGTGTATTACCATCTGTCGTCTCTTTGCTCCGTCTTAACCACCAAAATTACTATTGTCTAACTATCTATACGTATATAAAGGAGTCGCGTCTGTTTCGGTATGGACGTGTCGATTTATAACTCAGAAAATAGATGTTATTTAGCATTAAAAAGGGCATATAATTTTTTATCTATTAATAATGGAGATTAGCTTTCGGTTTTTGTCTGTAACAAAAGTTACGTCACTGATTACGTCACATTACCCAAAATCGTCATAACAGAATACACTCAAAATTTGAACATGCAGCATTAGACAGTCCTCATTGTTTTTTAAAACAAGTTTTAATAAATATATGACTGGTATTATATATCTATATATAGTTTGTTTTATTTTAATACATATTTAAAGTTTACATTTCAAATTGTTTTATTTTTTAATCCCTTAAAGAATTTGATGATTTTAGTTACTTAGGGTACAAACTGGCTTACATTGAATTTTTTCCTCTCACCCCTCAGGCAATATGTTTCAAAAATCTATTTTTACATCGCCCAGAGGGTGTTATTTATATTGTACTAGTGTATATAATAAGGAAAAGTAAAGGTTGATTTTCACTGATTAAATTATATAATTCAATAATTCAAAATCAGTTGATCTGTTGAACTCTTCACTGTTCTTCATAAGTACCAAAAGAAATAAATTATTCTCATGATAAAAAAATGAATTTCATATGAATTGATACACGAGATTATCCACAGAAAAATAAAAAACACCTGTTTAATTCTTAGCTTTTTGTAGTATTTTAGGAGTAAAAATATAATAAACGAATATATTGTATCACTTTAAATCATCACACAATTGAAATTGAATACATTTTTTGAAATCTGTACAAAAAGTTTTTAGAAAAAAAAATTATTGTTGTATACTGGTTCAACATCAGGTATATAAAACGGGGAGAGACACAGTGTTAGATTAAGGATGATAGATGGTTTTACTAGCTACACTTTCTGCTTCTTTTTTATTCTTGTTTTACTAGCTACTGTTTCTGCTTCTTCGTCTAGGTTATCTAACATGTGTTCTCTGGGCTGACCTCTCTTCAGGGCTTTCGGTTGAATTGATTTTCATGGATTATTCTTACAGGTCTGGGATTTGCTTGCTCAATAATTAATTAACAACAAGACCTGGTTGTTTCTTATAATAAAACTTTATTCTCAACCTTACCCATTTCGATTCCGCTGCGGGGAAACCGATCCCGAGAGCTAACAAGACGTCTACGCTCCTGGAGAGCCGGGTTGAATCTGCTGACTAAACTAAACCTATTCCCACGCGTCTAATCGCGCGCTTTCTAACGGAAGGTGAAGTTGGGATCATCTAAACGTCAATCATAGGTTTGGTTGGCTCGATGTCATCGATACCTTTCGGTGGCTAATTTGACTCATCAATAGACGCTGGACTTAGAGATGAGGAGCAGTAGTTTCCTGACTGAACTGTTTGATCCTGGCGGTTGGCCCGCATTTAGGCTCGTCCGCCCAGCATCACGTGAGATACACCGTTGACCCATTTTGGGTTCATCCGCCATGTCTCATATCCACCACGCTGCTACCCATGGTTTTATTTGTGAGGTAAGATGTATAATCTGCCTCGAGTTGTTTCCCGAAGAAGGGGTTAAAAAAAAAAAAGTCGACATACTGCTTAGGCTATGCAATGCAGTATATAGACAAAATAGAATAGATAAATGGACGAAAGGCTGCATCCTCCCATTCCCTAAAAAGGGAGATCTCGGAATCGCTAAAAATTACAGAGGCATAACTCTCACTGCTATTGCAGCCAAGATATATAATGCCCTTCTACTTAATCGCATCCGGCCCGAAATAGAAAAAATCCTTAGGAGAAACCAAAATGGATTCCGCAGAAATCGATCCACAACCTCTCAGATCCTGACTATTCGACGGATCATAGAAGGGGTACGAGCAAAGAATCTAGAGGCAACGTTATTATTCGTAGATTTCTCCAAGGCATTCGATTCTATACATAGAGGAAAAATGGAACAAATACTATTAACATATGGCCTCCCCAATGAAACGGTTTCAGCTATAATGATGCTATACAAAGACACTAAAGCGATGGTACGCTCACCTGATGGCGACACAGATTTCTTTGACATCGCCGCTGGAGTCCTTCAAGGAGATACACTGGCGCTATATATATCTATAATATGCCTAGACTACGTACTACGAACATCATTAGATACCATAAAAGAAAAAGGTTTCACACTAAAAAGGCAAGAAGCAGGCGATATCCCGCACAAACAATCACAGATGCGGACTATGCTGATGACCTTGCACTTCTTGCAGATACACCGACAAAGGCTGAATCACTGCTACATAGCTTGGAGGAGGCAGCAAAGAATATAGGCCTCTATGTGAACTCCGGTAAAACAGAGTTCAGGAATTTCAAAAATAAAGGAGACATCTCCACACTCGACGGCAAGCCTCTTAAGCCAGTAGAACAATTCACATACCTAGGTGGTAATATCTCCTCCACAGAGAGCGATGTTAATACACAAATAGCAAAGGCATGGGCGGCCACAAATAGATTATCAGTCATATGGAGGTCCGATCTCCCTGGCAAGCTGAAGCGACAGTTCTTCCAGGCTGTGGTTGTGTCGGTGCTGCTGTATGGCTGCACCACCTGGACCCTGACAAAGCGTCTTGAGAATAAGCTAGATGGGAGCTGCACAAGAATGCTGCGTGCAGTCTTGAATAAGTCGTGCAAACAGCACCCCACAAGGAAACAGCTGTACGGTCACTTGCCCCCCATCTCACAAACTATCCGAGTGAGACGGACAAGGCATGCAGGACACTGCTGGAGAAGCAGGGATGAACTCATAAGCGACGTTCTCCTGTGGAAGCCAACACATGGACATGCAAGTGTGGGGCGCCCAGCAAGGACATACATTGACCAGTTATGTGAAGATGCTGGCTGCTCCGCAGAGGAGCTTCCAGGTGTAATGAATGATAGGGAGGGTTGGCGAAGGATTGTCATGGATGCCCGTGATGCGTGCGCGACATGATGATGATGATGAAACGTCAATCATAATCCCAAACGTGTATGGAAAATTACCCACCTCCGTTTTCAAATCTAACGAACTTCATTTAAAATTCTAACTACAGGCACATTCATAAATTATGACTGCTCATAAATTATGTAACATTATATTCCTAAACACTGACGAGTCAAGGGTTACATCTTTTTAAATAATGTTTTCAAAGGAAACAAAAACTTTAAAAAATTCCAAAAATAAACGACCGTTGTAATATGCCATTTCTTAGCGAATGTGTTATGAGGAATTTGCTAAATCATTCTCATCTTACCCCTTCTCTTACTCCTTGCTTCACCTTTACCTCTCATTTCCTGGTGTTCCGAAAGTCCTTTTGGTCCGCTCTTGGATAGGGTATGTCTGATAGAATGTTACTAAGACTGAGAGTACATATATCGCATGTAAATTCAATCAATAAGCGTTGGTTGGTAGATTATTTTAAGATAAATTAAAAACTATGATCTTCGGTTACATAAATATTTACCAAACACTCCACACGAGTAGGATGTAACACAAGGTCAATTTTTTAAGCGGAGTATAAAGGGTTTGAATTAAGTGTTTTCATTCTCCTAGATTGCTTTCATAACCAAGTTTACAGAGTCCAATCTGAGCTAATATTCCCCCATAGCTGGAGGAATGATAGTATCAATGGTATTAGTGCCATGTGAAATGCAAACAGCTTCGTCCAGAATTTGAACTCGTCTCGCTGTGGTCATTTCCTACGGTAATAATTATTTCACGACGCACCTCCACATATATTATGGTAAATGTATCTTCACAACCATATCTGATGCGGAAACAGTTTATTATTCCAAACTGATCTCTTTTATTAATAATACTATTGATATAACCACAATTATGCCCGCCATCATCTGCGAGAGATGCCTGCGTTGGCTTGGTGACGTCTGGAGGATGGACAAAGGCCTACTGTATGGCAAATTAGCAGAAGGCACTCAACCTGTAGGGAGACCACGCTTGCCCTTTAAAGATTTGTGCAAGAGAAACATGAAGACATGCCATATTAATACCAACACATGGGAGGCTTGTGCAGAAGACCGTGCGACCTGGCGACTACTCGTCAAACAAGGAACGAGAATGAGTGAAAAAAGAGAGGAAACCTGCCGCCACGGAAAAGAGAACCAGTAGGAAGGAGAGAAACGGCAACTCCAGCAAGCATCACTGTTTGTTTGCAGTCACTGCTCCAGAGATTGCCATTCAAAAATTGGTCTGTTCAGCCTCTCACGTAGTTGCAGATAAAAATGGACACTACGCCATTGTCTTTAGGCGACGGAAGGATGCCAACACACAAACACAATTATATGTTTTTAATTATCTATTACTTTTTTATAATGCTATCCATTCGTTTACACACAAATATATGATTTCAGATATTATTACCTGATGGTAATAACTTTCAAACAAAGTTTAATGTCATATCAAGAACACCAAGAAACAAGGAATTTCGCTATCGAAATATAAACACAGACAATAAGTGTCTCTTAAGTTTAGAATAATTTGAAGGAAATCTGCTAAAAATATGGTTTCAAGTATATATTTATATTTGATAATAGTCAGTTGCATACAGTGATGTAGTTTCAAGTATCAAATAATAATAATCTTTTGTAAATAATTACAGCGTCAAGTAACTATGTATAAGCATGAACCAGAATTTGTTCTTGAGAATAAAACACATAAAATTATCTGGGAGTTTGAGATAAAGATGGTTCGTCTTATCCCCGCCAGAAGACCAGACATAGTATTGATTAACAATAAAAAAAGCCCTTGTCAACTGGTAGATTTTACAGTTCCAGAAGATCACAGGATGAAGAGGAAAATAAACGAAACTATAGACAATTACCTAGATCCTGCTAGAGAAAATTGAAACAGATGTGGAATATGAGGGTGAAAGTGGTAGCAATAGTAGGTGGTGCACTTGGAACGTTCCCAAAATGTTTAGAAAACAGACTAGAACAATTGAAAATCATAGGAAGAACTGAGACAACAGCATTGTTGAAATTAGTAAAAATACTCAGAGGAGTCCTGGAGACTCGTTGTCACTCAGATAACAGTGAAAGAACATCAGCTGATGCTGGTGTAAAAAGAAAAATCATAAGGAGAGAAATAATAATAATAATAATAATAATAATAATAATAATAATAATAATAATAATAATAATGATAATAATAATAATAGTAATAATAATAATACACTGAAAATATTATGATCTAACGTTTCCAGACCGAACTATAACACTGTTTTGCGGTAAGGAGCTATAAATACATGGTTGTTACATCATCTACAATCTATATTTACATTATAATGACTTAACCTTTCGAGACGGTACACTAATCATTATGCCTTGTAGTAATGAGATTTAATCATTTTACTCCCATTCATTTTAAAATAAAATCACCAATTATTCGCTAACTGTCTCTTCGTACTCATTACATTGGCCAGCACTTTATTTGAAAATGAAAGCAAAATAGAGATTTCCAATTGAATATGAAGATTCAAATAAACTGACGTCAATAAAAGACAGGATAAAAACGTCGTGTAAAAATAATTTCCTTGTTCTAGCTAATTAGTAGATGTGAAGAATTCTTTCATAACGTTTTTTTTTTCACCTTTCGAATTTGTTACAAGGCAATTTAACGTGTTCTTCTTTCATACTACGATTCATTCGTTTAAATTCGCAGACTTTACATTATAAAACATTAATTTGTCAGCGGCCAGACAAAGAAAAACAAGTTTTCTTAATGAGTTGTGTTGCCGGCTGAGATAAAAAAAATAATAATAGTCATTTCCGTTCTTCTTCTTCTTCTTCTTCTTCTTCTTCTTCTTCTTCTTCTTCTTATTATTATTATTATTATTATTATTATTATTATTATTATTATTATTAGTAGTAGTAGTAGTAGTAGTAGTAGGTGTTATGTAGTAGTAGTAGTAGTAGTAGTAGATAAGAACTATTTTGCATATACAAAATAATGAGAATTGTATTTAGCAAATTATTGTAGCTATTTTGACTGTATTTTAATTAAATGCCATTCATCACCACATTGTGCTTATAATTTTCAACTGAGATATTAATGATCAGAAACAAATATTTCCTCACAGAAATTTGGTAATTCGTTATACCACGTTTTTCTTTAAAAAATATGTTGTAGATATATTTTAATGATAATAGGATAGGTTTAGCCATTATACGTCAACTAGCATTTGGCATCAATTTTCAATTTCACAAACGACCTTTTATTTAAAGGTCAATCGCATATGATATTAAGTTTATGGCAAATTCGCCAGCAAGATTTTATGAAATATTTTATGTACATAATATTTCATATAATTGAGTTTTCTGAATATATTTTCTGGCTTTCTCAGAGCTTACACAGAATTTCACATAAATTTTATATAACATCATGAAATAACGCTTTACCATTATTGTGCATAATTATTGATATCCTTAGAGTTTTGAGTTTTACTGATCAAATAATATTTTTAAAAAAATATGTGATAACCCTAAAATTAATGGTCTATTGCCATCATGTCAGATGTAGTTTCCACGATGAACTTGCTGATCTAGTTGTTATTTCATGAGGAGTTCTCACAAGAACCATGATTTTCTGACAAAATGATACAATATATATATATATATATATATATATATATATATATATATATATATATATATATATATATATATATTCAAAGAGTCAACATAAGTTGTTATCTATTTTTAAATTGTTTTCTTTTAAATATCTGAGATGGGAAAAATAAAGTGCTTGATTATAGGTGTAAAAGCTATATTTATTATTATAGGCTATATAATTAAAGGCGTTTTATTACAACTGGTTTCAAATTTTGTTACCACTGATTACAAAGTATTGAATTGTATATATTTTAATACTTAATATGTATATATATATATATATATATATATATATATATATATATATATATATTAGCTCAGTCGGTAGAGCGTACGGCTAGAAACCACAAAGTTCCTAGTTCGATACCGGCCCTCGCCAACTCAGCATATGAGTAGCACAGAGATCTGTGCGGTAAAGTAAAAAGCTGATGGTAGGTGTGGAGCTCCACCTCAGACGCCAAAACAATCTCCTTGGTCTAGCGCTATTGAAAAGGGAATAGACTCCCTTGCTGATTGGCTGATACCGAGTTTAGGCCGCCCCGACGAC
>CM042139.1:97040660-97088160 GCA_023376005.1 Doryteuthis pealeii | reverse complement strand
TATGCCTGCCTGGATCGAACCCGCGTCCGCCCCGCATGCAAAACAAATGCAATCTAGGTACTGGACGGACGCGCAGGTTCGACATGCCCCGGATGTTTGGTTTTTGTGTGTACTTAAAATAACCAAAGCGAGTGAGGAAAGACGGTGTTCTGTTAGAAGAGAAGATTGAAAGCTGAGGACGGAGTATTTTGAAGTTTTCCTTCCAGTTGGGAGAGAATTAGAGTAGTATTTATTTTAAAATCTTTTGCCCCCCCCCCACTTCAAAACAATTGACAAGAGAAATATTTTGGCATCTAGTGGATTTCGTGGTTCTAACGGACCACAGAGTAAAAGTGAAAGAAAGTGAAAACATAGACACATTCTTTGATCTTCCTAGAGGCCTGAAAAAGCTATGTATCTGTGAATTAAGGGAATATTAAAAAAAAGGGGGCCCGCCCCGCCCTTTTGCGCCCCCCCCCCCCGGGGAAAGAAAAGGATATAATATATATTGAGAGAGGGAGTTGGTTTCCCGTTATATTAAATCTTGTAAATCAGTTGTGATTTATATTATTCGAAGCCTATGTCTTCATTTTATCCTTGCTCTTCTTCAATTTTCCGGGAACGCTTATCATTTTGCCTACATTGTTGGCCCTCTCTGAGACCTATTCCTAATTCATCTGCATGGTGAATATGAAAATAATGTAAATCATTTATATATGCTTGGTGTCACTTATCCACCGAATAGCGGTGGTTTTTTTAGTTGGGTTGAGCTGTGTATCTTACCTTATTGAAAGTGGGATGTTTCTCATTGTATATAGAGAGAATCGATCGAGGAAGGTATGGGGGGGGTGGGAACATGACATGCAATACAGAAAAATATAGAAAGAAAAGAAATGCAACTAAGAAAGAAATGAAAGTCCACGTAGGGAATTAGTTATATAGTTGTGTATGAAGAGTGAGGTGTGATATATATATATATATTATAATATTATTACGTATCGCACTCTTCAGTTTGTGGGTAGATGGGCGGCGATGTGGGGTGTGTGGCGTGGTGGTGGTTTCGTGGGAGTGTGGGTTGGTAGGGGGTGTGTGGTTGGGGTTTTTTGTTGGGGAGCAGTATTGCGGCGGGGTGGCGATGATGTGTGGAATCTAGGGGTAGTTACGGTTGCCTTGTGAGGTGTTTTGGGTGTGTGTGAGTATGGGGGGGTAGTGGGTAGTGGGGTGGTTGTTGGCAGTGTTGTGTGAGTGTTGGGGAGGGAGTCTCCGTGGGGAGTAGGGGGTGCGAGACCGGGCACAAGTTGTTGGTGAGTGGGTGGTGGTGGACGTCGGTGATGTTGCGGTGCGGGGTCGGAGGGTAGATAGGTGAGTGGGTGATTAGGGTGATGTGGAATGTATGTGTAATGTGGGGTGCGGTTGAGGTGGTTGGGTGGGTTCGGTTGGTTAGTGCTGTGGGAAGGGGTAGGAGGAGTGTGATGGATGTTGGTAAAGGATTGAGGGTGGATTGGAGAATGGATAGGGATAGATGAATTAGGGCGATGGGATGAGGGTGTTAGAGGGGTTGATGTTGATTAGTTGGTTGAACGGAAGGGGGGAGTGGAAATTGGTGGTGTGTGCGTTTATCAGGAGTACACCCTTCTTGGTATTTTGTCTGTTCAGGTGGTGAGGCTGTGCGGGACACCAACACCGGGGGCCTGAATGGGGCCGACCAGGAACGGGGGTATGATTGATCGCGAAGGAAGAGTTTAAGACTTGGTTGTATTATTAATTGCGTTGAGCAATCTAGGGCAGCACGGGTGGTTCATTAGGGGCGTAGAGTGGTGAGGCACTTTTTTTTTTTTGACGTAGTTATGGGTGGTAACAGGACGCTCGGAATTAGGATTTGGGTGTTTGAGATGTATTGGTTATACGGTGGTAAGCGGGTCGTAAGTGGGTATGTTGATCGGGTTATTGCAGTGGGGGTTTTTTTTTGGGGAGTGTGCACAGGGATTCTTAAGAGAGAGAGAGAGAGAGAGAGAGAAGAAAAGATGTTGTGTGGCGGAAGCGATAACACGGACCTGTTTCAAAAAACATAATGAAAAAATGAAACAAAGGAAAGAAAAAAAAAAAAGGTGGAGAGAGAGTTAAATCAATATATAAACATACATATATTTTACATATTGAACAGCACTTAAGTAAACATATCAAACAATGTAATAATTAAATTATCACACTGTGGCATATCCACAGTCTGTAATAATAATATAATAATAATAATAATAATAATAATAATAATAATAATAATATTACATTTGGGTCTTGATATATCTAATAATAATCAAACCGTTTGATATTATACTTAAGAGCTATTGCATATCCATAGTTGACAAAAAGTAAAGAATATATGATTTAACTACCTTCTCTTCTCTATCTCCTCTTCCCATCTCCCAAATATATATATAATATATATATATATATATATATATATGTGGTCTAGTTCTCAATCTTTCTTCATTTTCTCTTCTCACCCTTATGCATTATAAAGAGAATAGCGTTATCGTTTTCGACCCTCATGCCCCTTCTTTCTGGTAACTTTTCTCCGCTCTCTTTTTTCTTTCTTCCTTCTTTCTCATTATATTTTTCTGGTATGTATGCTTTTTTTACTTACTTTTGTTTCTCTCGCATAAAGAACAGAGGCGGTCCATTATTTGAGCTGACCAAATGACGATACTCAAGGCCCTAACACAAACCCCTTCCTTTACCCATTTCCCTATCTTACAAATTATCCGATCAAGGTGTGTAAAATTGGATTACACCCTATGTAGGTACTAGCGTATTAATCTATAGGTAGTAGCATAATAATATAATAATAATAATAAATAATATAATAAAATAATAAAATAAATAATAATAATCCATTGAAGCCATTAAGTTGAAAAAATTTAAAATTGGAACTCTGACTTAATAAAAGAAAAACTATCATATAGTATTATAATAATGAATTAAATCATTGTTATTTACATAAAAGCTTTCTTTAAAACATTCATATTCAAAATTTATTTGTTATGATGTGCATTGGGGATTGAACTATTTAAGACGTCTGGTTCCTACTCTCGAATTAGATCCACTTCATGGAAGAAATATTTTTTCAACTCCGGTTGAAGATGGGTAAGATTATTAGATATCAATTAATTTTCGTCCAAAGCATTTCCCTGATTAATAATGTATCATACACTATGGGAGTACCTCGCCACGCCGGGTGACTATCAAGATTTTGTGTAAAAACTATAGACGAATGGAAAAAAAAGCTGTCACTTTTTGTATATTTGCGTGCCAATTAAAAATATAGACCGTACGTTCATAAACGGAACTTTTTTACTTTAGAATATAAATCCAGCATAACAGAGAAAGTGATTTACACATTAGTTTTTATTAATCATTAAATTAATATTGTACTTGGAAATAATTCAAAGCTCTTTAGCTCTTTAGCTCTTTTATATTTTAACAGATATCTGAGTTACTTAACAGATTTATCGATTTAAAAATGTTTCTCTTTGTTTAGATTACTTGCAGCGACCTGTGGATAATACCTCAGTTTGATCATTTAATATTTTTCAACTTTTGATATGTTTACTTAAGAACTATTGCCACATAGTTCAATATGTAAAATTATAATAATCTTGGATTTAACTCTGTCTGTCTGTCTGTTTTCCTGTATTTATCTCTCAATCGTCTTTTTTCTTCTTATGGTTTTTGCGTTTCTCACTCCCTCTTCCTATCTTTCTCAACTCTCTTTCTTTCTGTCATTTTCTGTGTCGCACGACTTTCTCTTTCTTATGATAAAAACGGAATGGTCAATTATTTAGCTGAGTGACGACACTCATAAGAAATAAGAATTCGGCGGATATCCGACACCAAATAATCTTGAATTACCCTTGCTGCATCTTGGATGATTTGACGTCTCATTTTTAACCAAGGTTGTTGCAGTATGATAAATTGACGAAGATTTAAGAACACGCGTATTACATATAAAGAATATCCACTTTTTTTCGAATAAGGTAACAGGCTTAATAAACTATATAACTATTTGATAATATTAAGTAAATGGGAATAAACATTTTGCAAGATATACGTAGCCATTCAATAAATTCATAACTGGTATAGTAAATTCTAACTTCCTCTAAATCAATTTTGGTCCCAAATATGTCATCGCTTTTAACAAGACATCTAGACAGCATACAATGTCAGTAATAGAGCTGATGAATGTAAGTTTTTAGACGGCAAAACACATGTCGTATCCATGTGAAGAAAGAGCTCTATTGAGTTCGTCTTTACTTCTGAGATAGTGGCAAGCATGTCCTCCCTATCTTACTTGTATAGTTAGAGAGATGGAATGTAAGTGGACCTACAACTGATTTGATATACTACTGTTCCGAATATGCGTTCAAAAACAGCTTGCATCATTTCCTTAAAATGTATATGATAAAATCATACAGCAGTACTTGATGGTCTTCAAAATTGCTATTAATTAATGGTTTAAATATTAAATCATAGCTTAACCAACAAGTCCCGTCAAAAACAAAAAACAAAAATATTTATCATTTTTTTAAAGATGAGAATTAAGAATCTCTTCTTGCTGTTCGTCCTGCAACACCTATTCCCCGTTGATATATATATATATATATATATATAATATATATATATATATATATATATATATATCTTTTCTCTCGCGAAAACCCAGCATTTCTTACAATGAAAATATTCCCCCAGGCCTCATGACCTATATATCACAATTTTATTGTTCTACATCAATTTGTGTAAACATATGTAGATGTCAGACGAATCACAGTCACAATTGTTAATTCAGAGTTCAATAAGTATATTTTGTAATCTGTGATTTTTATATTTTTAAGAAATGTCTATTTTTCTGGGAAAGAACTAATCCATGATTTACGAATAGGGATTATTCTAATTCTGTAAGTGAAACGCTGAGAGCTTAAAACGTCTGAATATTAATCCTGGCTGTAAAGAATGACAAATAACGGCAAGTAATGTGACCGAGAGAAAGTTGACTGTGTCCGATAGAAAAGTTATATATTTAATAGGGATTCACAAGTAATGAATAAAGTCATTAGGTTTGAATACTTTCCCAGGCTGATTTGAAGTGAAAACTAAGCAGAACAATTTGAACAATATAAGATACATCATGACAATGAAGAAGAAGACGAATGAGAAAAAACAAGGAGAAGAATAAAAAAGAACAAGAACAAGAACAAGAAGAACAAGAATAAGAACAAGTGAAGGTTAAGGAAAACAAAGAGGACGAGCGAATTTTAATGAAAACGATTGAGAACGAGGTAAGGTTAAAGAAAATAAATACAACACAACGGTTAAAGAAAACGAAGAAGAATGAGCGAAGGTTAAATAAAACTAAGTAGCACGAGCGTGGGCTGAAAAAGAAGAGGAAGAAAAAGAAGAGGAGGTGAAGAAAAGAGGAAATAAAATGAAAACAGAAGAAAATAACTCTCTAAAAGGAAGAAAATATCTAAATTAAAAAAAAAGCTAAAATATTAAGAACTGATCAAATTACGAAATTTCGAGCACCAATAAAATAAAATAAAATAAAATAAAATAAAGCAAAATGGATATTGAATGCTGGTTGCTTCTTTCGAGAAACTATGAAACTGAAATGTTTGTAAATAATATTCGAATTAAACAGCACATGAGCCGAAAATTATCTTTCAGTACTACAATTTGAAAAAAGAAATATTTTTTTGTGAAGGTAAACTAAATGAAAACACACACTCGTAAAAATTTCATGAAATTATGCAATCCCTAAAAAAAAATATAGGATGCCATTGAAACACGTAAAACTTAATTGCGGCCACCGATACCATGTCTTTCGACGATAACCGTTCATTATGAATATGTAGCAATCTATAATGCAAGTAAACAACTTTAAATTGGGTATAGTTTTATCTAAACAAAGTTAGTATTTTTGAAAAAACATTCACAGCTTAGACAACACGATACCTACCCCAATGTCCTGATGAAGCTTTATATATATTTACCAACGCCTCCGCACGAACAGGATGTGACACAAGGTCAATTTCTTAAGCGGAGTTCAACAGGTTTGAATTCAGAGTTTCCTTCTAGACCGGTTGCCCAACAAAGGTTAAAGAGTCCAGTCTGCCCTACTATTTATCCACCTCGTAGGAGAATAGGATCTATACCTTTCCCAAGTGTATTAGCGCTAAGTGAAATGCAATTACCACGTCCAGGATTTGAACTCGGGGCAACGAGTCCATTTCCCATGACTTTAACCATTACACTACCGCTTGATGAAGCTTTTATAACGAACGGAAACGTTTTAACGTCAACTTCACCAACTACAAATAAATCTATCTTTTAGAATACTTTGTTTTTCTCAGTTTCATATATATATATATATATATATATATAATATATATATATATATATATATATATATATATATATATATATATATATATACTCAGTTCCCTTGTGTAGTTAAATGGTTTGAAATCTTTTGAAAAACTTAATGACTTTTCAGAATGCAATAGACAAAATAATTTTGAATAATTTCCAATCATCTATATTGTCTCGTAGACTCTTATAAGAATATATTGCGGGAATTTTAAAATCTTGTATTCTGAATAAGAATAGCATACAGATTGATACATCAAATCGAACAATGCCCGAAAAAGATATGAATATATTTATTATACCTTGTAATCATTATTGTTTATGCCAATTATATGCAGATATAATAACCCGACTTGATAATAATGCTATGTAATCCATCGGTGTTTCAATGTTTGATTTGCGAAGTCATGTATGACTCCGGCTTCAAATAAAATTGTCAGATGAGAGACAGTACGTAGATATTTACGATTACAGCTGACCATATTTCGCGATTTGTGTAAAGCGCTGCATTGCGGTTTGGCTCATAAATGTCCCTACAAAAGAAATATTAATTCCTTCCGCTAGTTAAAGATACGAAGAAATAAAGGCACAGAAACAATGGTTTCAGCGATCATTTATTGAAGGATGTGCGATCATGAAACCTGCAAGGTATTCTAATTCATGATTTTATCTGTGATTCACACATCCCAGAGGTTCCACTGAGTCGGTCTCATCGACATTTCTATTTAGTTGTCAGATCTTATAAACATGTTATATAAATGTATCTGTTCGTTTTAATATATACACTGACTAATGCTTATAATCTAGATGAAACATGGGGTTATTGCTACACGAAAAAGACTCGACCAGCTGAGTTCGATCGCCGGACAAGTCTTTTTACGTTTGCTTTCTTTCTCGCTAATGGCTTGAGAAACAATGAATCAATGTATTCTCACCAATCTATGGTATATTGTAATATTTACGGGTTCCTTATTCAGGCAAACAAACCGACATAAGGAATACTTTGAAATCAAAACCTGGCCAGTGTTTGGAGAATTTGGGACAATCTTGAGTATCATTCTTCAATAACTCATAATCTTAGAAAACAATCAAATTCTCAAGCTGTGTTTGTTTGATTTTTTGTTTTGTTTTGTTTTACGGCATATCAACCTCAGTGGGTCATTTAATGACGACAAAGTTTTTGTTGTACCGGCCGTTCCTACAGTGGAGAACATGCACCGGTTTTCACTATAAATAGTGAGACACCGAGTGGAAAGGAGCACTGTTCCCGTTAACGACAAGCTAGTCGTACATGTACCATTAATTGTAAATACACTTGTCTTATTTTACCCCATCTCGACTTGACTTCTTTTACTGTTGGGACTAACATCACAACAGTTTTTAAATACATTTATTCTTAATGGACACTCAATTTTTTTATAAACACATTTTTCTATTTAACCCATAGATGGGAGCCTAACAGGTACTACCACTCCGGGTCAGAGTGGACCAAGGAGCAACACATTACCCAAACCTCCAGAACTGGAACCTCACCATCAGATAGAGTTTAACGTCATTTCCAGGACATGTAGACCCTGAGTCACTGCCTTCTAGCACCGATATGATAAAAAGAGTTTGGACTTCCCATGAGGAAAATAGGGTCGGGGCAATCATATAGGAGCTAGGACTTGATGTGACCAGCCGATTGATCGGAGGGGGCTTCTCCGACCGACCGTCTAGCCCAAGTAAGGACCAAAGTGGAGTATTTGCATGTCATGGACTGCTCAACCACCCGGGTTCTATCCTTAAGCATCATGGGTAACCATCCTTGGCTAAAAGATGGCCCCATTGGGGGAGCCTCACCTCGTTACATAGATGCAGTCGGTGTATTCTAACGCCCCATCGTAATATATACAAATAACGTATCGTGATTATTAACTGAAACAAGTCCTTTAAATGTTATGTTTAAATTTGTAGGCTACTGGTGTAATACTTATCGTTATAACTGTTACTTTTATGTAATCAAAATAAAGTCGGTTCAGTGTCTTAATGTCAGTATCAGCCGATCAGCAGGGAATCGATCTTCTTTTTACTAACACTAGACTAGAGAGATTGTTTTGCGTCTGAGGTGGAACGTCACAATTACCACCAGCTCCCACCTTTACCTAACAGATCCAATCTGTAATAGTCCAGTATCAAACACGCAACATTGTAGTTCCTAGGTAGACTCTCTACCGAATATTTCTTAACAGTTATTTGTACTGTAAATATATATGTCTGGAGAGTGAAGAAACTGTGTTAAAAAGAGAACTTAATTTCTTAGCTCTAGTGTTTTCAAGAAAACTCTGAATCCAGACATCATTGTAGTTTGTACAGTTGCCAGATATTTTTTAAAAAAGATACCTGATAAACCAAATTTTTAACTGAGCCACAGAAAAAATCATCCATTTTAAAACTTAATTGCCCAAATTTTTGCCCGGAAATCCTGATACCATACTTGTTTACTAGCAAACAATAGTCCCTACACATAGACTACGCTTATACTAACCAAAAATAAATTCTCGTTCTCTATATCTCATCTAAAATTATCACTTGACCTATTAGATTGTCTGCTTACCACACTCCTGTCTTTCATGTGAGTGTGCAATGAGGCTTAGATATATTGTCAATTCCTCTCCAAGCAACATTCTGAAATGATTAATCTTCGACTTGACCTTTTGGTAGACATGGATTAATACATTTCCTAAAAGTATTAGTGCAACCAATCGAATACAAAATATTGTCGCCGGAATGAAAATTGCATCAATGATACTATTTCCATACATCCATATAAAAGTTTCCGCATCTCGTTCTTTTTTCTTGCTATTAATATCTATTTGAGTAGATTAGTTGATACTTACAACACGTATATATATATATATATATATATATATATATATATATGTGTGTGTGTGTGTGTGTGTGTTGTGTGTGTGTGTGTGATGGTCATTCAATAAGCAAGGGATTTATTCTGAAGAAAAGAAAAGTGTGGTCGTTGAAAAAGTTATTTTTATAAATGTCAACTCTGTATTGTCTGAAACTGGTTTCGCAAGAACTTTTTAAAACTGAAAAAAAATATTGGTTTTAGATTATTCACACTTTAGGCTTGATTGGAGATCTGGCAAAAAAGAAATTGGTTTCTGTGAAGTGCAAACTGAAATTTAAAGAAGTACATGTGATGTGTAAGGATAAGCCTATTCTAATCTCGACTGTTTAAAAATGGGGTAAAATGGGTTTGTCATTACGGGACTGAGTCGAAGAGACAATCATGGTGTGGAAATACACTGACTCTAAAGAAAAAGATGATAACGATTACATCATGCCTCTCAGTTTTTATGAATTATCAAACTAACATTGTTCTTGTAACGAATCCAAGCTCATTTGTTGCTAATGTTTATATTACACGATATCCATTATATGAAGCTCCTCCAACTAATCACAAAATCAGTCTATTATAAGCTATAATTTTGCTTATATTATCTATTTCTATCCAGGTCTTGTACCAGACTTATAAAAATGAATATCCCAAGTTTCCACAATAACAAAATTAAATAAAACATATGCAAAAACATCATCAACAATTATTATTTGCATCGAAAAAAAGGAGGATATATTATCAATAATCAATATGAAAATCCTGGGATATGTTCAGATAATAAGATATCTTTCACAACCCACCGTCTACTCCCAATTTCAAAATATTAAATCAATATTTTACTTCTTAATCGTGTCTTCTTTTCACAGATTCCTTCATTGATTTGGCCGCTTTATTTCTAACCTGTCATATCTGTTGTGAAAATAAAATGTTTATCCAGAAGAATTTGTTGAATGATTTGAAATCCAAGGCAGCTGCAGGTGGCTAATTGGGAAATTCACAATAGAAATAAATCTATGCAAATGCTTTGCGTGTCATTCTGAAATGGAAACAAAGAAAAAGGATATAATGGAGATGTATCTTAAAACTTCAGTAGTTTTGACAAAAACAAACAATAATATAAATTAACTATATCAGATAATTCAAAACAGTAGGGGACAAATGAACGTGTGCCTGTGTGGTATAAAGGGTGCACATTGTGAATCATTTATATAATGAAAAATATGTTGAAATAAACAAGCTTATATATATATATATATATATATATATATATATATATATATATATATATATAGAGAGAGAGAGAGAGAGAGAGAGAGAGAGAGGGGGGAAAGAGAAAGAGAAAGAGAGATACATTAAGAAATATCTAAAAACTGACATCTAACAGAGAGGAAGTGTTTCGAAATTTAAGGAACAAATACGCATTTTCTACAATACATAATTCTATAATATTTAAGCTATTGGATGCTTTAATAATTTACACACACACACACACACACACACACACACCACACACACACACACACATATATATATATATATATATATATATATATATATATGTGTAGATATGTATATGTGTGTGAGTGAATATATGTGTCTCTGTATGTGTTTATGTGGTCGAGTGTGTGAATGACAGTACGACAAATTAAGTTGATAGCTTTCACTAATAGGATAGGTCTCTCTCTCTCTCTCTCTCTCTCTCTCTCTCTCTCTCTCTCTCTCTCTCTCTATATATATATATATATATATATATATATATATATATATATATTATATTATATTATATGTTTCAAAACCACCTGGCGACATCCTTGATCAATCCACAACGACCATCTCATTGACTACATTATAGTTCGTGGTCGTGATTGTCGTGACATAAAGCTGACTCGATCACTAGCTATTTGGCAATGTTGCTCAGATTACAAGATTGTTTGCTCTTGCACTTGCATGTCAGGAAACTTGTTCGAAACAACAGAGCTAAATGACCAAGAAAGGTAGATGTAACAAAGTTGAAAGATACGAAAGTCTTGAGTTCTTTTCAAACAATATCTGACTCCAAGCTCATATCTTTTGACATCGGGGATGAAGTTGAAGCTGCATGGTCGGTTTTGCGGGAAATTCTCTATACCTCGTCAAAAGAAACATTTGGGTATGCTCACCGGAAACATCAAGATTGGTTTGATCATACAATCTCCTCGCGAAAACATGCATAAATGCCATCAAGTCTGGATGAATGATTAACAAATGTCAAAGAAAGATGCATATCAGCCAGAGGAAAATCATAAGCAAGATTAAGGAAGATGAAGGAGAGTTGGTGGACATCAAAGGCAAAAGCTTTGCAGGAGACTGCTGACAAACATGATCTTAAATCGTTCTACCAAAATCTAAAGGGTGTTTTTGGTCCAATATCCAATGGTCCATCACCAATCATGTCAGTGGATAACACTCTGACAAAAGTTATATTGTCAAACGTTGGGCGGAATATTTCTCTACAGTCCTGAATCAGAAATCCTCTTTCGACACACATGTAATAGACAATCTCCGTCAGAGACCTGATGTACAATCCCTCACTGCTAACCCGTCAATACCTAAGGTGAAGAAAGCTATCAATTAACTTTCAAATGGAAAAGCACCAGGCGAAGATGGAATTTCAGCTGAATTGTATAAATGTGGAACCAATGCTTTGACAGAGAGGCTGTGCAAATTCTTCAACCTTCTGTGGGACAGGGGTGGGGTACCGCAACGGTTTAATGACGCATAAATTGTCTATTTGTACAAGAACAAAGGAAGCAAGTAAGATTGTGACAACCACAGAGGAACATCTTCTCTCGGTTGCTGGCAAAATCCTTGGCCGTATCATCCTTAACAGGCTTAATGACTTTGTCTCAGGATCGGCACTACCAGAAACTCAGTGTGGTTTCCGCTTTAGATAGAGGAACAGTAGATAAGATTTTCTGCCTTCGACAGGTTCGGGTGAAGGCTCGAGAGTAAAACAAAGACTTGTTCATGGTTTTTGTAGATTTAACGAAAGCCTTTGACACTGTATATCGGTCTGCTCTGTGGAAAGGGTTGTCGAAATTTGGAGTTCCAGATAAAATGTTACATATCATCGTCTCTTTGCATGAAGTAATGAGGGCTTCTGTGAGATCAGGTAGTGAGCAATTCAGTACTTTTTCTGTCTCAAACGGTAGAAAGTAAGGTTGGGTTCTTCCTCCACTTCTATTTGCATTGTTTTTTCTGCTATACTAGAGAAAGCATTCTCAGATCTAAGCGAAGTAATAAATGTTCAATTCAGTACAAGTGGAGGCCTATACAATCAAGAACGTTTTAAAGCTATGTGAAAAATTTCCTTGCTCCTAGTACGGGATCTTCTCTTTGCAGACGATGCCGCTCTATTAGCACAAAGCCTAGAAGACATCCAGACCATTCTTGATAAATTCTCTGATACATTAAAAGTATTTGGACTTACTATCAGTATAAAGAAAACTGAACTACTGTACCATACCGCAGCATGCAATTCACGTCTTGTAAGTCCATCTGACTTCATTGATTGAAAAGCATTAAAAATGTTGTCACGTTTAAATAGCTTGGATCATCAGTTACTTCTGATGAAAAAATGGAAAAATAAATCTATTCCAGAATAGGTAAAGCAAGCACTGTATTCGGCAATTTGAAACATCGATTATGAAATAGCAAACATGCATGTCTTAAAATAAAAATTGACATTAACAGATCCGTCGTGCTTTCAACTGTACTGTATGGTGCTGAAACTTGGACACTTTACCGCAAGCACATAAATCAACGTGACGCCCTTCAGGTGCACTGCCTTCGTGCCATTTGAGGTATAAAATGGGATAATAGAGTGAAAAATAGCACAATATTTAAAAAAAATGTAACATTGCTGGCATTGAAACCTTACTAGCAATGGTTCAGATTTGGTGGGCTGGTCACGTTGTCAGAATGAATGAGAACAGGCTTCCAAAGAAGATATTATACGGACAATTAACAAATGCTCAGTGTTCTATTGGACGTCCACTCTTACGCTATAAAGACAAATTGAAAGACAATTTGAAACGCCTTAATATTAACCTGAGTGCTTGGTAAAATCTACCATAGAATCGGAAAGAATTGCGTAAGACATGTTTCGCTAGATTAAAGAGCTTTGAAGCAAATAGACAGAAACATCGAGATCAGCTCCGTCTAACTTTAAAATAAAAATATCTGACTCCCGCATTAGAAAATTCCATCTGTTAGTGTGGCTTCATAGCTAGCAGCAAGGCTGGGCTGCTATCACACTCAAGGAAACACAAAATATCTTCTTAATAGCATGCACAATATAGGAGGAAACAAATCACTCACTGCTGACCCTCATTTATCATTCACGATAGAAGAGTCCACACACACACACACACACACACAACACACACACACATATATATATATATATATATATATATATATATATACATGCGTGTGTGCGTATGAGTGTGTGTGTGTGTGTGTGTATACATGCCGGTTTTAATAACGAATCAAAAGTAGATTTTTTAGATAAAAACATACCTATCTGGACTGTGAAATCTTAACTCAAATTTTTCTGCCTGCTCGCAATCACGTCGTTTTCTGTCTGCTCGCAATCACATCGCTCCCCCCACTGCCAAGAAATTCTGCTCCTCTCCCACAAACCCCCTCACTTCCGGTCTGTAATATTATAAAATAAACTTAACTTTCGGGTGCCATTTCTTTTCCTAGCCCGAGGTAAGAGGATTTTTATTTGTTTTAATACGCAATATTGGTAATCTCAGAATTAGAGAAAGTTAATACACAACATTGGTAATCTCAGAATTAGAGAAAGTTTACTAATAGCTAAATTAGGTCCTAATATAAAAAATAGATTAGAATTAAACACTGAATACATAGTTAAATAAATTACACGTTCCATAGTTATAGTTTATTTAGTATACATATTTTACACATATATATGTAATTTTCCCTATCACAAATTTAAACCTATTAACAATCAACTATTTGCATATTTTTCTTTGTTCCCTCAAGAAATAAGTCCAAGGTGGTCACTTGAGATAACGGATTTAAATTATGTAATACATCTATAATAGATATCTATTAGCACATACAATTGATTCTTAACATTTCATGCACTCAAAATAAGAATTTAAAAAAATGAATAAATTAAAAAAAAAAAGATTACGATTAATTTAACATTATTGACATACTTATTACCTTCTTTACATGACATTATTTCTTTAAACCATGATGTTATTTCTTTAAACCATAATACCCTCTTAAGATTACGGTCAGTATAGAACTATTAATATATATAAAACAAAAACAAAATAAATCAATAAAAAAAACACTATGCCTTTTATAATTTAGATATTCAATTTAAAATATTTAATATATTTGAATTTTAAAAAAATATACTCATAAAACATAGAACTATTAATAGAAAAAGAACAAAAAAAAACAAAAAAAAACACTATGCCTTTTGTAATTTAAATATTTAATTTATAATATTTAATATATTGGAAATTTAAAAAGAAAATATTCATAAAACATAGTTTTCTTAAATTTTGCATCAATCCTAATATATAATCATTATATAATATTTTAATATATATAAATATATGATATTTAATCTATTTGAAATTTTAAAAAAATACTTCTTAAACATATTTTTCTTAAATTTTCCTTCAATCCTCCTAATATATAATTAAAGATAATATTCTGGTCCATCTAATTAAATTAATACATTTTACTTTATTTTACAACTGAAAAAAAAAAGAAAAAAAAAGAAAAAAGTTAGAAAAAAAAGAAAATAAAAGCTAAGTATATGAATTCTTCTATGTGACCGTTTTTATTTTGAATATGTTGAATTCAAAATTTTAGCTAATTTGTTGCATTATTCACCGGAAGGTAACAAGACAATATTGGATACATATACATGCATAGGGGTTCAAACATTCGTTCTCAACAGATATTCCAAAAATAAGAAATTACAGTCATTCGCCCGTTTCATTCATAATATAAATAAAAAAGAAAGGAAGAGAAAGAAAAAGAGAAGAAGAGGACAAAAAAAAGAAATAAAAAAATATATATAACCACACAAAAAAGACTGAAGCACGTACATTTCTGGTAACCGTCTCTGAAGATAATGTTTTTCTTTGAAATCGATAAGACAAAAATTGTTATATATTATACAAACGGAAATATGAATTTCCGGTTTTATTAAACAAAGAAATATAACAACTTCCCGTTATCAGATCAAGAGATAAAAATGTGTAGGAGTAGCTATGAATATAAAAGAACCGAGGGCTCGAGACAGGTCAGTCGTCAGTCAGCCCGGGGCAGTCAGCCGGAGAGAGAGTGAGGTGATCGGGGTCAATAGTCTGGAGAGTCGATGCGAGTTAGTTGGCCGAGCGGGACCTGGTGTAGTTGGTGTTGGAAAAGCTAGCCTTAATATTTACCAACTGAAAAAGCTTGTCACCCAGAAATTTAATCGAAGGACTGAAAGTCTAAAGACTGAATATATTAATTAAACTGACCCTCTCTCTCGAAGTTAAGAAGCTTGAATTTATTTCAATAAACTTCTGGAGGATAACTTTGGTGTTATTGTCATCCCTTACAACGAAGATAAAACTATTGCAATATAGTACCGTGACGACGCCGATATGCAACAAAATAACACCTTTTTGTTTTTTATTTTTTATATGGATTGTAATTGCCTTCAAATTATTAACATATTATAGTATGTATATATATATATATATATATATATATATATATATATATTATATATATATACATATATATGTATGTATAACAATTATTACGTATATATAGGTATATTATCGAAAACTATATTATCTATTATTATGTATATATTAGTAAATAATATATATTATATGTAAGTTCTTGTGATCCCAGGTTTCATGATTTTGGGGGGATTAATCAGTCTTATGTAGGTGTATCACTCATAGTGAGTACTCAACAATAGAAACCTAAACCAGCATTTACTCACTAGGTGAGCTAATGCTAGCCATATACTATTATGATGTATATATATATATATATATATATATATATATATATATATATATATGTGTGTGTGTGTGTGTGTGTGTGTGTTAGTTTGAAAACTTCATAGGCGAGAAACTGTCAATTAACAAGCACATAAATATACATGAAGACTCAACTATATAAACCTAGGCCACAGACAAATGGCGAGCTGAATTTTTAAAAAAATCCTTATGAAACTGCAGCATTTATAGAAGCAATCGGTAAACCTTCTGATGGTCCAAAAGGTTATATAGAGCAGATATTTGAAAGATATAATCTTTAAAAATGAAATGATGACATTCATATTTTTTTGTTATTTCTCACAGTAAATTATATTTTGAAGAATTTCTGTTATCTTATTACAACTTAAAATATCATTACGCTGGAACCTAGAATTTGTTGCAGATATATCATGCAAAAATAAAGATAGAAACAACTACTGCATGTTCTGAATTATTTCGAAAAACGTGGCTGTTATTGAATTGAAAATGCAAGAAAATATTCATTGACATAGATTTTTTTCAGACATGATTAAAATACGCAAGTCAACAGTTTTGCACACACAGAATCGCTGATGTTATTCGATACAGAAAGAAGATTTCATAAATTCCTTTTGTAAACGAATTAACCTTTCTCTTCTTATAGAAATAATTCTTATAACCAGTATTATTTTCCATAAGATTATGAAAATGTTGAGAATTGACACATATGCATTATGTTATGCATGTGTGTATGTGTGTATGTTATATATATATATATATATATATATATATATATATATATATATAATATATATATATATATATATAATGCACAGAAACACATGCATACAGAACGAACGCAGATACAGACAAAATATTCATATATATATGCATGTATATACACATATGTTTGTGCGTGTGTGTGAATGTTTGTAATATTTTTTTCACAACAAAGCTCTTATCGCAGAAAATGTAAACCAAGTATAACAGCCAGTGACACTTTTCTGGCATGACAATTAATTTTTCTGACAGTCTTATCAAACCACAGAAATGTAAACCGAGCGAATTAAGATACATTTCCACGTAGATTTCTTGTACCGGTTTTCTGTCAGACAGAGGGAAAGATCCATTCTGGAAAGATATTGTTGAAACTACATTCAAGTTTAAGATGGGAATATATTTCTTAATTTTTTCTTCGTAAAAATATGTTCATATCAGTGAATCAGAATGTTATTAAAGACAAAGAAAACTGGGCATAAACTTTGCTCTAATTTACTTCTAAGTATTGTCCTCACAACATTGGAAATTTTAATGAAATGCCTTCTGAGATCTATGATAGATAATCTCAGAAGTAGCCCCCCTCTTCCATGAACCTGTCGTCACAGCTCTGTCTCTGTTTCTTTCTCCCTCTCCCTTTCTTTCTATTTTATTTTATTTTTTTATATCTATCTATCTAACCCCTCTGCTAAAAGCAAGAGTAGATAATTCCCTATCGAATCCACCATATTTGTGAAATTCTTCAAACGTGCAATATCTCTATATACCGAGACACTGAGGTAAACCATCAATTTTTGTTAAAATTAATTTTTTAAAGTTTTACATTCAAATTACTTGTGTTTCGCATATTTATACAAAAGTTTGAAATTCTAATTCTACTATAACCATTTGAACTAAAAATGAAAAAATAATTTGCAAATCACGGTGGGCTTTGGTGTCATAAATCTCAGAAGTAGCCCCCCTCTTCCATGAACCTGTCGTCACAGCTCTGTCTCTGTTTTCCCTTCCTCTGCTACTTGATCCAACCTCATTAACGATAAACTAGGAGGGACAGGTGGACTTATACTAAGTTAAAACTTATATCTTACGCCTTCTCTCCCCCTCTTCATTTCCTTCTTCCTCTCCTCCCCTCGTACAAAATTCTACATGCCACCCGGCACGTAAAACCAAACCATGGTAGCAGCATGGTGGATGTGATATGCGGCGGAAGAGCCTAAATAGGCCAACGGTGTATATCATAAGATGCTGGGCGGAAGAACCCTGAATGGGTCAACGGCCAGGATCAACAAGTTCAGTTAGGTAACTACTGCTCCTCATCTCTAAGACCGGCGCCTATTGATGAGTCAAACACCTACCGATAGATATCGATGACCTTGACCCAACCGAAACCATTCATGACATTACACAAAGTTCAAAAATCATGTAGCAACGTACCCTCTGCTATAAAAAAATGGTATGCGATCTGCTAAGGCTCGAGCACCGGCCCAGTGTTCGATAAATACCTTACGGAGCTCAAAAAACACGACACATTTAAATCACATCACTCTCAGCACAGACAAGCAAGGCATACAACCTAGAGAAGACATAACCCTAACTGCACTATCTAATAAGAAAGACAGAGAACCCAAATCCAATACAAACCTACTTAGATGTAAAAAATCTCTCAAGCTAGCAACATTTAACGTTAGAACACTAAAAACGATAGGTCAACGCCCTGAACTCACGGCGTCCGCAGCCGAAAAGAATATAGACATCATATGTGTACAAGAACACAGACTTGACCATGGTGATATAGAAATAAAATACCATGAATCTGGAAATGGCTGGACGTTTATGTCAGCATCTGCATGGAAAAACTCTGTCAATGCCACTATAGGAGGTGTAGGAATGCTTCTTAGCCCTCGAGCACTAAAATCACTTAACAGCATAGAAATAATTCAACCTAGAATCATGAGCGCTACGTTTAATGGCAATCCCTGCCTGACTATAGTCTCATGTTACAGCCCCACAAATGTTAGCGATGAAACAAACATCGAAACATTTTACAATGGGCTATCCTCTCTATGTCGCCCCCCCCAAACATAATGTATTGATCATTGGGGGAGACATGAATGCACAGGTAGGAAGAAACGAAAACAATAGATTCAGCTTACATAACACCCCAAACAGGAACGGTGATCTCTTAGCGGAGTTCTCCCTTGAGAACAGGCTTGTTTGTCTAAACACCAAATTCCAAAAACGGAAGGGCAAACTATGGACATACACGTACCCAAATAGCACAAAAGCGCAACTAGACTACATCCTAATAAACAAAAAATTGATAAATAGCACAATGAACTGCGAAGCGTATTCCTCCTTTGAAGGAGTATCCTCCGATCACAGAATAGTCACAGCAAAATTACGATTAAGCCTACGTAGAAACAAAAAACAAACAAGTAAACACATACGATACGACTGATCGACACTTGCTAACAGCGATATAGGCAATCGCTACGCTGTAGCAGTAAGAATTAAATGCAATATCCTCCAGGAGTCATCTGAAAGCTTCACACCAAACGAGGAATACGAAAACTTTGTTAGTGCACGCCTAGAAGCAGCAGCCGAGTGCGTACCAACCAAACAAAGTGCTAAACACACTGTTCCTTGGGAGACTGAAGCAGTTAGACAAAGGAGAAAGGATATAAAAAAAGCAGCCCAACGCAATAAAATAAAACCAACTAACACCAATCTACACAACCTTAAGAAAGCCCATATAGAACTAACCAAAATATACAAAAAAGAACAAATAGAATATATCGAAGCACAAATAAATAATATCAGACAATCAGTGGAAGACAGACAATCGAGATTAGCCTGGCAAACAGTGAACGAAATTAGCGGTACGAAAAGTACCACTAGATCAAAGCTAAAGGCAACCAGCCAAAAAGATAGACTTCAGAAATGGAAAGACCACTTCCAGAAACTTCTGGGGAACCCACCTAAAATCATAGAAAATAACATCAAAAAAATCATAGATAGACAATTAGATATCAAACTAGGGGATTTTTCAACAGAAGAACTCAACGAAGTCCTAAAAAAACTAAAAGGCAGAAAAGCTGCAGGACTTGACGAAATACCCCCCGATGTATGGAAGTTAGGTAAGTTCAATGACATACTTCTTAGGCTATGCAATGCAGTATATAGGCAAAACAGAATAAATAAATGGACGAAAGGATGCATCGTCCCATTCCCCAAAAAAGGAGACCTAGGAATAGCTAAAAACTACAGAGGCATAACCCTTACTGCCATTGCAGCTAAGATATATAATGCCCTTCTTCTCAATCGAATCCGACCCGAGATAGAGAAAGTCCTCAGGAAAAACCAAAATGGTTTCTGCAGAAATAGGTCCACAACCTCTCAAATCCTGACTGTACGACGCATCATAGAAGGGGTTCGAGCAAAGAATTTGGAGGCAACATTACTATTCGTAGATTTCTCCAAAGCATTTGATTCTATACATAGACGGAACATGGAACAAATACTACTGGCATATGGTCTCCCCAAAGAAACTACTGACGCTATAATGATGCTCTACAAAGATACTAAAGCAATGGTACGCTCACCTGATGGCGATACGGATTTCTTTGACATCGTCGCCGGAGTCCTACAAGGTGATACATTGGCACCATATATATTTATAATATGCCTAGACTATGTACTCCGAACATCTTTAGATACCATAAAAGAAAAAGGTTTTACACTAAGAAAGGCAAGAAGCAGGAGATCCTGCACAAACAGTCACAGATGCAGACTATGCTGATGACCTCGCACTTCTTGCAGATACACCGGCACAGGCTGAGACACTACTGCATAGCCTGGAGGAGGCAGCAAAAAGCATCGGCCTGCATGTGAACTCTGCCAAAACAGAGTTCATGAGCTTCAGAAAGAAAGGAGACATCTCCACGTTAGACGGTAAGCCCCTTAAGCCAGTAGAACAATTCACGTACCTGGGTAGTAATATCTCATCTACAGATAACGATATTAACACACAAATAGGAAAGGCATGGATGGCCACAAACAACTTGTCTGTCATATGGAAGTCTGATCTCACTGACAAGCTAAAGCGACATCTCTTCCAGGCTGTAGTCATATCAGTACTGCTGTATGGCTGCACTACCTGGACCCTAACGACGCGCCTCGAGAATAAGCTAGATGGGAGCTGCACAAGAATGCTGCGAGCAGTTCTGAACAAGTCGTGGAATCAGCATCCCACAAGGGAGCAGCTGTATGGTCACCTGCCCCCTATCTCACAGACTATCCGAGTGAGACAGACTAGGCATGCAGGGCACTGCTGGAGAAGCAAGGATGAAGTCATAAGTGATGTTCTTTTGTGGAAGCCAACACATGGACATGCCAGTGTGGGCCACCCAGCAAGGACCTACATCGACCAGCTATGTAAAGATGCTGGCTGCAGCGAAGAAGAACTCCCTGTGGCGATGAATGATAGGGAAGGTTGGCGAGAGATTTTCATGGATATCCGTGCTGCCTGCACGACATGATGATGATGATATATATATATATATATATATATATATATATATATATATATATATATATATATATATATATACGATAAGAGCAGGTTACGAATAAAATGTCAACCATGTTCATTGCCCGTTTCCGAGGACTCAGAAACATAAATAAGGGAAGATTATCCAATTAGGTTGATATGTGTTTTTTGTTTCCCTTTCCCATCATATGATCGGCCATCAGTTACATAGCAATTCTCAATGAATATGCTGCACTTGAGAATAAAGAATGTATATTTTTGTACATATTGAGATGCAAATATTATACTTACGAAATTTTAGTTTGTTGAAAATAATGTAATTTTTATCGATAAATATATTTTATTAAATACTTCAGTACACCACACAAGGTGAATAAACCTTACGTTTAACTCTTTGAGTCCTGAACTCCTGTGACTTTATTGTACATTCTACTGTTTGTGTGTGATCACCACATCGGTAAACCGGTGATAAGGTGTATTGAATATAAAAGTACCACTTGTATATCCGTGAGACGGGCTACAAGTTTTGATTAGTATTTTCTGGCATCACTAATAATCAGATTTACACTTGTTTATTTATTGCGAATGTTGATTCGTATCCAAAGTCAAATAATGTACTAAATAAACCCGTCTACAATACCTTAGAAAATACAGTTACTAATTATATAATTTTATATGTATATCAGCACATAAAGAAAGCATCTGAAAATAGATTCACTTGTTACTGTTTTCAAATTTTTCATTAAGCATGACTATCATCTGAATGCTATCCAGCCAAGTTGCACGAATTAAGTACGAGTTTAAAAGGGAGAAAGTTGGAAACGCGCAATGACCAGATGGAATCTTTGATTCTAGTCTTTTGTGTTTCTCTTGTTCGTCACCGGGTATGTTGGTTTCTTCGACGTTCCTATGAATGTCAGCAAAAGTTGTGTCACAACTCTAGAATCTCAGCTTCCGTTACCAGAATATTATAAAACAATGAAAAGCTCAAGCTGTGTAATTCATACGAAGAACATATCGGAATGATTGACTAAACCATGATCTTTAAATTTTATCGTTGAAGTTATATGTAAAATGTGAAGGCGTTTTGAGTAATGGTTATCTTCGTAGGAAATGGACACGGCGAGATGAGTTCAAATCCAGGACAAGACTCTTTGCATTTTTCGTAGTGTTAATTCCCTTGGAAAAGTTATGCGTCCAATTATTATGCCTCAATATATGGGTAAATTGCTGGAAGGGATAGACTCGTAAAACTTGGTTAGACAACCAGTCTAGAAGGAAAACTCTGAATTCAAACGTGTTATTCGCCGCTTGATAAATTAACCTTATGACACATCCTACTCGTGCGGAAGGGTTGATCTATATGTATATGTAAAATCTGATATTTATCATTGTCGAATATCGCAGCGAATTCATTCTTTGACTTTAAAAAATCACCTGTTTGTCTGTGCCTTTCTTGATTATATATAGGATTCCTGCTATTACAGTCCAGATGGCAGTTTTAAATTGCAACTTTTTTTATTAATTTCTATATCTACTTGAAATCATGTAACTGCTTGCAGATTATCAGTATTAGAAACAATACTTGAAACTATATAACTATATGCAAATTGTTTATAATGGTGATACTTACATGAATCGATAATTGTTTGCAATTAATTAGGTGCTTGAAATTATATAACTGCTTACAAATAAAGTTTGATTTCGGTATTAGATAAACCAGCAAGTGTTGATATGCTGTAAATCCAACCAGACGCCAACAGGGTTAAAAAAAAAAACAAAAAAAAACAAAAACAAATGCTATCTTTGTCTGGAGGAAAAAATAGCAATAATAAAATTCAAATACCGGAAGAAACTACCGAATAGAAGAAATTAAATCATATTCAAATGTAAACATGCCAATAAGATAAAACCATAAAATTCATACAGCACGCGAGTGTTTGCGTGTCCGTGAAGTTGTTTATTTAACAAACGCAGAATATGAAGAAGAAAAAAAAGGAAGAAAAAAGTGAAAAATAAAAATAAATAAGGAAAACGGGAAGATCACACCAGAGATACCGCGTGTGAAGCCTTCGATCAAACTGACGAGACAGAGAAATGTCGAATTAAATCTAAATTTCTATCTACACCAAGGTATCTTATATATATATATATATATATATATATATATATATATATATATATATATTTCTATCTACACCAAGGTATCTTTTATATATATATATATATATATATATATATATATATATATAAAGGAAAAGTTGACTCACCGGTGAGTTTGGTCACGATGGTTAGTAAGTGTAGAATTCAGAGGGGTAAGTCAGTGATATAACAAATACAAAGTGCTCAATACTAAGTAGAGCAAATTTATTATAAAATGGGTACAAGAGATAACCTACTCGAATTTCACTATAAGGATCTTCAGGGTTAAATCACGTGTGTGAACATGCAATGACCACACACGTGAAATCGTCTGCTATTAATCTGTGTCTCGATTAATTCAGTGGATTTAACCCTGAAAATCATTATGGTGAAACTCGAGTAGGTTATCTCTTGTACCCATTTTATAATATATATATATATATATATATATATATATATATATATGAGTGAGTGATAACTTTTTTTTTAATTGGCAAAAATGTTTTTACTCTGGGTCTGAATATGCTTTTTGCAGTTGAAATAAATTATTACATAAAGCTAATTTAAATTATTTTACTTCATTTATTTATGTATATCGTTCTGTCCGTACACTTACTGGAAACAATTCGCATCGATTTCTCATTACAGGTGACCTGTATCGCTACAGAAGAAATCCACAGGGAAAATATTTGCCACCCACACATCTCGAACAAAATATCATGGGAAAAATCTTGCTGCGTACTATTCTGAACACCTGACAAAAATTATCAACTCTATACACTACAGAGAATTAATCAATGTCTAAAAATTAACCACTTTAATCCAGTTATTTGTTCTAGGGTCGTTATCGCTCTACATTGTAACGCTTTATTTTAATTAAGAAAAGGATACATTTTGTTTTTGAGATCTCCCGAGATAAAAACAAATATTTTTTGAAGATAATCCACTAATGTTATGCGAATGCAAGTCTCCTCGAAATTAATCCAGGCATGGAATTACCGTTGATTAATTACACATTGTTAATTCAAGTTGATGGGGCAGGTTAAATAGATTTTCAATAAATTCCCAGAAAATATGCAAGAACTCGTACAGTTAGCATTCGCTTATATTATCAGACTCCCAAAACAGCTTAATTTACGCGAACCTGAAATCCTTCTGTTGGATGTAAAAAATATTTTATCGCTTTTGATTTCGTCAGGATTATCATTTCCAATTCTCGTTTCAGAGGCATTTTATTATTTTTTAGAGCAATGAGAAACCAAAATGTATTTATCTAAAAAAAGCTGTAACAAAAGGTGGCGTATGTTAAGCACATAATATAATTTATCCTGTTAGCGGGACTTAGATTATGATTATTGTATCATCTGCAGAGCTGTAAGACAGACCCCTAAAAAAACTGGTGTCCTTGATATGACAGTAAACTGCATCTGATGGTGAGGCTCCAATCATGAGGTTCTGTGCATTGTGGAGTACAGTTTCATTGCCATTACACCCAGTTCCACTATGATACGAAGTGGTAGCACGTTCAATCTATTAATTATGTTTAAGGTTCCATATATGGATGTTTAAATATCATTTGTGTTCGATTGGTCCCTTTGTAAAAATAATACCTCTTAAGAAACTACTCTCCAAAAATGTAGATATGAATATAGAATAAACGCTATATCTAAACAAAAATAACCACATGGGTGTTGACCGTCGTTAAATTCAACCAATACCAATCAATCAATAAACAAAGCATAATTTGTCAGTGATATGAAAAAAACAAGGGTACTTGCTATTTCAACTGGTGATTGATTGGCATCCTTCCGTCTATTAAAGACGATGGCGTAGTGTTCACTTTTTTTTCTCCTTTAATCTGCAGCTGTGTGATTGACTAAACAGTCCACCTCTTGAATGGCAATCACTGCAAGCAAACAGTGATGCCTGCTGGAGTTGCTCTTTTCACTCCTTTACGTTCCTTGTTTGACAAGGAGTCACCAGTTCTCACGGTCGTCTGCACAAGCCTCCCATGTGTTGGTGCTAATGTGGCATGTCTTTATTTTCCTTTGCTGGCATCTTTAAAGTGCAAGCAATGTCTCCCTGTTGGTCGGGTGCCGTCTGCCAATTCGCCGTACAGTAGGTTTTCGGAGATGCAGCCTAAGTCCGTCCTCCTGATGTGACCAAGCCAAAGTAAGCGTCTCTCTCGCAGATGGTGGCGGGCATGCTGTTCCTGTTTGCTCATTCCAGCATATCTGTGGTTGGCACTTTGTCCTGCCGCGCATGCGTAAGATGCAGCGTAGGCATCTGAGGTGGAAATTGTCCAGTTTCCTCTTGCGGCATGGGTATCGTTTTTGTAGTGGGAAAAACTACGTAGCCTGGGCAGGTGTTTTTGGGGGGAGTGAGCTGTTGCCCAAGCAGCATATCCTCACTCCCCACACAGCCGTTGTGATCCAAAGGAAAGTTAGGAACCAATGTGGTTTGGCAACAGCGGTGTCGCAGGAGTTGTTGGGAAGTACTGAGATACAGCACCATCCATCTTCGGGACTCCGGCTCCGGATTTGTTTTCGGGGTTTACTCCCTTAGCCTTCCTTGGGTTAAGGTAGAGCCGCAAGGCAACGGTGGTTTTATGAGATTTTCAACTGGTATCTGCTAGTAATCAGAAGAAGAAGAAAACAAAACAAAAAAAAAAAAAAACAATCGAGTGTTGTAATTCTGCTGAGGCTGCTTAGGTTTAGTGCGCAATAGTTAACCTGAGAAAGGCATGTATCCATATATTTTACTCCCAACACTTCGTATTGATTATTGTCTTTATCAGCACATAATTCAATAAAAATATAACATTGAATTAAAATAGAACCAGTCTCGGATCTCATCTCCCGAAAGGAATATATCACTGAGGTATATCGACTCGTACTCCCCCCTTGGAACGCCCATCTGTTTTGAAGTATCTGATGATATTGTATACAATATATATGGACTGCTCCCTGATCCAGGCGTTAATAAAGGCTCTAGCGACAAACAAATATGCGGGCAATTTCACGTCAAATCACTCAGAAATGAGTAAAATTGTCACACACACCCTTAAATTTTTCTGAAATTTTGTACAGGTGTGGACTATGTTAAAGTTAGACAATCTTCGAAGTGTGAGATTCCAATTCCAAAAATTGGCGGAGTTATGTCGATTTTTAGCTCTCCAAATTTGGTGGGGTTGGCGACTTTTTGTAATCTATTTTTGTTTGTAAAATAAGTTCTAGAGCTTCCCTACTACTAAAGATTTGTTTATAATAGCATTTCCGTCCATGGAATCCGAAAATACTATCGAAATAATCTGAATGTTAACCAATTTTAAGTTATTGATGATTTCTGATACTTTCTTAGCAATATCAATATCCCAATGTGTCACTGCATCTATGACAATTTTTTTCTATTATTATTTTACATATAGTGAACATTATTTGTACCAAAAAGATAATTTGGTGTTTCCTCAGACCCGAAGCTACATCAGTTCAAATTTTGCGAAACAGAAATAATTAATAATTTAAAACTTGTTAAATCTAAGACGTTGTTGACAGTAGTTTTGGATACCTTAGGCAAAAATGCTTTTATAAACCACTTTTTAGTTGTAGGGAAGCTCTAGAACCCATTTTACAGAAAAAAGTAGATTACAAAAATCGCCATTTTTCGCGAGCCCCCTTAATTATGGGGAGATACAAATCGATATAACTCCGTCAATTCTTGGAATTGAAAGCTCAAATTTTGGAGATTGTCTAACTTTAACATGGTCCACACATGTAAAAAATTTAAGAAAAATTGAAGGTGGGGGTGACATGGTGTTATAACGCGCTTAGCGAATAATAAGACGTGTAGCCCAGTTGACGTTAACTGCGAGAAGAACCCACTTCCGCCTTTTATTTACAATAATACAAGATGGCTGAAACAGTACTTCCGTTTCATACAACAATGTTATAACCGGTGCTTCCGGGTCTTAGTATACCACATCCCTCCCCACTTAGCTTGAAACATCCATAGGTCCCTCCCCGGAACTCCCATTATTTATAGGAGGAATTGTCCGACTCTCGGACATAGTCACATCATCATCATCTGTAGCCTATGGAGACTCATGAACAGCAATTTCCCCAGTTAAGGAGCTAGTACTGGGTCGTTTCCCTTTTGTATCTGGTTTAATGTTGGTGCGCTGTCTTTCGGGTTTATTTTCAGCATTGTTCCTTCTTTCCTCCTCTTTGCGTTTCTGAAACCGTGTTTTCATGCGAGTTCTGGGGTGTTCATCTTCCAAGCTGTCACCGGTTGTTGAAAAACTGCTATCTCTGTAGGGTGCAGGAAGCTGTGCACAAGCTGTTGAGTGCCCTGTAACTGTTTGTTCCTGACTCCCCTGAGGCTGCCTTGATTCTTCGGGACCTCTCACAACAGGTTCTGTTGGAATATTCGCGCGAATATGATCCACATGCCTTTTCCATAATCGACCATCCTCCAATCGCACTCTAAAAGTCAGTGGACCAAGCTGCTCCTCTAAAACTCCGAACAACCATTTTGGCCTCCCTTGAAAATTCACCACACTAACACTATCTCCAATATGGAACATCCTTTCACTACGACATCTATCCGTTGTTCTTTTAGTATCGTCTATTTTCGTGGTGACTTGGGTAGATAAATCTGGATACACAAGGTCCAGACGAGATCGAGGCTGACGGCCCATTAGTAGCATTGCTGATGATTGACCTGTTGTTGATTGCGGGAATAACCGGTATCGGGCTAATACACGCAATAATCGTGTTTCCAAATCTCCAGTAACTTTTTTAAGACCACTCTTAATGGTTTGAACTGCACGCTCAGCCAGTCCATTTGAGGAGGGGTGGTATGGCGCACATCTAACATGCTTAATGCCATTTAGGGTACAGAACCTGGAAAATTCCTTACTAGTAAAACTGCTAGCATTGTCCGATACAATCACATGTGGACCCCCATGTGTGGCAAACGTGCGTCTCAACATCCTTTCTGTTTCTGAAGAAGATGGTGATGACACAACATGTGCATCTATATATTTACTGTGGGCGTCGACAATCACTAGAATCCACTTGCCCTGGATAGGGCCCGCATAATCCATGTGCACTCTGAACCAAGGCCTTCCTGGCCATTCCCAGGGATGCAATGCACTAGCCTGAGGCATATTTGCACTATCTTGGCACATGGCACAACTCCTCCCACATAATTCAATATCTGCATCCATTTTAGGCCACCAAATGTGACTACGAGCAAGAGACTTCATCCGTGAAATTCCTGGATGACTCTCATGCAATTCTTTCAGTAACGCCTCTCGACACTTTGCTGGGATAATCACCCGTGATCCCCATAAAATACAACCCAGTTGTTCCGACAACTCATCCTTCCTGGTTGTATATGGTTGAAAGTCAAGAGATCCTTTTCCCGGCCATCCATGTAAGATCCATCTACGCACTTGTGATAACACGGGGTCTCTTGATGTGTAAAAAGCAACAGTTTTTGACGTGACTGGGGTTAAGTCTAAAGCTGACATGGAGAGTACTACTTCCTCCGGACAAGGTAATGGCGTAAAATGGTCCTCTATAGGTAGCCGACTCAGTCCATCTGCATTAGAAATTTTTGAACCTGGTTTGTATTCTAGTTGATAATGATAACTTGCTAGAATCAAGGCCCAACGTTGAACTCTAGCACTTCCTGTTTCTGCCAGTCCTTCACGTTCTATCTGGGCATAATTTCGTTCTGCCTTTGATAATGTTCTGGAGGCAAAATAAATCGGTTTTTCACTCCCGTCTTTCATTATATGCGATAACACTGCCCCCACACCCACTGGAGATGCATCCACCGTCATGATAAGTTTAAGTTCAGCATTGTGATGAACCAAAACACTAGTTGACATTAGCAACTCCTTTGATTGCTTGAAAGCAAAGGCTTCGTCTGGTCCCCATTTCCAGGGAACTCCCTTTTGTAGTAATTTGTACAAAGGAGCTAAAACTGTGCTGATATTGTTTAAGTACCGCCGATAGTAATTAACAAAAGCTAAAAAACTACGCAGTTCAGACACATTCTTTGGGGTGGGTGCTTTATGAATTGCATTGACTTTATCTTGCGTTGGGTGGATTCCCTCAGAATCAATCCTATGGCCCAGGTATGAAATTGACGACTTTTTAAATTCACATTTATCCCCTTTAAGTCGGAGACCAGCATCTCGTAATCTCTTTAATACTGCATGCAGGTTCCTATTATGCTCTTCCATAGTTTGTCCCGAGATTAGGATGTCATCTAGATAAGCAACTGTCTTTGGTACTCCTTGAATAAGTTGATCTATGATCCTTTGGAAAACTCCTGGTGATGAAGCAATACCAAAACACAAACGAGTATACATAAAAAGACCTTTATGTGTGTTTATAGTAGTTAGTTTTTGTGACTCTTCATCCAAAGGAACCTGTAAATACGCGTCACTCAAATCCAGTCTCGTAAAATACTGTCCACCCGAGACTTTGGAATACAGGTCGTCTATATTTGGAATGGGATATTTGTCTATTTGCAAAACAGGATTAACGGTCTGTTTAAAATCCCCAAAATCCTAACTTGACCATTTCTCTTTAAAACGGGGACAATAGGGGAAGCCCATTCTGCAAAACGGACTGGCTTGATAACAGAGGTAGCAACCATTCGTTGAAGTTCAGTTTCAACTTTTTCTCTAATTGTTAAGGGTACGGGTCTAGCTTTCATAAAACGAGGTTTGCTATTTTCTTTAACATACAATTTAGCTTTTTCAAAATTCAATGTACCCAAGCCTGGTTTAAAAAGTTCTGCAAATTCTTGATTAAAATCAGTCCATTCCATTTTGTTGCAGGTAGCATAGATATTAATTGGCAATTTTTGCAGCCAGTCTCTTCCAAGAAGACTTGGTCCAGAACCTGGTACAACTAACAGTCTTAAATAATGTGTTTTTCCCTGGTATTTTACACTCAAGTTAGCAACCCCTTTAGGTACAATGACCTCACCCGAATAGGTCCGCAACCTCTGTAATGTTGCCGTTTTTATAAGTCTCGCGTTCGGCAGTAAGTCAAACTGCTTTTTACTTATCAGAGTAGACGAACACCCGGTGTCTATTTCCATTTGACATTGAATACCATTTAAATAAATATAACACATATATGGTTCACGGCTATTCGATCTCGTAAAAAATAAGGGTATGTCGTCTGTCTCTTGTATGTAATTCGACACCTTTCTCCTTTGTTCATTTTTACAAAATTTTGAAAAGTGATGTTTATTGTTACATTTAAAACAAATTTTCCCCCATGCGGGACAAAAAAATCTTTTCTCATGCCATTTCCCACCACAACCAAAACAACTTTTTTCTTTCTTTTGTAATTCAGTTGTGTTAGACTCGAAACATATTTTATTTACTTCATCCGTCTCTCTTTTCTTTATATGTGCAACGTCACTCATTGCTAATTCTATAGCTGTGACCATTTTAACAGCTTCTTCTAACGACATATCTTGGGACAATAATTTTTCTTGAATTTTATCGTCCCTTAATCCACACACAAATTTATCACGCAATGCTCTTTTTAAAAAATGACCCAAATTCGCATGTAGAAGCCAAATGTTTAAGGCGAACAAGAAATTTTGAAATTGACTCACCCTTCTCTTGTTTTGCATTATGGAAACGAAAACTTTCAGCCACTATTAGTTTTTTAGGCTTAAAATGTTCCAGCAACAACTGGGTAATTTCCCCCAGTGACTTCTCGCTTGGTTTTTGAGGGGTACATAAATCCTCCAAGACTCTGTAGGTCCTTTCTCCAATTGTACTCAGTAATATGGCTTTGCATTTTACTTGGTTTTCATGTCCAATATCGTTTGCGATAAAAAACTGTTCTACTCGGTCCAAATAGGTTGATATATTCCCTGATTCCGTACAGAATTCTTCTAAATGTCCGAGTAATGGCATTTTCTTGAGTGAAACAAATCCTCGTCTGCCAATTGTTATAACGCGCTTAGCGAATAATAAGACGTGTAGCCCAGTTGACGTTAACTGCGAGAAGAACCCACTTCCACCTTTTATTTACAATAATACAAGATGGCTGAAACAGTACTTCCGTTTCATACAACAATGTTATAACCGGTGCTTCCGGGTCTTAGTATACCACACATGGCCTGGGTGATTTGACATGGAATTACCCATGCTACCAACTATCAATATAAATTTATTCTACTTGCGATGAATTCATGAAAATGCAGAAGTAAAAGCTGATTATTAATGAACTTATAGGGATGTTTCTGAAAGGGAAACATACCATAATTTATGAGACATAATTTATAAAGGTATCATAGAAAACATATGTGAGACAGCGGCTGTCGGTGTAGTAAATATTTCCAATCTGTAATAAAGCTAAAACGGTTAAATAGTTGGTAAGACTGGGTTCTTGATTTTTCATGAGAAAATCTGTGTAGAATTTGGAAAAAGTCCCAATAAAAAATGAAGATAGTTTGCTGACTTCCACTTCACATTAAGCATTCCTGTCAATACTGGCTAGGAGAACCAAATACAACGAAATATCCTTCACTCAAGTGGTATTCCTTATTTCATCGTGTATTTCTCATTTAAGAATGTTCAATTACGTTTTATCTAACAAATATTGACAATGTTTGCAACACGTAACCGATTCGACATGTTGCATAGTACAGTATCACTTAATGGTATGTTGTTTTGTCCGGCAATGTGTCTGGAGTTGTTGCATCTCCGTGCACTGAATCTGTAAGCTGCACCATCATTATCTTAGGCTCAGCAAACTTTCATTAACAATACAGAACTTTACCGGTATATGTTTTTATTCTTCTTCGGATATATTTCGATCTACAAGTATGTTGGGACAGAGAAAGAGAGACATAATCTACTGTTCAAAAGGCAGTTACCTGACATCAATCTCTCCATAACTGCTAGACTCGACTGATTAACGAACTCTGAATCCAGACACCCAACATTTCCTGCTTAAATTATATTCCCCTTACTTTACTTGATCTCGCCTCCTTTACTTCTGGTCAAATGTTTACACCTATTTGGTCACATCTTCAATCGTAGAGAGAGGGGGAATAGTAAGAAGTAAAGAAGATAGACAGACCGAGAGAAATAGAGCTCATTGAGCTCTGGGTAGATAATTGGGATTAAGGAAAAGTGAGTTTTCAAAGCGAATTATTTTTTTTAAATAGATAAATAAATACAACCGGAGAATTAAAAAAAGATTTAAATCATTTTGTGAGATTTTTAAGAAAGGAAAAGTTTGACCTAATTTAGATTTATTAAGAGACAAGATGTTTCCCCGGCTGGCTGTTTATGAAACATAACATACAAATACGTTTCATGACTCTCCAATCTCTCTCTCTCTATATTATATATATATATACTTAGAGAGGATGAAAGTGACACGCATAATTTCAAGTGAGAGATGGGTCATATTTTTATTTAATTGCAAATTACGACTAATTACAGCCGATTGAAGTGTATTTTTTTCAAAGATAACCCAATCCGAAAACTAAGGAATATTTTCGTATGACTTTCCTGTAATTAAACTAAACAGTAAAAAGCCTTTAGGATACAAAGATTGATTCATTCATCTTTAGTATTATAATAATAATAATAATAATAATAATAATAATAATAATAATAATATATAAAGAGAGAGTGGGAGAGAGAGAGAGAGAGAGAGAGATAGAAAGAGAGAAAGAGATAGAAAGAGAAAGGGTGAGCAAGATAGATTCTTGGTAATTGGTTTCTTTCAGTTGCGCCAAAAATGATGTGTTGTAAATTTGTGGTCACAACATGATAAATATGCTCAAAAGTAAAGTTAGTTAGAATGTTACTGTCGTTCTATTGTGAATATGGCATAATTCTGAATTAAACTTTATTTTTCATATATATATATATATATATATTATATATATATATATATATATATATATTTCACATATATATATATATATATTTCATATACATATATATATATATATATATATATATTTCATATATATATATATATATATATATATATATATATATATATATATATATTCATATATATATATATATATATATATATATATATATATATATATATATATATATATATATATATATATATATATATATATATATATATATATATATATATATATATATATATATATATATATATATATATATATATATATATATATATATATATATACAGAAAGAGAGAGAGAGAGAAAGAAAGAAAGAGAGAAAGAGAGAGAGAGGGGGAGAAATTCATTTTTCCGATAACTGGTTTCTTTCCGGCATTTATGCAAATCAAGGAGATTGCCGGGATCCAAGGACGTTCTTGCTATCTCAGTCAGTTTACCAGTTCAGATTCCAAATGTGGAAAGCTTTTGCATATTAATAAGTGGAAAGCAAGGCCGATCTTTCTATGGATATCAGAATAATGGTGTTTTCGTGCGTCTTTCTATTTCTTTTCCTAAAATTTCTATCGATTTGAATCTGTCATTCTTCATTTGGCTTTGTCTTGTTTCTGATTCTTTCAACCTGTTCATTGTCTACTCATCGCACTTTTATTCGTATATATTTCTTTTCACATATGCATATGTAAATGATATGTACTGGTCTTAAATGGTGTTTGACGTAGTGACGTTTTTGTTGCTTTTTTATCTTTTTCTTTCTCTGGCAAATATTGAGCTTGATCGAGGCAAAAATAATAGGGTATTTCGAATGCAGATTTTAAGCAAACAGACATTGAAGAATTACGGGCTCAAATTTTATGTAGATCACTACACTCACTGCAACTATGAAAGAAGTAAAAATATTAAGCTAGGATCCAACCATACAAGTGCAGGTGAATTATATATTCTATTTATAAGGGGTGTGTCCCGTAGAATTTACAGACTAAACTAGTCTAAACAGTATAATTTTACCGACTCCGATTTCACCTCCAGTAACCCCATCATTGCTTTCGACTCCGACTATAACTCTGACTACATAAATCGACCACAGCCCTGCTAACTATTTAAAAAATGATCTAAGAAAAGGTCCTAACCACTAAAGAAGATCTGTAAACTAGTATACAGAAATCTTGGAGGCATATGATAAAGAGTATTGCTTTACATTTGTTAAAAGTAAAAAAAACAAATACGAATGATATTTAGTTGTAATCATTTTAAATTTCAATGTTTTTCTCACCTACTTTTTATGTTACTGTTACGAGAACAAGACTTAAGCATTTCAAAAAATGCAATTTTTGAACACAAAAGGAGCAAAAGAAAACAAACTATAGTAGAAAACTCGGTGTATATATATTTGTTAAAAGAGGCGCTTATCATGTTATGGTTCTCGTCATTGGGAATTGACATGGTGTCCTAAGTTCATGTCTTGGATGAGGCTGATTGCATTTCTCGTAGCACTAAAACCATATGGAAATTTATCGATCCAACTATTCTCCCTCTATCTATGGGTTAATTGTAGGATATTATTGGTTCTTTAACCTTGGTTAAATAACCAGTATAGGAGAAGGAAAACTGAATTCAATTTAAAAATTGATCTTGTGTCACATCCTGTTTGTGTGGTGGCGTTTATTCAATGCATATATTGAACAAAGATTTCCATGGAATATTTACTTATTTATATGTTCAACTGGTATCATATCTACCGATTCTATTTCAATGCACTGTTTTTGGAATGGTTCAGTTTGATGTTAAAGACTTTTGGTTTCATAATTCTACAAATTATATGCCTATGCATATGATCTCCTTCTTTCTCACACATATATGCACACACATACCTGCACACTCACAGTCATACACACATGCATGTGTTTATATATATATATATATATATATATATATATAATATATATATATATATATATATATATATATACACGTACATGCATATATATATTTATTTATACACACACACACACACACACATATATATATATATATATATATATATATATATATATATATAGTGCATGCATATATATGATTTTGTGTGTATGACTGTAGGTGTAGATGTGGGTGTGTTTTGAAAGTGAGAGAGAAGTAAAAGAGAGAATGTATGTGTGCGTAGGTATGTGTGTGAGAGAGAGAAGGGGTAGGTAGAGAGAGAGAGAGCGTTTATTTACAGTTGATGCACTTCTTATACACTTTCTTGCATAAACGCGATGGATCTCTGCAAATATTTATTGAGCTGAATGATATTCTCAAATTATCAAAGGAAGGCATCATTTGAAATCGGTTTTAAATCTCCCCATCTGGATACAGTGGACGCATCTAAGACTTTCAGAAGAGTTTATATCCCTTTGCCGCCAGCAAATTTCGGCTTTGATCAAATAAATCCGTAGATCATTGGAAGCATCAAATGCTTTCATTCCATGTGGCGTCATTAGAAACAAATATTATCAAGACACCTCAATATTAAGATGTCATTTACGATAACAGTTGCCATTCTTCCTTTATTCTCTTCTTCCTTGTTTTGCTTGTTGCCATCGATGCTGCATATGAAATGTTTTAAATCTATTTTCTTGGCTTTTAGTGTTTTCATTTTTTTAAATAGCAGGTGGTTTCTAACAGCAGCACAGGAATATGATCAGAATAAGCTACTCGTGATATATTCACATTTGATTTGAATCCACAATCATATTAGGATATACAAAATCACCTGTGCTTTCAAATTATTGATGAAGGAGATTAGTAATTTGTTATTCTCATTCATCACATTTGTCTAATTTTTTGTTCTTCTACAAAGATGGCTTTGGAATTAAATAACTCTCGATGGTTGATATACCATTAAGCAAAGAAATCAAAACAAACCTATAAATCAATTTTAGACGATGAATTGATAGAAATAATTCTGAAAAAAATAAGAATTTTGCTTTCTTTAAAAAATTCCTATTATCTATTGATTGATCCTCATACAGGAATATGAAACTAATGTAATATATTTGATTCTATCACTTCTTGTAAATACACCAACTCTAGCTGAATATCTGCTGTATAGCATAGAGCAAGCGTTAAGGAGCATCGTTTTCAATATGAACTCAGATAAAACAGTGTTCATGTATTTTAATAAAGATGATCACATTTCCTCATTAAATGTCAATCCACGTTAATTAGTAGACTAGTTCATAAACCTTACTATCATATCGCATCTACTGAAATCAGTGTCAACATATGCATAAGTAAATCAGGGACTGCTATTGACACGTTAACAACCATACGGGAATTTGATCAATGATAGAATAAAACGGCTATTCTTCCTAGCTGCAATCATGTTAGTGCTGTTGTATGGTTGCACAACTTCATTGTAATGCTTAGAGAAAAATCTAAATGGAAACTAGACAGGTATATTGGATTGGTTTATTTTATGATAAGAGATCGGATAATCATGTTCATTGTACGTTCATGTTTTCATGTTTATAGTGATGTCTTAATAGGTCTTTCTTCACATAAAGTGCTATCGAATACGGATATCTTTAGATCGGATCTATTTGATCCTAGATAGGGTCCTAAAAGGAACAATCACTTTGGATCATATTGGGCCTGGGAGGAATGAAAATGAAGGGAAACACCACAATTCTTAGATCTCCAGAACGTGAGTTACAAAATCAGATGTCATAGCCAAGACGAAGAAAATACTCTTGTAATTTTCAGGTTTTAAAAAAAAAATCTTTCCATGGATTTGTATTATTAGATTCCGATAGAAATAACAGTCGGTTTAAATACGATTAATACAGTCACCCCCATTGTTAACAGGGGGCCCCAGAGGTGCAGTTGGTGTATTCTACCAGTTTAGCTCAGTCGGTAGAGTGTTCGGCTAGGAATCACATGGCTCTTTGTTCGATACCGGTCATCGACAACTCAGCGTATGAGTAGCACAGGGACATGTGCGGTAAAGTGAGGAGCCGATAGCATGTGTGGCACTCCACCTCAGATGCTAAAATAATTTCCTTGGTCTAGCGCTAGTCAAAAGGGGAAAGGCTGTCTGGCTGATATCGACATTTGGTATTGTTGAGAGAGATTCAAAATAATATTTACTGGTGACATGCCTTGATGATAATGATAAAGAAACAAAAATATTCTTGATTCTTTTCATTCATTTTCATGACTATTTCCTTATATCAATAGTTTGTTGACACGGCACAGTGCCTTCTAATGCTGAACAGTTTCATTTACATCAGACATATTCTTTCTTTCTAACTATAGATTTCAAAGTGATAAATAAAAAGACAAAAGTAATATTTCTTTGCTCTGCTTAAATCACAAAACATCTTAGACTTGACTTGAATATAATTCATGTCAAGGAAACTACAGTTTGCTAAATTAACCTTTTATCTAATTTCAATTGTCCAGAATGTTTTACCTTATCCTAGTAAAAAGACCGGCAATTCCAACTGTTTTATATAACGTCTTTTTTTAGATTTTAGTCACGATGTGTTCCCGTGTTCACTGTTCGTGTGCGTATGTGTGTATGTGTGGGCATATATATGTACATGAGTGTATGTGTATATCGGTGTGTGTGAGGGCTGGTTGGTTGTAAATACTAAGTGGTGTAAGATGTAGGAATATAGAATATTGTTTTATAAACATTGATACACACAATTTGACATCCATCCTCCCAGAGACGAGATATATACGATGCAGAATATAAAGATAAACCTAATGAGTCAGATAAACCTACTAAAAGTTTCGCTTAGTGCTCTTCAGGGCTAAGATCCGACTAATGAGATTTGGAGCAAACTCACATTTATACAAACCTACCATCTAGGCACAAATGAATTAGCATAGACTAAACTAACCAATAAAAGAAAAAGACAAAAGACGTAACACCGTATAAATCCATTATTTTATTCGTTTATCTATTTATTTAATTTTTATCTTTTTTTATAAAACAGAATATATATATATATATATATATATATATATATTTGTGTGTGAGTGTGAGTGTGTGTCTGTGCGTACGCGCGCGATTTTGTTTCTCTTCACGAGTGCAAGTGTATTTTGGCCATGGGGTTTTCTTCAATCCTTGCAATTCTTTTTTCATATAATTTTTCCATTCGGCCTTTCTGATATGTTTTGACGTTTCCCATGTTTTGCTCCAAATATATTTTGTGAAATTAATATTCAGGCAGTCGGTTGTCTTCATGTTCTTTCCACCGAAATGCTGGTAGATTTTTTTTAATACTTTGGTAGATCTTGATTTGCTTGTATTTCTTGGTTATGTCATCTTATCTTTTGATTTTTCATTCTTTCAACAATATTTTTTGTTTATTTCTCCCAGTTATTTGCTGTTATATTTATTTTTGTTTTTTCGTTCCATTGTCATTTTGTCATTTTGCTTCCTCAATGATTTCATTTGATATATATTCTGACGTATATTCTTTATTAGTTCTTCTAGCCTAATGTTCCGTCCAGCTTTTGTGTTTCTATTCGGATTCCGTAAACGGATACCACTTTTATCTCTAACAAGTTTTTTTTCTCTTTCATAAACTACTTCGCTTACTTTGGTGATGATGTCAGTTGAGATCTGTAATAAATTCTTTACCTTTTTTCTTTTGACTTTTTTCCAATCCTGATTATTTAGGAATTGTAATGTATTTTCCTTCCTGTCATGATTTGTTTAATTACTTGTACACTGTTCATTTCATCATATGTTAATGTTGTAAAACTGGTTTCCGTGAGGTTTTGTTGGTCAGTGTTTCGAATTTCATCTTGTTTACAGACTCTACTTGAATACATTCTTGTCAAATTACCTGTTTATATATTTCCATTAACCCGAGACCAGAAAATCAGCCTTTCTTTAAGTTCATCCTTATTTTGTCAGCATCTTTTTGGTTTGTTGCCTGAAAATTAGCAGCTTCTTTCCATTACGTTTTTCCTATAACCTATTTCTGTTGGGTTGCTTTTAAAATAACAATTGATTGCATTTACGTTATTTCCTCTCGTCAATTGTTCACTTTAATGCCACTCAGATTCATTCTCGTTTTGGTCTTTGTTTGAGTATTGGAAATTATAAAAGCCCATATTCACAGGTTGCCAACGCGTCTCCATATTTTGTTATTGACATATACATTAGAAATTGGAGTCCCAAGTTGTTCTTAATGTATATATATTTATACTTTTCACGTGTAGTATATTGTATCAATACCAAAACCAGGTGTTATTGACGTCTCTGCTTCAAACACAGATTTGAACTGGTTCTCCTCTGAGGAAGTGAACATTACAACGGATGATAAATATAAACTAATTGTACATTTCCAAATTTTAACTTAGTATAAATCCAATTGTACTATTTTCTTTTATTCAGGTTTTGTGCTGTTTCCCGACTTGACCTTCCAATCTATTAGTGTCTATTAGTTACCACTTGACCTTTTGACTTATTTTCTCATTTTCTTTCTCGTCTAGGGTTAAGTAGGTAAAAATAATGAAAAATACAGAGCCTACTGAATTAAGAAATTCCTTCCTTACTCCATATTGTCATTTTTTTTCCTTTACGGAAAGGATAATGAAGTCTTCCACCATTCAAAATTACACAGCCTTCTTTGACTGTGAGATCCAATGTTCGAAAAACAGTCTCGGCCACAGATGTAGCATGTATAGGATGTTCCTGAATATGTTGATCTGCCGGTGTTTTGTTGCCGTTACTTTTGTCCAGAACTCCTGGTTTCATGGTGTTGCACCAGAGTGATTTCAGACATGAATTGTCCACTGCGGACAGCCTGCCGAATCCAGGGGCGGTCCTGGGCCAAATTTCCACAACTGGAAGGGTAATACCAAAGCACCTGTGACCATTCTTTCAGACATCCTTAAATCACAGATGGTTTGACCAAACTGTCTCTTACCAGACGAAAGCTCTACACAGAGGATGCCTTCGGGATTCATCTATCATCAATTCGGTGGACATGGCCCTTCCAGCGAGGACGACGCTTTCTCTAGAACTGCTGTGTTAGTGATCCTGTCCCTGCATGTTCTGCCCAGTATACTTCTAAGGCAGCGAAAGTAGAAGCTATTTAACTGTTGCTGAAGGTGGGCGTCCAGAGTCCAGGATTCACTTCCATACAAGAGGGTGCTGATAACACATGCCCTATTCACTTGTACCTTTATACGGATAGTGAGCCTGCTGTTGTCCCACATTCTCGATGTGAGCTTCCAAAAAGTTGCAGCAGCTTTTCCTATCCAGCAACTGAGTGACAGGTTGATGTTGGACCTAGGGTAGATGAAGGTGTTTACGGCTTCCAGGGTGTAGTTGTTCATGGTAATGGAAGGGGGATTTTATTGGTTCATTCAATCAACTTGAAGAGACCACTCCCCAATAGGTTGAAAGCTTTTGCGAGGTCAATAAACTCTATGCTCTCTAAACTTCTTCGGAAGCTGCCCTAGAGAGAAGATCATGTCAGCAGTAAACTTTCCAGTTCTGTAATTCTGGTTAAGTCTTCTCAGCGAGAATCTGGAATTTAATGCAAATCTGGCAAAGTGTTTACCTGTGATGCTGAGTTGAGTGATACCACGGTAGTTATTACAATCACTCCTGTCTCCTTTGTACTTATACATGGCTATGATGGTGGAATTCCTCATGTTTTGTGGGATAGCCACTTCACTCCAGAACTGATTTGTGGGGTGTGTCGAGAACATCCATGCCCGACTCGCTATACACTTCTGTTAATTGGTAATGAATTTAAGTTGTTTTAATGCCTGTTCTGTTTTAAAACCAAATAACCCGCGAGCTTAACATATATGGAAAAAACGACATTACGAAGTAGAAAATTACGAAATTTCTAAATAAACAGAAATTACAAAAAAAACAAAAAAAAATCTATGTTTCTTTACCATTAACATGTTCTTTTACTTGAATAATGGATCACCAAACTTTTTTCATGGTGGACCGGATAATTGAAATAAATAACGAGCGCGGGCCACATTATTATTGTGTTCAATATTTGCGAACCAGAACGAAAAAGATGTAAAACACAATAAAGAAAATACTAAAAATCTTATTGGAGAAATTAATTTATTTTTTAAATCAAAATTAATTTAGAAAATAAATCATTTTGTTAAAAATAAGTATGCAGTGAATTTTAACTTTAAATCGCAATTATTCCTTTCAAAGCATATCGCTTCAAATTAAACATTCTGATGAATTGTAATTTAATCAAAATCTTATTTATATAGAACATATATGGTTTGCTCTTTCCAAAAATGTGTATCTTTTGACCTATTCATTACTTCACAGTAGCTCTTTAAATAAGAAGCTACAACAGAAATGACTGCTAAGCCATGATTTTGTGTGGCCGAGTTAGGTGCAAGCGCATGCTGAACAAAAAACATCAGTATTGCTAATAGCCGCACAAATAATTTCCTTGGGTATTATGATAAATATAAGCCCGAGATACATTTACGTGCAGGATTTGTTGATATGTATATATATATATATATATATATATATATATATATATATATATATATATATATATATATATATAATATATATATTAGCAAATCCTGGACGTAAATGTTTGTCAAGCCTATATTTATGATAATTTACTATAAAGATTATTATTTTCTATTATTTAAGCCATTTGTCGAGTCATGTTATTAGAAGTATTTCATTTGTTTTCTAGGGCTCATTTTCATGAACCCTCAATAACCGTCGATGTTATTATTTATTTATTTATATATATCAACCCTTCCGTATGGATAGAACGTGAAACAATATCAATTTCTTAAGTAGACTTTAACTGGTGTGAATTCAGTGTTTTCCTTTTCCTAGACTGGTTTTCTAATCAAGATTAAAGAGCCGAGTCCACCCTACTATTTACTCATAGATGGAGGGATAATAATTGGATGCCTAGCTTTTCCAAGAATCCTGGAAGGCTCTGATAAAAAAGGGAAGTAAATTCAACGTTCATGCAAAAATATTGTTAAAACAAACATATAACATTGATTGCTTGATTTCCTGATAAAGTACAGTGGCTAAACACAGACATAAACCTCCCTTAACACAGAGCTGGGATCGTATATATATATATATATATATATATATATATATATATATATATATATATATATATATATATTATATATATATATGGGGTGGTTGTATTTTCAGCAGTTCATTACGAGATCTCTTAATGTTGATTCCATCCACACCCACGCAAATATGTGTATGTATATATGCAGGTGTGCAAATTTCCTTCGGCAGCAATTATAAGTATGTTCAATCAATTCTGTGACAATGTCTGTTTGTTTGTGGTGGGTTTGAGAGGTTATACGAGCGAGCCCGGGAGTAATGGCACCGGATAAGGCAACTGATTAATTTGTCAAACATGCCATAGGACTGTCAAGAGCAATGAACAATCTATGGTAAAAAAATGATACGTAATTATATTCGTTATTATTGTATGATGATCTACTAGCTGGAGGGAGAATAGTTCCCTAGGCCATTAGCGCTATGTGACATGCAAAATGCCTCGATTTTGAACTCGTATTGTCGTGTCCATTTCCTATGACGATACCCATTACACACACACACACATACACATACACACACAGATATATATATATATATATATATGTGTGTGGTGTGTGTGTGTGTGGGTGGGTGTGGGTGTGTGTTTGTGTGTGTGTGTGTGTGTGTGTGTGTGTGTTCAGTTCAGTTCAGTTCAGTAGATATGAACTAACGGAAATCATAAGATAGCAGATTATCCACTGGCATCTATGCAAAATAGCAACTCTACTTGGTTTGAAAAATCAGAATGAGATATTTTGGAATTTTATCAAACCCTAACACCCATGTTTTAGCGCAAAATAACATAAATAATTTAAACCTTCCATACCTTTTTTCATATTATGTGGACTCACAATCTGGAATAGAGAATCGATATGAGGCAATCTTAATTTCTATAACAGAAACACCTTAGCATAAAGCTCTACATATGTTTTACATGTGCGAATAGAAATAGTTATTTCTTCAGAACATGACCTTTGGTTTCACACGCCCTCCTATAGGTAATCTTAGCGAATCAAGGAGATGCCCTTTTTCAAAAGATATCATTACTCACTATGTAAGTATGTATTTCTCTTATGAGGAGGGATATCCACATGCAACATCGTGATAAGCGAGTTCGAAATCCAGACACGCTGGGACATTCATTAATATACTTAAGAAAGGAATAAACCTCCTTACCCCTTCATTTATAGGCTGAATTGTACCACTCTTTTTTCTTGTAAAAGGATGATTTTGGTAGTGAATAATACACAAAGGTTGATATGGCATTAAACAAACACACTAAACCAAAACCCTCATGTAAGGTGAACAGATACGTCACATTAACCACATAATGCAACCTATTTGAGGTGGGAATTGATTTAGCAAACTAATTTTGTTGATTATGTTCGCATATAATCAAAGTACCATGAGGATGATAGTGCAGTATCTTTTGATGTGAAGTCTTTTCGTCCCGGTTCTCCTGTTAAATATATATATATATATATATATTTAACAGATATATATATATATATATATATATATATATATATATATATATATATATATATATATATATATATATAATACGAAATCCAGCGTCAGTTTCCATCGCATTATTCATTGCAGTTAAAAAGTATGTGCATCTTCAATTGTTGATTAAGATAAATAGCCATTTATTTTTCTTCACACGATTAGATGCAAATCATTTATCAAACGTTTTCCCATGTCAATCAATACTGAATGATTTAAAAGGCTTCTAAATAGTTTGATAAAGTTTGCATCTCGTTCTTGAGTTGAGTGCTGCTTCCTTCTAATTTTTCATCACAGCGTTCGAGCGTTCATATTTGATTGATGGTTTTCAATCGTGATTTATCCTGAATTTTAAAAATATCTCCAATTACAATTTGTAGAAATCAAAATGTTAAGGACCCTTTCACGATGAGCAATTTAAGAAAGGAGTCAATTTCCTTGTAACTTCGGTTTTAATAGAACTGAACTTAAACGCATCCAAGCTTAAAACAAAATTTGAGATATCTTCGAAAATTTACTCGATTATGACGGATTTGAATGTGCGTATCGCTAAGGTATAGCAATTTTTTCTAATGCATTCTTATGTGGTTGTGATGCTGAGTAATTGCATAAATGAATTATTCATGGAAGGAAAAAAATACGGAAAAATTATTCTTAAACCACACATATATGTATTTGCTAAGGATGTGATACAAGATCCATTTTGAAGTGAATTCTAACAGATTTTAATTCTCAGCAATTTATATTACCAGTGACTGGTAAGTAGTTGAAGATATTGGGTACTTTCAGCTTGGTTAGACAACCGGTCATAGAGAAGGAAAACTCTGAATTAAAACCAGTTAAACGCCACTTTAAAATTGACCTCGTGTTGCATCTTGCTTCGTGCAAAGCGGCTGGCTAAAGATATATATACAATCATTAAATTAGACAATGAATATTTTTGACAACCAGCCAATGACAGGTATGATCACTTATGTATATATTAGGTATACCCAATTTGTTGAAAAATCCGTGTTTTTACAAAACAAATGTAACCCCCACCCGTTAAAAAAAAAAAATAATCAGGGAATTATCCAATTTTAATGAAATTTTCAGTGCTGATTTCTGAATGAATGAGTGAACTTTATAATGCATCAGTTATTTTATTTCAAGACTTTCTTTATTTTCAGGTCACTTAACTTTGACCACCCCCTTATTTTTGAGGCGCAAAATATAGGTGGGGTTGTATAAAGTTGAAACTAATTACAGTATAAATAAAAAGACAAAAGTCCGAAGATATGAATCAAAGAAAAGAAATTTAAAAATGATACTCTGTAGAAAATAAGCACCAAAAATCGGTAAATAAAATGAAAATAAAAACTAGAAAAATAATTTTTGCAGATTTTTTTTTACTCATTTCGATAATTGTTTAATTGGCTATTATCTTATATCAAAAAATAATACATCATTATTTGTTCCGTTTAAAGTGGGTGTGCTAAATTTTAAATAGTGTTTTCGACAAAAGATTATTAGAAATTGACACTAAAGTGAAGTAGTTATTAAAAATATGTTTTTAGAATCTAAATATATGACATTTTAAAACTTAACATCATGATGCTCATATTTTAAATTATTTTATATATTAATTTATCATAGCATAAATACCTAATTAAATCAGAACGTTTTGAAATAAAATAACTAATGCATCATAATCTTCATTCATTGATAAAGCAACCCAAAAGTTTCATTAAAATCGGATAAATCCCTGATTTTTGGTAATTCTTTTTCAAGCGGGCGTGCTAAATTTATTTTGTAGACACGGATTTTAAGTAATTTTTAGAAAGCGTTTACAGTCATATTGGAGCAAACTTGACCGAAGAAAATCGTTTTAAAAGTATTAAAAATAAATTACATGTGTAATATTATTTTGTTTTTTTACTGATCCACATTATGTTACTACTATTCGACTTAGACAAAAATTGGACCATAAATTATCGATTTAATTAATTTTAATTCTTTTTTTTCAAATGAAAACCGGATAATAATTTGGGTATACATAGTATACACATACAATACGATGCTAAATATCTACCGTCGATATTTTATAACTGAGATACTGCATTAATTTATTTTAGTATATAGAATAGTAATATCATCTCTTTGGTGGAAGATCTTGTTAAATGTCATCAACTTTTTTCGACATGTATTCTACATTGTCATATGCATTACTTTCTTGGATTTGGAACTTGTATAATTCTTATATCCCTTGGAATACTATTCTATATAATTGGTTGCCTTATTTCTGTTTAGTGTTCTTTTCTAGCGTGCCATTGACCATTTTGTTTATCATAGACTTCCTAAAGTTTAATTCTAGTCCTGTTGTAAAGTCCTGTTAATAGTTATCGATTTTCATGTCTGAGGTTCTCATTTTGTATGCTCTCTCTTCTCCAGTTAAAGAAAGGATCAGAGTATATTATTTTGCAGAGTTTCCTAGTTCTTCTGAAATACTTTTATTTGTTTGCTTGATCTAATTACACATGAAGTTTGCAATAGTTAACTTCCACACATAAAAAGGTCCCATATAAGTTAGTCACTTCATTCACAAATGTGCCCTGATTCGGTTATCAAATTTACCAAACTGGAATCCACATCCTAATTTTGTGAGAGATGCATACTCTAGTTCCTCTCTGTCGGCATTATCATCTTGCTAGAAGTGTTCTACCTCCAAAAATTGCTTCTTAACAACATCAAAAACTTTCACAATTATTTCGGCTTCCAGCTTTTCAATTACATTTGGTTCACCCTCTTGTTTTACATCCTTTAATTCATTGAGAACAATCAATTGAGTTCATAGAAAACGTTCACATCAGTCCAGTTTCTCTCAAGAGGCACATCACTGGTGGCTATTTCATCAATCCCCAGAAAGTGCATCAGAGTAAATATGAGGATATCTCCCATCGTCCTGAAGATTTCTGGCACAGGAAAAAACACTCATTCTGAATGTATGTAGAAATGGAAAGCACTGATTTGTTGCTGTTGATATCAACTATGTCATCAAAGAAAACTTGTATATGTTCCTGATGTGCCACAAATAACTTTTGCAATACGTTCAAATCTGTTTGATACAAAGCTTTTGAATCCCTCAT